>CM008285.1:50684768-51284768 GCA_002319775.1 Fagopyrum tataricum
CTCACTTGTGGGTGGAGGAGCAAGAACCCTTCTGTCAGTGCTTGTTTCAACTACTGCAAGCTTATTGGTGTCCGTCGGCTCCCCTTCCTCAGTTTTTAGGGCAAGTGCATTTGTTGACTTGTCTTTAAATCAATAAAATCGATGAAACCATTGAGCTAGAGTACAATCTACAAACTTTGGAAAACAAATAAATTATCCATACCTTCAGCAATAGTTGACGGAGATCTATCTGCAATTTGAACTTTGACAGAGACAACGGATGGCACGGTAATTGGGAGATTATTTAGAGGTTTGGGATGATCATGCTCCCCAAAGTAAGTAGTATCCGTAATCTGCCCATCATGTGCATGTTCCACTTGTTTCTTCACTTGACAGCTATGATATGAGCATTTGTAGTAGCTTCTAATAAATTCATTTCTTTTAACATTCTTTTGCCCATATTTTCGCCAACTATACCCATCCTCAGAAGGCTTTTTGGGTACCGCCGGAGTATTTCCATCTTGATCAGAGCCTACAACATGCCCGGCAGAAACATGGATTTCGTTTTTCTGAGGAGTTGCAGCAGATATAACTTCTTCTTCAGTAACCATTTGAAAATGTAGAGATGAAGCAGAATAAGCAGCTGACTTAAGCCACTTTGAATCACAACTTCTAACTGCAGCTAATCAAGAAAATAGGTAATTATTGATCTAATAAACAATATCCGGATAAATACCCAAAGACTTCAAATTTGGCAGTTAAATTGTGGAACACATGAAGTACAAAGATTTTAGGAAAATCACCAGAGACTAAGAAGTCTCAAGATGAAAGTACGCATCACAAAACTAAAATAGCACATACTCCAATATTCCATACATATTCCCTCAATCTAGTAGCTAGTAGAGCTTTAGTTACAAATAACCGAAGAACACCTTCACTAATCACGTATAATGCAAGACTAAAATTCCATCTCTCCCAGATTCAACGCAATGCATATAGTCTAAATTTCTCGAAAACACGGAGCCTTACACAAGTAAAACCATCTTTTGTTCAGTATCTACATCTTTCACAACGAACACATGATTGGTTGCATCAATTCTCTACTTCTACCGTCAGTTTCAAAGTGAATCCACTTATTAAGATCACAGTTAGCTACAAATAAGTAAGCAACCATGCCTCGAAGGAATACAATCTGACTTCATATCATCAATGTATGAAGATCATATATAGCTCTCAGTCTCTCACACTTGTTTGCTTTGGAGAGGCTTATTAAGAACTAGCAGTCCTATTAAGCAAACAATGTCAGTTACATTCTGGCCCTAGAAAGTCTCATTTTATCAAAATTCAAGATAGGAGATGCTATATTTTCTGAGTGGATTGCACCAGACAATTCAAGCATTTCCCCCTAAATCTCATTTCTTTACTTAATTCTTCCTTGTGCTTTTGACAAAAGACATCTGAATCAGTTGACTTCAACTCAATTAATCAATCTAGACACTACTCATAAACACCTTCTTCCTCATCATTCTCTATTGCTTACTTGATCAGTCAATGAAGAGATAAGGTTGAAATAACCCACATAATCAACTAAAAAAAAGTCCACCATTGCAAACAAAACCACATAATCAGAATTTAGACCTACATTCTTCAGCTAAATCATCAGCAATACTGAGGAAAATTGAGAACTTTACAGTAAGAAAGCTAAACAATTGATTCTCGCCCTAATTAGGTCATTCAATACCATGAACAAAATCCATCAAGCTGAAGCATAGTATTAACCGTATCATAAAATTGACCCCAAATAGCCAAAAATTGAAAACCCAAACATTATTAAACAATTAGATAACTCAAAATTAAAAGCTATGAAAATCAGACAAGCACGAAATCCAACGCCAACAGTCTAAAATAAACAATAGAAAATAGAAAAAAATCAAATTAATAGTTCGGAGAGTTTCATCACTTACGTGCGTAGGCAGAGGGAGGGACGGTGTTGGAACAATTGAAGAACTTGTGAGTTGAGTGGAGATGCTAAACCAACCAAAGAACCAGAGGAAAAACCTAGGAGAGAGAAGAAAGAGGAATTGGTGATCAGGTACAAATTGTTAGCTACAGCGGAAGACAAAGGTTGTGATGGGATTCTGTTTGGAAGAAGCAATCTCAGCCATTGGATCAAAAGATTGTATTAAGGGTCATTGGAGGTGAGGGGTCCTGTCAAAGTCAAAAGGTCTCTTTGCAAAGCTGATTGGGATAGAATAACCAAAGGTGGTGTTGGTGGTGCTCTGTTTTTTCCTTTTATTTTTTTTTTATTTTTTTACATATAAAAAGTAAAAAAATTAAAAAAAAAAGTTTAATTGCAGGAAATAACTGCAACGTTTGGTATAATTACAAAAAAATAGCTTATCTTTCAATTGTGAAATTCTCGATCAATAAATGTTGATTATGAATATAACTAGGCAAAAGCAGACTGGACTTGAGAAAAAAAATTGCTCGTTTTTAGGGTTTTTCAGGTCAAGTCTGTGATTCAGACATAACGTATTGTCTATATCCGCTGAGTCGAGGGTCTAAAATTTTTTTTTTTAAAAATCATACTAGATACAAAAATATAAAAGCATTATAAAAAAACAAAGTAATATATTCGACTATATTTAATACATAGTCCAAATTGGTTTAGGGTTGGACTCTCGTATTTGAATTCTACCGTCTACCTCTATATTTAATATATATATTTCACATAATATTTTATTAAAAAACAAGCGTTCGGGCCAGACTCTCCGCCACAAACGGGTTTGGACCCTTGTTTGTACCCGTCTAAACCCTTGTTCATACCCGTCTACTTATTCGGCTAGGTAGAAGGGTCTATCCGAATTTAAGTCTAATTATGAAAGAAAAAGAGTGATATTATTAAACCAAAACAATCAGACCTAACGCATTAAGAGGACGGACACCAAACACACCACTAGTCTACCTCCCACTCGCACTACGGGTGCGTTTGGAGACTTGTAAACCCTAGAAAATGCTTCATGCAGAATTATAATCGTTGCCCCAACGTTCGAATTTTGACACATGAAGGCACATTCCTAGTGAGTCGGGAGACACATTTTTAGTGAAAATGTGTCTCCGAACGCACTCGTTCGGCCACTGGGAATGTGCATAGTGAGTTCGAGAGGCACATTCTCACTCGCACCAAGAGTCCAACTCTTGGGCGCACTACATCTAAAGGATTTGTAAAAGAATGTCAAAACACAAGCGCATTAGGCGCATCTGTAGTGTGTCCAAACCCTAATATAACCTTCAAATGCAATAGCTAAGATTATCAAAATTCGGATTTTTGTCAAATCTAGCATATGGGTGCGGTCCTAGTGCGCTTGTGGGTCATAGACGTAGTGGGTCCAAGAGTTGGCTCTTGGTGCGAGGGAGAGATGGAGCCGGATAGGGACGGAATTGCTGAAATTGTTTGTTTAAATAACAATTCCGAAGAAAAATCCGTAGCAATAATTGTATCTATATTCCACGGTTTGAAAATTTTAGGTTATTTTATACAATTTTGTTGGAAATTGCGGCTATTTATGCAGTTTACCTTCTACTAAGAAGTTCTTTAACTTGAGTTTGACATTCTCTTACAGTTCCTTCATGAGAGGGGAAAAAATGGTTTATTATCCAAAAAATGAGATTATATGCTATCTAATCAAAATTAAAGGCTTGTTATAAAAAGATTGTTTTGTATTTCTTTCTTTACTTAAACTTTGTGAAATGTGTTCAAGAACACTTAGAATGAATCTATAAGACAGGAGAGAACAAGAAGATTATATTTCTAACTTGCTCTTGGTGCATTTTGTTACAATGAGAATGACCTCTATTTATAGGTCAAAAACTAGGAGGAGTCATTAACATAAAAGGGGTTACAATATGAGGAGTTACTAATAAAGTAAATTGGGGTGTTAGAAGGTGAATAATTCACCTACAATTTACTTCACTTCTTGACCAATTCCATAACACTCCCCCTTGAATATTCACCTTCTTCTATTATCAAACTTGAGTGTTTGTTAATGACTCCAAAGTTATTATACGCTTGGATGATGCTGCCTCATTAAAAACCTTGTCAGGAAAAACCCAATGGGATAAAAACCTGATCGAAGGGAAAAAGAGTGCAGCGCGTATAATGCTCCCCCTGATTTCAACATATGTCTCGGAGTCTGTACATTCCAATTTGCGCACAAGCTCTTCAAACTTCTTGGGGTTCAATGATTTTGTGAACAAGTCAGCAAGATTGTCACTGGAACGGATCTGTTGAATATCAGCTTCCCCAGTTTTCTCTAGCTCACGAGTGGAGAAGAACTTTGGCAATATGTGCTTTGTACGATCTCCCTTAATATGCCCTTTCTTCATCTGAGCAATGCATGCTGAATTGTCTTCGTACAAGATGGTAGGATTTTCAATGATGGGTTTCATCCCACACTCCTTTTGTATGAACTTGATCATTGATCGTAGGGACACACATTCTCTTCCAGCCTCATATAGAGCGATCAATCCTGCGTGATTTGAAGAAGTGGCGGTAATTGTTTGTTTTGTTGACCTCCATGAAATTGTCGTGCCTCCATATGTGAACACATATCCGTTTTGGGATTTGGCCTTGTGTGGGTCAGATAAATATCCTGCATCTGCATATCCAACCAAAATGGCATCTATTTTGTTTTGATAAAACAAACCAAGGTCATGTGTACCTCTAAGGTAACGGAATATGTGTTTGATGCCATTCCAATGTCTTCTTGTGGGTGCACAACTGTACCTGGATAACAAATTTACAGCAAAAGCAATATTTGGTCTTGTATTGTTAGTTAAATACATTAAGGCACCAATTGCACTTAAATATGGCACTTCTGGGCCAAGGATTTCTTCATCCTCTTCGCGTAGACGGAACTCATCATTTTTCACATTAAGGGATCGAACAACCATGGGTGAGCTTAAAGGGTGTGCTTTGTCCATGTAGAATCTCTTTAGTATTTTTTTCGTGTAATTAGATTGATGAATAAATATTACATCCCTTAAATGCTCAATTTGTAGGCCAAGACAAAGCTTGTTCTTTTCGAGATCTTTCATCTCAAATTCTTTCATCAAATACTTTGCAGTTTCTTCAAGCTCGTTAAAAGTTCCAACGATATTCAAATCGTCAACATATACTGCGATTATAGCAAATCCACTTTGAGATCGCTTGATGAAAACACATGGACATATAATGTTGTTTTATATCCTTGAGAAATATTCACTAAGACGTTGTACCACATTCGTCCTGATTGTTTTAATCCATACAAGGATCTTCTCAATTTTATGGAAAACATTTCTCGTGGCTTTAAGGATTTAGCATCTGGCAATTTTAGTTCTTGTGGGACTTTCATGTAGATGTCGGTATCAAGTGACCCGTATAAGTATGCAGCCACGACATCCATAAGGCGCATTTGTAGTCTTTCAAAGACAGTCTCAATCCGATTAGGAATCTAAATGTAGTTGCATCAATTACTGGAGAGTATGTTTCATCATAATCGATTCCTGAAATGGACACCTTGTTTTTCTCGGTTTCAAGTCTTTTGAACCGAGTGGTCTACCACGTTTTCGACGAGTCATAGACTCATTTGCAATGGACACCTTTGGTTGTCCAATGGGTACATCAATTCTTGCAGGAGCATTTGCTGCAGGAACATGTGATTTTACCACCTTCTTAGTGTCTGTAAATGCATCTGGTAATTGATTTGCAACACTTTGTAAGTGAATGATTCGTTGAACCTCTTGTTCACACATTTTTGTTTTTGGATCAAGGTGTGATAATAGCGTTGCATTCCATGTAATTTCTTTCGTACTTGGGTCCACTTTCTTCTTTTCTCCCCCTAAGATTGGGAATGTATTTTCATCAAAATGACAATCAACAAATCTTGCTGTAAACAAATCACCCGTTGTTGGTTCAAGATATCTAATGATCGAGGGGGATTCAAAACCAACATATATTCCCAATCTTCTTTGTGGACCCATCTTTGTACGTTGTGGTGGAGCAATGGGAACATAAACTGCACATCCAAATATTTTTAGATGTGATATATTAGGCTCCTTACCAAACACTAATTGCAATGGGGATTGTTCATTATTTGCACTTGGTCTTATTCGGATCAAGGCTGCAGCATGCAATATCGCATGCCCCCAAGCAAATGGTGGTAATTTTGATTTCATCAATAATGGTCTAGCGATTAATTGTAATCTCTTTATTAATGATTCAACAAGACCATTTTGTGTGTTGTGAACATGAGCTACTGGATGCTCCACATCAATCCCAATTGACATGCAAAAGTCATTGAATGTTTGGGATGTGAATTCTCCTGCATTGTCAAACCGAATTTTCTTTATTGTATAATCCGGAAATTGAGCTCTCAAACGGATTATTTGAGCAAGGAGTTTAGCAAATGCCGCATTTCTAGTCAATAATAGACTTACATGTGACCATCTTGTAGATGCGTCAATTAATACCACAAAGTATCGAAATGGACCACACGGTGGAGCAATTGGTCCACATATATCTCCTTGTATCCTTTCCAAAAATGCAGGAGTCTCACTCGTAACCTTACTTTTAGAAGGTCTAATGATAAGCTTTCCGAGTGAGCAAGACGCACATTTAATATGACTTGACGGCATAACTTTCATGTTCTTTAGTGGGTGTCCAATTGAACCCTTTATAATTTTGTGCATCATCATTGACCCCGGGTGACCCAATCGGTCATGCCATAGTGTAAATTCAACTCGGTCATCCGACTGTTTGTTAGAAATCACATTAGCCTCAACCGGATGAATATATGTTTCATATAATCCGGAGGCTTGTCCTTGCATTTTTTCAAGGATCCTTTTCTTATCACATTCATGTGTTGTGATGCACAAATATTCTCTCCCATTTTCATTCATGGTTTCCATATGAAACCCATTTTGACGCACATCCTTAAAGCTCAATAAATTTCTTCGAGATTTACTCGAATATAATGCGTCATTTATTATTATTTTTGTTCCCTTCGGGAGTAGAACAAGAGCTCTTCCCGAGCCTTCAATGAGTCTAGCCACACTAGATATTGTATTCACATTGCCCTTAAAGGGTTTCAAATCCGTGAAATACTCTTTATTTCTCAAGATGGTATTTGTGGTGGCACTGTCCACAAGACATTGCTCATTCTCATCGAGTCTTTTCTTAGAAGATTACATGATTACTCTATAAAGAAAGAAGCATAAATAAATTAAGACAAAATAAAACTTCATATTTTATATTAGGATAACCATATTTTAAATAGTCTTTGAAAAAAAAATTACAATGCATTACATCATATTATATATTATTATGCAATAAGGAAAAAAAAAACACAAGTTCATAAACCGAAAAAACTTTAGTCCAAGGCACATGCATCGTCATTCTCAAAGTTGAGAAAGTGAGAGATATCTAGGCTGGTCATGGGTGAACTACCAACACCTTCATTTTCCACGAAGT
This sequence comes from Fagopyrum tataricum, assembly GCA_002319775.1. Lineage (NCBI taxonomy): Eukaryota > Viridiplantae > Streptophyta > Magnoliopsida > Caryophyllales > Polygonaceae > Fagopyrum > Fagopyrum tataricum. The sequence goes on from CM008285.1 coordinate 50,692,258, forward strand.
TGGTTTCACTAGCCTTTTCTTTGTTTCTTTCGGCCTGATAAGCATCCACCAAATGTGAAGCTGTACGGCATATTTTTGCCCAATGACCAGCTATGCCACATCGGTAGCAAACAATTCTTGGCTTGTGAGAGGGTCCTTTTTGACCCGCCTGGACCTTTAGCTTATCATTCCCCTTGTAACCATAATTACTACCTCGATTGTAATGACGACCATCATTATAGCCTTGCCTACGGCCACGACCGCGGCCACCACGACCACCACGACCGCCACGATCACCACGACCTCGGCCACGGCTATTATAGTGCCATGACGGTTGCCCACTTTCTTTGTAATTCTTGTATTTTTCCTCGGATGCCTTGTCAATGGCATTGACTTCCGGAACTGCTATTGATCCCGTGAGTCTGAGGTTGTGGTTTCTCATTAGGAGCTCATTATTCTTTTCCGCCACCAACAATACTTTCAAGAGGTCTGAGTACCTCTTGAAACCTCTCTTCCGGTATTGTTGTTGTAACAATACATTTGTGGCATGCATAGTATAAAATGTTCTTTCTAGCATTTCTTCTTGGGTGATCACATGACCACATAGTCTCAGTTGGGAGGTGATCTTGTGAATAGCACTATTATAATCAGATATGGACTTGAAGTCCTGGAACCTCAAATTGTTCCATTCATATAGAGCTTGTGGGAAAAAGACTTCCTTTTGATGTCTATATCTTTCATTCAAGTTTTCCCACAACTCTTTTGGATCCTCCACAAATAAATATTCAGTCTTGAGACTTTCATGAATGTGGTGGCGGAGGAATACAATTGCTTTTGCCTTCTCTTGTGGAGTGGCATCATTTTCATCCTCAATTGTTTTTTCAAGGCCATTTGCCTTGAGATGGGCAAGTGCATCAACCCTCCATTCGAGGTACTTTTGGCCCGACAAGTCAAGCATGTCAAACTCTCTTTTTGCAATGCTTGCCATTGATTACTACATAACATTATAGTTTATGTCAATATTAAGCATGTATGATAATATGAGTCGTGAATAAATAAAGTAAAGTCATTTCATAGGTGTAGATGTCATAACAATAATAGAGACACATATTTTATCATGCGACATAAGAAAGAAAAACATATGGATATATAAGAGTTACGAGAGTAAGAAATTAAAACCAGTTACTTTTACCCTCTTTAAACTCCATCTCCATATTCGTTCGTATTTCAAGAGGTGAAAGCAAGAAAATTAATTAATTTGGGTCTTTGTCAAAAAAAATTGAGTTTCTGGTGAGTAAATCTCAATTTTGTTTTTTTTCTTAGCATAAAACCAAACGACATAATTTTATTTTGACAAATTTATTTTAGATCTCATGTTAAGATAACGAGTTTCTGGTGTAGAGGTTCCCGATTTGGGCAACTACAGAGCATAGTCCTCAAGTAGATTTTCATGTATAGTTTTGTGTAAAGAAAAACTAAGGAAAAGTTTATGAAACATACCCCTTAGTAGCAAAGCTCAGTTATAACTTAGAATCTCTCGTGCTGATAACGTGTTATAAAAAGATTGTTTTGTATTTCTTTGTTTACTTAAACTTTGTGGAATGTGTTCAAGAACACTTAGAATGAATCTATAAGAGAGGAGAGAACAAGAAGATTATATTTCTAACTTGCTCTTGGTGTATTTTGTTACAATGAAAATGACCTCTATTTATAGGTCAAAAACTAGGAGGAATCATTAACATAAAAGGGGTTACAATATAAGGAGTTACTAATAAAATAAATTGGGGTGTTAGAAGGTGAATAATTCACATACAATTTACTTCACTTCTTGACCAATTCCATAACAAGGCTGTAATATTTGTAATTTTTTGTTTTAAAAAAACAATTGCACTTAAATGAAAAAATCGTTTTTAAAATATAAAAAGAGTAAAATTTCAGATTAAATTTGTAATTTTACGGTCAAAGTCTCTATTTTTACATAAGCATTTTCCTGCAAATATAAACCTTTGTTATGTCACATAACATTTGTTTACGGATGATATTAGATCTTATTATTGTTTTTTTTACTTGTTAATCTACATCGTTGACTCTAATCAAATATTCGTAATGAAATACAAGTAATAGTCGATGAATTAAAATTTGAAAATAAAATATTGTTCGGACCTCTAGTTATAAATTTTTGACTAGTATTTATTAATAATTTTTTGATTTAAAACTAAATAAAAAAAAGCTATAAGGGTAGCAAGATGTTTATTATTACATTTTATTTTTATAGTTGTTCAAAGGTAGGTGGGGGAAGTAAGAGGTTCTCAAGAGAACAGGTGAGGTAAGAAAACAGTTGAAGTTGGGCCCAATTGAAAAGCTTTTTTGATGTTGGGCCGAAATGGGCCAGCTCAATTCAGAGTATGAACCCAGCACTGAATCCTTAGACTTTGTTTATTCAATATGTACATAAATATTTTTTTTATACATAAATACATATGTAAAATATAAATGGTGGGTTCAATTTTTATTCATATAAATGTGATAAATACACCTATAGATAATATCACGAGATATAAACAATATGTAAAATATAATATTCTCTTAGTTAATTTTCTCTAATTATTAATTATAAAATCACGATCCACCGTTAAAAAAAAATATAAAAAATATTTATAAAAAAAAAAAGTGTTGGGTCATGTCATTTTATTAACCAGACCCGTTAGCATGGGTCATGCACAAGACCTTGGGCTAACGTATTGGGATTCAAGCTCCTTTATATAACATCAGTGAACACAATCCCCATTTAGGCATTTATGCATGAACTGACTCTACATTCCAAGGCTGGATTTCTAAAATTTAACTATTCGTTCCTTCAGAATTGATTGACCACAACACAACATTGCCTCATTATCAGTTTTAAGTTAGGAAAGTCTAAGCCATTAAAGATGCACATAGCCAAGGAATGGTCTTAATCTACTGCATTTACCAAAAACAAAAACAAAGATCAAAAGAAGAATGTTAAAAGCTCAATTGCTGTCATCTATTGGATTTCCCCTTGCTTACTCATCAAGCAAAGGAAACTACATAACAGTAAACTCAACCCAATACATAGGACTAGAAACAGTTTTATCCTAGTTAAATATCAGTTGTAACTTGTAAGCACCTGAGAAGAATGAGATGAAGAACAAGGTAAAAAGAATCCAACAGTTAGGTTTGTAATTAGAGTGAGAGATAATTTGGTGTATTATGTTCGGGCATTGTTTTGACTTTTGAGGTGTCCTCCGAGGATGTAGAGCTATTTAAGGTTGTAGAATTTAGTTCCTGAAAGAAAACAACAAAACAAGGGGGAAGAAAAACTTTGTAATCAAATAATGCAATTTGAGAAAAGAATGTATCTAGTTCTACACTTTTACTTATGTAAGATGTACATATGTTGCTCATCATTCAACAATTTTTTTAAAAAAATATGAAACTTTTATCAGAAGTTTAATTTGCCATCACTATATATTTAGTTTGTGGTCAATTGTATAAATTGGGTAATCTTACTTTGTTTTTTTTTGCAAATATAATATGATAATTTTTCAATTAGTAAATCCGCACATGCGAACAATGAACTATAGTTTAAAAATAAACCTCAAGACATTAAACTAGATGAAAAATATTTTAACAGCATGTTAATTTATTACACTCAACCCAGAACCATAGGAATATAAACATGTGATCAAACTTATCCAGCTTTCTGTTTTCCAAAACTCAAAAGACAATTGTGTATTACATAACTTTCAATTTTGAAGCAATCTCAGAAGTGGAACCTTACCAGTTTAATACTTTGAAGTAGAGATGGGTCCAAGAATTGATACCACCAATCATGACTCGGCTTCTATCTACATATTTAGACAGCGTGGGGATGACGAGTCATACAGATTCACAAGTCACCTGCAAAGTACAAACAAATATAAAGCAATTAGATTCATCTTAGAGAAAACAAACACAAACAGTTCTTAGTTAACTACAGTCACTGTAAGAGGACCTAAAAGGAAACAAAAGTACTGGATATTTCAGTTGCTGTGTGTAGGGTTTCATTGCAGCAAATTTCTAAAATAAGGATTATCAAAGGAGATGAATCAAAGATGAATTGCATCAACTTTGCATATATACAAGCAACAAGGAAAGCTCAGGAAATGTCTGCACAACATAAATTTGTGAAAAATAAGTTAACAATAGTAAATTCATGCAGCTAACATCATCTTCAATTGTATGGTAGCAAAATGTTTTGAGAGACAACTTTATTCTTGATCATTTTCCTCATCTTCAATTGTCCACATTCCAACATCAACAGGAAAGGTCAAGCCACCCATAATCATCAGGAAATTTCATCCAATGCATCATTTTTGGGAAATTTTCCTTATTATGAATTGGGTCTTCAGGCATTGTTTTGAGATGTCATCCAAGGATGCAGAGCTTCCATAACTCAACAGGAGTTGCTTCCAAGAACTTTCATAATCACCCGGCATCACACTTAATTATGTTTACCAATTTCACAGCTCAGATGGCTTGATACATGAAGAGAAATGGCTAATAAGGGCATATACTATGTTGGGAATTATCAAAACTCTCTTATTTAAATTTCTTAATTCGGAGCATGGTGTACTATTTCTCATAAATTTAAGTCAGAACTTAATAAATTATATGAAATATATTTTAATGTTATAATCTTGAAATATGTAATGTGAGGTATTTAGATAATTATCTTTCATAATCACTTATACCCTTCCTACACCAGTGGCTAATAATACTTAACATTTAATAAAAAAAACTCTTTCAATATCTTACGTTCATCAACATCACCATCATCACTGGTATCTTGATTGCTGTCATTTTTTTTTTTATCATCTTGTACTTCATCATATCCTTCAAAGCAGATCACTGAGAGAAGAAAGACAGATCCTCATAAATAATGCAACTTGAGAAAATTATGTAACAATACGTGACAAATCCGTTGACTGTGAAGTATGTATATGTCAAGTTAAAGATAGCCGGATATAAAAGCATTTGAGAGAAGCACAATAATCCAATAATTATAAGGAGAAAATAGTTTACCTTGACAAGTTTGAGATCATACCAAATTGAAGTCAAATCCAAAAGAACGTGTTACTCCAAAATATTAAACGTCAACAGTAGACATCTTTTCCTCCTCAACTTCATTATCTTCCTCATCTTCTTCTTTTTCTTCATCTCCCTCATCTTCTTCAAATTCTGCTTCCCACAAACCATCATCATCAACAGGAAAGGTTGAGAGATGGTCTTGTGGTAACTTTATCAATACCTTCAAACTTGGGAAAATATGCACGAGCGATTCCCATTCAATGCCCAGCTTGAGGGTATGGTCCAAATGCAAAACCTTGACATTCCATGATGTATTCTGATCGGTGTCTTCAGGCAACAATGTTTTGAGATGTCCTCCGATGATGTAGAGCTTCTCAAGATTGTGCAGTTCACTTGGATCTAGCCATTTCGGTGCAGTTTCTGAAGGAAAACAACACAACACCAGCTTCTTTAAATTTTCCAAAGCACAGATGCTTCTCATTACTGGTTCCTCCACATCATCATTTTGGGGTGTCCGTTGATCCCAACATTTCAGACACTGCCATCTGGAGTGCCTAGATACTTTTCGCCTGATTACATTTTGGGTTTTTTGGTCAACATAGTGACTCCATAACCATGTAATCTTTAGGTTGCAAAGATTCTTCATTTCCTTGAATACACGAAGATCTTCAGTGGATGGGAATTTGGCTAGGTTCACAACAAGGTTTAATTTTCTCAGCTTCTCTAGCTTCACCAAATCAGCAAGGGTGCACGCCTTTTTATTTTGTTGAACATCAGCATCGTAGGTGATCAAGAACCCTTTGAGCACCTCCAGTTTTGGGAGAAAATTGATTCCTTTTGGAAACATAGAAAGAAGGGGGCAATGTGTTACGTCTAAATGAGAAAGATTCTGGAGGGATCCAATGCCATCAGGGAGTTCTTCTATTTGACTGCATTCACTAAGATTGATCATCTTAAGATGGGTGAGCATACAAACCGAATCAGGAAGCTTTGTGATGCCTGCAACTCCCTCAAAGCTTAAAAGTCTCAAGTGCTTCATTTTCTTCAACTCTTCCAGGAAGTTCAAATCAACCACCTCAATACGTTCGTTTGTATTTTTATCCTTCCAACTCCCAAGATGAAGCACATGTAAATTTGTCATCTTGGAGAACCATTCTACCCTGATATCAAGGAAGTGTTCATCAACGTTGAACAATGTGCGTACATTTTTGAAGCATTTTTGGTTCTGATGAGAAGCGTTAGTATAGTTGAGCCAAATCTGGCAAGAAGATGGAGAGTTGAATTGGGATTTCAATAAACAAGCCCTTTTGGAACCATCAGTGAGATGCGGGGTCATATAATCATTCGGTTCGTCGAAATCAAGGAAGCGCTCTGCCTTTGCCTTTTCCATTACCAGAGAGTGTACATCATGACTGATAAAGGAAGCTTTTGAATAAGTTGTCCGTGTGATAAAACTCTTCTCTTCTAGGATCCTCAGAATATGTAGTCCAATTTCCTCAACTGTGTCTGGATCATGTGTCCCCTGACTAGTCTTTGCACTTGTACCCAGTTTTGGACTAGGAGTGGTGGATGAAAGAAGGACATTTTGCTCCTGCCGAGCATCGTCGATGAACCCCTCACCGTACCACAAGTGGATTAAGGTCCTTTCCCTGACTGTTATCGTCAAGAACGATCGGTTACTTGGGAGAAGTGCAAAACACAACAAGCAACTCTTTTGGGCTTTTGTTAGAGAATCATACGAGTTAAGGAATTTTTGTTCTTTCTGTGTGTCCTTAAAACGACCAATCGTACGGCCTCCTGTCTTCTTCCGGGTTTCATTGGATTCAAAGCCTTTTTCTTTAGGACGAGGGAGTAGAATCTTCAACTTGGCAATCAAACGAAGGAGGTCCTTTAGGTTTTTGGAGTCAAGTGAGAAATTATCAGCTTTGAGATGATCTACAGCATCCATGAGATAACCTAGAAGCTTCCCGGCATTGCCCTTGTCATCGAAGGTCTCGAGGAGGTCGATGTTGTATAGTATGTACTCTAAATCAGCAAGTATCCTTCCACAGTAGCTCTTTGGAGCAATGTTTGTGTCTTCCATATCCCTATGGATACCTAAGAAGAGATCTTTCACTTTTGTGAAGTTATCTGTGTATCGTTTGAAAGGTGAATATCTGGCGGTCAAAGTGGAAACTAGATGAAACTCATTGGGCTTGGAGATGCTAATTCCCTGAATCTCTTCACAATCTCCAGGACAAGGAGAAGCAACATCATCCTCTACTATTATCTCCAGATTCATGAGGAGGTTTTTATTTTCGATATTGGAGGACAATTCTGGTGAGAGAATGAGATGAGTTCCTAGATGAATAAGTTTGGCAGCAGATGAGGGTAGATGTTTGAAATTAGTTTTGGAGAGATCGAGTTTCTCAAGGCAACTCATTTTATCAAAAACATCCTCCCTCAATTCTCTTAAACTACGACACCTAGAGAGATTGAGCTCCTTCAAACTGACGAGCTCACATAGATCTTCAGGTAAAACACAAAGGCTTCCGCATCCTGACATGTCAAGCACCTTAAGTAATTGCAAGCTTTTCATTGCTGGAAGTAGAACTAAGCTACTGCAATTCCTAAGTAATAGGATTGAAAGATAAGGTAAAGACGATGATAATTCTATGGATTCAATGCTCGTTCTTGAAAGATCAAGAGCTGTAAGAGAATTTGTAGAATTGTTGAATTGAAAATTCCGTCTCACATATTGTGCTCCAGAAAGATCAAGAACCGAAATATTAGTGTGATTTACCAGAGAATCATATACACTCCCCTTTGTATCTCTACAAAATACATGAGTGAGGACGGGATGACCAGGTACTGGATGAGGTTTGCAATGCAAGGTAGTATAAGAAAGATCAAGGAACGTAAGCAGTCTCAAAGGTTCCATGGATGGAAGGGAATGTAGTTTATAACAACCTCTAAGAATGAGCTTACCCAGTTGTTTTATGTCAGAAAAAAACTCATCTGGTAACGCTTCAATAAGAAGATGAGATAGATCGAGGGATACAAGTGCAGTGAGTGGAAGGAACTTTGGAAGGGAATGTAAATTGGGACAAGCTTTAAGAACGAGTGACTGGAGATTTGTGAGTTTAGAAAAGAAGTCATCCGGAGAAAAGTGTTGAATAGGAAGATGGGACAAGTTTAGGGCTTGAAGTTGGCTCATTTCAGAGATTTCCTTGGGTACAACGGTCAGATTACCAACATATGAGATTTCAAGAACCGTTAAGGTTTTGAATATTTGTAATGGAAAATCACCTCCAAACAGCAACTGATCACAACCTCGAAGAGACAACACAGAGGGCCCTTTTACTCTCTTGAGGAGTACGTTATTCACATAGAATGGGTCTGGATAGAAAAGATTGACATAATTATGTCCCTTGTTGGGTGGGAAGAAATGGTTCATGTGATGATTCTCACCATTTAAGTTGAACTCGATATCAGAGCCACGAGATGCTGCGCAATTTTGAGGATCATGCGCTATAACATATTCCATGAGGTCGGATCTCTGAGGACTGCAACCCCTCAAGGAACTCAAATGATTGGCTTCTGTAGTAGGAGCTGAACATGGAGGAGTTTGAGTTTCATCCCCAAAGGGAACAATATCTTTACTCATATCTCTGCAACACTATGAAGCAATATTAACAAAAGAAGACAGCACAAGTAAAGCATCAAACTGAAAAGGAGGGAGGAATGGGATACCTGGAAGTTGTGACCAACTGACGATATTGGAAACTCAAGGGCTTATTACTGCAAAATCTGGAAAGGCAAGTTGAAGTGCTCATAATTTTAGATAATCCATCACATATATTTATATAATTATATCTACTATCATCTTCCACTTCACAGTAATAATTTCTTTATTCTTTTCTTTTGCTTTCACTAACCAAACGTCTGACACATTTTCATTTCTTTTGCTTTCCATTTCTATTATTGTGTTGCAAATGTTCAGTGCATTACTTTTAAATCTTAAATTATCAGCAATTCTGATGAAATTTGAGAACTTTCCTAGTAAGAAAGCAAAACAATTGATTCTCTCTAATTAGGTCATTCATACAATGACCATGAAGCTGAAACATAAAATCTCCAACAATACCAATACAAATTGAACCCAAATAGCCAAAAATTGAAAATCCTGATAATTAAACAATGATGTTTTAAGTATCATTGGAAGTGAGGGTACTGTCAAAGTCAAAAGGTCCTTTTGCAAAGTTGATTGAATAGAATAAGGTACTCTGTTTTTTCCCTTTTATCTCTTTTTTTTTTTTTAATATAAACAAAAAGTTAAATTGCAAGGAAGAAGAATACATTTGTTCATCCTCTTGCTTTTGCAGGAAATTAATTAGTAGTAATACCTGGAGGAAGTATAAGGGCATTGAATTAGTTTACACACAAATTTGGTGATACACGCAAGTATGAATTTTTTCTTAATTTTCTTTGATAATTATACACCTAGTTTTTCATATGGGAAGTCTAATACGAAATGCACATAACATAATAAAAAATAAAAATAAAAATAAAAATAAAAAGTGATACTCCACAACAAGGGTCTACAACAGAAAAAAAATAAAAAAATGCAAGTTTTTCTTGTCCAGGTCACTTAGATTATAGCCATTTCGATGGAGTTTCAGAAAGAAAACCAAGCTTTTCTTGAATGACTGAACATCTTCAGTGTTAGTAAATGTCTTTGTTCACAACAACTTAGTTTTCTTGTCCAGGTCACTACAATCTCGAAGATTCTGGAAGCTTCCTGATGGCTGCAACTCCCTCTAGAATTAATACCCTCAACTGCATACCGTTGAGGATCAATAATATGAACTTGGCAAATACATCTTGCACTTGTTGTAAGCTCACCTAGTAAGAAAGAGTTGAAGAATAAGATTAAAAGAGTCCAATAACAATAATGATCGATGTTCAAGTACACTCAGATTGCATGTGTTGTAAGCCGACCTAAGAAGAAAGAGCTGAACAATATGATCAAAAGATTCTAAGAGATTGTTTCATGAATCACAATAGTTCAATATTGGGCGTGTTTTAAGATCTGCGCATTCTAACTTTGCAAAGTACAACTTATGGCTCCTGCTCGTCGTCACTTCACTTATGTCCTTTCTACATAAGTGAAATAATAAAAGAGAGAGGTGAGGTAATGATGCCCGTCAAGTATGCATATGTCAATTTTCAAGTTAAAGATATATAGCCTAAAAAAGAGTTTACCTTGACAAGTCCAATATTAGTAGTATCACAGATCCACATAAGCTTCCTCCTCCTCATCTGCTTCATCATCTTCCTCCACCACCTCCTCATTATCTTCTTCCCCGTCTTCATCATCATCTTTTTCCCCATCCTCTCCATTATCTTCTTCATCTTCCTTGTCTTCTTCATCTTTCTCGAATTCCTCATCGTCATCATCATCATCTTCTTCTTCTTCTTCTTCTTCCTGCCACAAACCAGAAATATCATCTACAGGAAAGGTTGAGAGATGGCCTTTTGGTTTTTTCTTCAAAAATGTCAAATTTGGGAACATTTGCATTAGTGATTCCCAATCAATGTCCAGCTTGAGGGTATGGTCCAAATGCAAAGCCTTGACATTCCATGATATATTCTGATCGGTGTCTGCAGGCAACAATGTTTTCAGATGTCCTCCTCGGATGTAGAGCTTCTCAAGGTTCTGTAGTTTCACTTGGATGTAGCCAATCTGGTGTAATTTCTGAAGGAAAACAACACAACACCAGTTTCTTTAGATTTTCCATAGCACAAATGCTTCTCATTATTTGTTCATCTGTGTCATCATTTTGGCATGTCCGTTGCTCCCCGCATTTGAATTGCTTCCATCTAGAGGACTTCGATGCTTTTGGTTCGATGGGATCCTGTGTTCTTCGGTAAATGTAGTTATTCTTTAACCATGTAATCTGTAAGCTGCATAGATTCTTCATTTCTTTGAATACCTGGAGTTGTGCATTGTTGGGGAAGTTGTCTATGTTCACAACTAGGCTTAGTTTTCTCAACCTGTCTAACTTCAACAAGTCTGCAAGTGTGCATGCTTTTTTATTTTGTACACCATCATCATCATAAGTCATAACGAACCCTTTGAGAACCTCGAGTTTTGAGAGCAACTTGATTCCCGTGGGCAACATAGTAAAAAGGGGGCAGTGTGTTAAGTTTAGATTGGCTAGATTGGTGAGGGTTCCAATCGAAGCAGGGAGTTCCCTAAGGTCACTACACTCTTTGAGATTGAGGATTCTGAGATCGGTGAGCTTACATATGGAACCTGGAAGCTTTGAGATGCCTGCAACTCCCTAAAGCTCAAAACTCTCAGTTCCTTCATCTTCTTCAACTCTTTCAAGAAGTTCATATCCACCACCTCAATGCTCCCTTCATTTTTATCATCCCAGCGTCCGAGGTGAATCATAGTCAAGTTTGTCATTTTGGAGAACCATTCTTGCCTGATATTGATGATGCACTCGTTGATGTTGAAAAGGGTTCGTATATTTTCAAAGCAGTTAAACTTTTCAGAAGAGTTGGTATAGTTGAGCCAAAGCTCACAGGAAGACGGCAAGTTGGATTGAGATTTCAACAAACAAGCCCTTTGGGAGCGGCCAGTTAACTGTGGGGTGACCCAGTTGATTGCAGGGTCTTCATGGACCTCAAAAAAGCTCTCTTCCTTTATTTGTTCCCTCAGGAAACAGTGTAAATCATCGCTTATCGACCAACGTCTTGATGATAATCTTTGGATGAATCCCCTTTTGTATAGCACCTTGAGAATTTTCCGTCCAGTTTTCTCAGCCAATATCAATTCAGAAGCATTTTTTGTTGTTGAGGGTCAACGATAAATCCCTCACCATGCCACAACTGGATTAAGTTCCTCTCCTTGATCCCTGAATTTGATACGCGATCAAACTCTCTCTTTATCCCGCGGCTCTTGTTAGGGACTCTAGCTGCAAAATACAATAAGCAATTTCTTTGGGGTTTTTTCAAGTACTCATAACAGCTACGAATGTGTTGCTTTCTGTTTAGGCTTATGCCCAAGCCATCATCTTTATATTCATCGTGGTTCCAAGTCAATTTGGGATCCTCCATCTTCTTCTTAGAGTCCTTTTTAATAAGAGGTGGGACTAGGAGCTTCAACTTGACAACTAAATTGAAGAGCTTCTTCAACTTTCTGGAATCATGTATAAAGTCATCAGCTTTGATTTTCTCTACAGCAAACATGAGATCACGCATAAGCTTCCAGTTATTCCCCTTGTCCTCCTCCAGGCTCTCAAATAGGTCGATTTTAACTAGTATGTACTCTAAATCAGAAAGTATCCTTTCAAAGTCGAGGTTGGTGTCTTCCGTACTCCACTGGATTTCTACGATGAGATTTTTCACTTTTTCGAAATTGGTTTTGAATTCATGAAAAGGTGAATCCATGCGAGCAAAAGTTGAAACAATATGAAGTTCATTGGGCTTGTTGGAGATGATGGTCTTGCTAACTCCTCCTCCAATCTCATCACCTTCACAGGAAGCAACTCCTTCCAATATCTCTACATTGAGGTTTGAGAGATTAGACAAGTCTGGTACTTTTTCAACTAAGTTCCGCGAGAGAATGAGATGTGTCCCAAGATCATTAAGGTTGGGAAACGAGGGAAGCTGATTGAATCTAGTGTTGGAAAGGTCTAGATTTTGAAGGTTTGTCATTTGATCAAAAATACCCTTCCTCAATTCTCTCAAACTAGTACAACTTGAGAGATTCAACTCCTCCAAATCATTGAGCTCACATAGATCTTCAGCAAATCACAAAGGCTTTCACAATTCGAGATGTCAAGCACCTTAAGGAATTCCAGGTTTTTAACTTCCGGAAGTTTTACTTAGCTACGACATTCCCTAAGCGATAGGATATGAAGGTAATATGGAGATGATAGGAAATCTATGGATTCAATGTCAGTTCTTGAAAGATCAAGAGCTTTAAGAAATAATAAATTTTTAAACTGAATTGTTTTTTTCAGATTTTGAGCTCCAGAAAGATCAAGTACCGTAACTCCTTCAGCATTTGTGAGAGAATCTACTACACTTCCGTTTCCATCTCTACAATGTAGATGAGTGAGACATTCTGTAAACTGATCTTCAATTGTGCAATGCAAGGCGGTATAAGAAAGATCAAGCACCGTAAGAAAATGATGTTGAAGGTGTAAATTCTGCAAATTGATACAGTGAGAGAGATCAAGCACCTTAAGCCTTTTCAAGGGTTTAATGGATGGAAGAGATTGTAGTTTAGAGCATCCTTGGAGAATAAGCCTAACGAGTTTGACACGGTCAGGAAATTTTGGAAGAGAAAGTAAATGAGAGCAACCTATAAGAATAAGGGAACGAAGATTTGTGAGTTTTGAGAAGAAGTCATCTGTAGGGAAGTGTTGAATAGGAAGATGAGATAAGTTGAGGGTTTGAAGTTAGTTCATTTCAGAGATTTCCTCAGGAAGTGTGTTTAGATGGTCAATACTCGAGATTTCAAGAGCTGATAAGGTTACGAATTTCTCGAAAGGGAAGGGATGATGTTGCAGGAATGAGTCGCAACCTCGAAGCCATAATATGGAGGGACCCTTAACCCTGTTAAGCAGATGGCTCACGGAGGATAGGGTGGGATTAGACTGGGTGACATACATATGGCCATTGATAGGGGGAACCAAACTTGCCATGTGATGATTGTCACCTATTATACTGAACCATTCGTCTAGAGGTCTACGAAGACTCAACTCATCAAACTGTGGTATGTCTTGCAGGTGGCGAGACCCGTCTTGTCTGCAACCTCGAATGGTGTGAATGTGGCTTCAGTCGATGAGAAGGGAACAATTTCGTTACTCATTTCTGCAACCACACACAGAGATTGACTGTAAATAGTAAGCCTTTGGGCGGAAATTGTAAGTTTTATGTTTTAAACTACACAAGTGAGTGTTCTTTGAATAATGTAGTATTTGTTAAAGTTTGAAACCGACGGAACATTAGAGCGGGTTCCTACTGTTAAACTCAAATCCATCATATTAACTTAATGGATAACTATCCTAAAACCAATGGGGTAGTTTGTCTTCAAAAATATTCTTGTACAAATAGCTAGATTATTTTTATACTCATAAGTTTATTTGCTCACTATATGTATCAAGCCAAGATCCAGTTTGGTATCGCTAGGAATCATTTCCGATAACGAAATGATTCTGAATCAATAAAAAACTGTGTTTGTTTAGAGGTCTTTTCACACATGGAATAATCAAATTATTTCCATTTTCATTCATTTTCCTTAACCGATTTCATTCCGTTTCCATTCTACCACCCAAACCAAACGGGGTAATATGAGATCATTGCTAACATTATTACCTACAGCCTAAAATTCATAAATTTCTTAAAATTATAACGATCGGATAATATGATAAAATGTAATAAACAACTACACCAAGATTATGGCTGACAAGAGAATGTAAAATTGATCAAAATGAACATTTATAAAAAACGGAAATAAAACAATACAATATTAGAAAAAAAGTAATATGAGAATATACTATATTATAAATTTCATTCAGATAGAATCAACCGGGTGATAAAATATGTCATATGAATATAAATAATAGTTAACATAATCCCGGTAAATTAATCACTATTTCATTATAAAAAAAAAATTCAAAAACAATTTTCATGACTCTTTTAATCAATAACATAAAATAAAATTTATTCTAATCAAAATTCGTGATAAAACGATATTCATTTATGATCGAAGAGAGGATACCTGGAAGTTGAAGTCGTGCCAACGAAGATGTAAATATATGAAAGAGAGAAAATGTGTTTTCAGCTTAATATTCATGGTCATTTGCCATAACCCATCTTCATATATATAATGGATTGCCTCGGTCAAACTACTCCATTGTTTTCCTCACATTTATAAACATATAATATTTCTAGTTTTTTTATTTTGCAAAATACAATGCCGTATTCATATATAACAAAATCTAATAATTACATAAGATTAAAATCTCTCTAAAATACTACCAATACAACTGTATACATGAATGCAACTACACACAAATATATACCTTACCAAACACACCTATTATAATAATATTCAGTGGTTAATAATAACTTTATGTTATTTCTTCTTTTTTTTTAATTTTGATGGCAGCTACTAGTATTTATAAATTGAAAATATCGCGCTAGTCTAAGAAATTAGAACAGAAAATAGTTTTTTTTTTTTTTTTTTTTTCAAGTTGAAATACAATAATCCTAAGAAAGTCAACCTCAAATTGGATCTTGGCTTGATACATAAATTTGCCTCACATGGAACTTTGCAAAATATTTTATATATCTTTTAATTAATGATAGTCATAGGTTATTGAAAACCTAAACATTATATTTTACGATAGAACAACATTTGATGATTAATTGTTAGTACTAATCACGTTGGCAACTTGACAAATTGTCAATATTCTCTACACTTATTAATACTTAAACGGTAAAGAAAACCCTAGTAGCTCTGCCGCGAAGTCGCGATAATGTCTTTCGTCTTCTCTATCAGTCCCTGCTCTCCCTCCGCCGTGAGGGCTAGGTACAAGGATTAGGCTTTCAAATACGTTGAGGTGTTAAACATATATACCAAACTTACACCATATTTTCATTCACCTTGTATCATACACCATATTTTCATTCACCTTGTATCATAGTTCTCTTATATGAAGGGCATACCTTACGTCTTCTAGAGTAATAATATATATTCCAACAACGACTGAACAAAGTTTTCATATGATGATGACAAAGATACCAATAGAATCAACGCAACATCCCCGTCCTCAACATGAACATTAATATCACGTAAATCTAGAAGAATTGTGTTCAACTAATCTAAGTGCTCACGAAGTTGTATACATTTCTGCATTAACAGGCTGAACAGACGTTGCTTTAGAAGCAACTTGTTGGTGAGAGATTTCATCATGTAGAGGCTCTCAAACTTCAACCACAGTTTGGTTGTTGTATCCTGATCTAAAACCTCACATAAGACGTCATCTATAAGACACAACATGATGATCGAATGTGCCTTATCCTCCCGAATGGTCATCTCAGCAGCATCTCCCTTTTGCTTATCGGATTCCTTCCTTGACAACAACCCCATAAGCCTTGTTGTTTCAACAACGCTCGCATCTTGACCTGCCATAGACTGAAACTATTCCTCCATGTGAACTTGTTGATCTTCATGTTGAAAGAAGACATCTTTCTTCTAGATTACAAAAAACCAAAGAACTCAAAGCTCTGATACGAGTTTGTTGTGCGGAATTACTGAGAAAAAAACAAGAAAGACGGCACACACAAGTTTACAGTGGTTCACCCAATAATGGTTATATCCACTTTTCAGAGATTTTATTGAAGAGTTTTAGAGTACAAATGAGAAGATGAATGGATGATAACTAGGTTATCCAGATTAACCAAGTTAAAAGATAATATGAGACAAAGAGAACCTACATTATATATAGGAACAAAACTCTATGTGTATACTTGGACGTCAAGTATAAGATTAAATTAACTAAACAAAAAATACTCAAACAGAAAATGTCTAAAAAGAAAAAAAGAAAAAAAATTCAAAAAAAATGATAAGCTCAATTATGCTTTGAAGCATTCCATGTGTTTTGATTAGGTTATTTGGATACAAATGAGACCCGAAGGTGACATGAGATCTATGGATTCGTATTCAATACTAGTTCTCGAAAGAAAAAGAGCTTGAAGAAATGGATAGGCTTTGAACTGAAGAGTCCTTCCTAGATGTTGAGCTCTAGAGTCCAGAGAGATGAAGCACCTGAACCGACAATGCCTTTTCGAAGAGATTCAAATACACTCCCATTTGTATCTCTACAATAAACATGAGTGAGTTTTCTGTCCATAATTGTGCAATGAAAGGTCGTATACTCGTATGAGATAGACAAAGAACCCTAAGGCGCACTAGAATGCTGAAGGTGCATGTAAACTCTACAGATTGAGAGAGATCGAGCATCTCAAGTTCTTGTAAGGGTTTTGTTAAGAGAATGAGCCAGCATAGGGATCGAACTCTTGATCTATTTGAAGAACCGGTTTAGAAGCTTTTATGTTTTAACGCTTGGACCGGGTTTCCTTCTATGTTCTGAGTTGGTTCATTTAATCAAACGATGTCGTTTGATTATGGATGATGATATAAAAGGTTCGCTGCTTTCTAACCCTAGCAGCTTAAGCTTCTCTCTTCGTCTTCTTTCCGCTCTCTTTGATCAAGCTCTAGCTTCTTGTGATTGAGAGTGAGGAGCTTCATCTCCACTTGAGATTGTTGCTTCATTTGAGAGTTTCTACCAACAGATAGTGAGATCGAGCGCTAGTTCCTTTGACGGTTATTACCTTGGAAGCATCTACGGACTACACACTGCGCACACACAGAGGATCCATGGATTCTCAAGATTTGTGTCCTGTTCTTGTTGGATTAGAGGTTCTTTCTACTCTTACTATTCTATGTCTTGGTTTTACTCTTAACTTTCTGTATCTGTAACTCTTGTTTGGCTTTGGTTCTTACACTAGTGGATTGGATCATATATGAGATCCCGGGGACGTAGGACTTGTTCCGAACCTCGTCAACAAATGTTTGTGTTTGATACTTTGTTTTTTGGCTAAACAATCGCTCTAGATTGTTTTTCGTCTTAAGCTTTAAAGTTTGTTCAATTATACTTTTCACAAATTGGTATCAGAGCTTTTTTTTTTGTTTTACTTCCTGAATATATGAGTCTTTTGAGTCTTTCTTGAACATAGGTTGGCATTAACCATGTGTCCATTGACCGAAGGTTCGAAAGTTTTGCGATCTTCTAAGTTTCAAAGAATTAGAAAAGCTTAGATCTTTAGGGTTTTTTCTTTAAATCGTTTTCTCTATGAGCTCTCTTTCTTTTTTAAACAGATTTCACTACTTCCGTTGCTATTCTAATTTCATAGATCTCAAGAGTAGCTACGCTTTCTATAAAAGCTAGTTTCCTCTAGAGATCACCAATCGGTTGATTGAATCTTTAGAAGACCTCTAGTTTCCAAGAGTGCTTGCAAGAGTTGATTCTTGCAACTCTTCAGGAGATTATTGTGTTATCTTTAGATTAGATCCGGTATAAAGTGTTTTCCGGATAGTTGTCAAAATTTTCTATTAAGTGACAGTGACGAGAAGAATGGGGATACAACAAAAATTAAACCTTTTGATGGCAATTGATTTTGCCATGTGGCAGGTCAAAATAAATGAAAGTCATCCTAATAAGGAAAAAATGTTGGAGAGCCATTACTCAAGACTTTCCTAACAATACAAAGGAGGAAGAAAAGGAGGAGCTGGATCAAATAGCTCATTCAGAGATCATGTTACGACTTACTGTTGAAGTAGGACGACAAGTCCTAACTCAGGTTACTGCTAAGGCTCTTTGGAATACTTTAGAAACCTTATTTCTAGTAAAAAGCATGCGTAGTATAATTTCATTACTGTGTAGATTATTTCATTTTAAAATGGATACTAATTTGACTTTAAATGATAACCTTGATGCTTTTCTTAGAATGACTCTTGACTTAGAACGTTGCAGTGACAAAATTGATGATATACATCAAGTGGTTATTATATTAAATTCTTAACCGGCACAATTTAATACGTTCAAAGATGTTATGTAGTATGGTCATCAAGATTTAACTAAGAAAAAATTACTAGAAGCTATTTTATAGAAAAATAAAGAAATGAAGATTTTTAAAGTCAAGGTAAATTCCAAAGAACTTAAAAATGAACTCATGTATGCTAAAGGTAATATCAAGATAAGAATAAAATCACTCAGAACTCTTTTAAAGCGAAGAACAGAAATATTGAAAATTTTGTTCACAAAAACAAAGATAATATTTTTGAAAAGGACAAAGGAAAAATTGTCACATGCTATTATTGTGGTAAAAAGGTGCATAAAACACCTGAATGCGGGAAAAAGAAAAGTGATAAAGCAGACAAATCTAATAAAACTGGAACATCTGCTTTGTGTGAAAATATGTCTTATTATAATAATAAATTGTTACTTTGTTCTGATATGCTTTATGCTTCATCAGATTATGGTTTAAATGCTTGGATTCTTGATTCTGAATGTACTATACATGCAACTCCACATGATGTCATTTTGATTACTTACATAAACATGATGAAGGAGAAGTAAGACTAGACTTCTCTTGCCATAAAAGACATAGGATCTGTTCCTTTTAGAATGCATGATAATAAAATTAGAACCATTCAAAATGTTAGATGGATTCCAGAACTTAGGAGAAACCTGTTATCTGAAAGCATGTTTGATGACCTAAACTGTGATATTAATACACACTCTGGTAATAGATCTGTCTCTAGAAATGGAAAAGTTCTAGTTAAAGGCATTAAAAAGAATGACCTTTATCATGTAATTGGAAATCTGAATTAAATAATATAGAAAAACATGCTTGCCTTACAAATGATCAAACTCTAACCTGACATTCTAGATTAGGACATATAGGCAATAAAGGTTTATACTATCTCTTTAAAAATGGTAGTATATCAGGAAAACCTAGTGATCTTAAGTCTTGTGAAACTTGTATTCTAGGTAAAACTACCAGAAATTCTTTTAGTAAATCTGAATTTAATGCCAGTAAACCCTTAGAATATGTTCATTCTGATTTATGGGGTCCTACTCATAATGAAACAACTGGGGAAGGAGATCTTTCTATCCTTGATAGATCATTACTCTAGAAATGTGTGGGTTTATATTCTTAGGAATAAAAGTGATGCCCTAGAAAATTTTAAAAACTGGAAAATCACAGTAGAAGGTCAAACCAATCACATATTAAAATGTCTTAGAATAGATAATGGTTTGGAATTTTGTAATACTGAATTTAATCAATATTGTCATGAAAATGGTATAAAAAGACATTTAATTGTTCTAGGTACACCACAACAAGAATGGTGTTGTAGAGAGAATGAATAGAACTCTCTTAGAAAACGCTAGATGCATGTTGATATCTTCTGGCTTAAAGCCCTCATTATGGGGAGAAGCAGTAAGCATTTTTGCTTATCTTATTAATAGATCTCCCTCTAGTGCTATAAATCTTAAAACACCCCAAGAACTTTTCTGTGGAAAACCACCAAACCTTTCACATCTAAGAACTTTTGGATGTGTTGTTTATGCAAAACACTCAGATGGTAAGCTAAATCCTAGAGCACAAAAATTGTGTCATGATAGGATACCCTATAGGAGTTAAAGGATATAAATTGATAATCCTTTAACTTGGAGCTTACAAAACAACAATAAGTAGAGATGTTCCTTTTGTTGAAAATGAATTCCCATACAAGTTAACTACTAATATCACCTTTGAGCACAATGACAAGGATGCATATTTATCTTTCTATGATCCAAGTAATACTACAGATATCCGTGAGGAAGATGTTGACAATGGGTGTGCTGACTATAATCTCTTAAGGAGGAAGAAGTGTTTGTCGAGAGATCTACTCACAACCTCAAATTCCAGTCACTCAAATTCCTCGACAAACACTTTTTCTTTCACAGATGAGTCAACACCTCACCAATTAGAAGGGACAATGAGCAATTCTAATCCCTTAAACTCTTTAAATTCTTCTCTAAATTCTTATTTGCCCTCTGATGATAGCAATGTTGATATGTCTACTATACCTTATCTGCCCTCTTTATCTGATTATCTACTTACCAGAGATAGAGAAGTTAGGCACAAGAAACCAAATCTAAAATATATGAATTTAGTTGAGAGTATAGAACACAGACTTGAGCATGTTATAGAATATGCTTTCTTAATTGTTGAGGTTATTTCTGTTCCTACTCCTGAGTTATATGAACATGCTATTAGTTCTAAACACAGTAATGAGTGGAAATATGCTATGAATGAAGAGATTGAATCCATGAAAGTTAACAACAATTCGACACTTGTACCTAAACCTAAAAATGCTAGATTAATTGGCAACAAATGGGTGTACAAGGTAAAAGAAAGTCATAACTCTACTGATCCACCAAGGTTTAAGGCCAGATTAGTTGCCAAAACTTTACACAAAGGGAAGAAGAGGACTATAATGATATATTTGCTCCTGTGATGAAATATAAAACCTTAATTAAGAATGCTAATATCCATTGTTGTTGTGTTTGATTATGATATTGACCAGATGGATGTTAAGACAACTTTCTAAAATGGTAATTTAGATGAAACTATATACATGAGTCAACCTAAAGGATACATTGATGAAAAATTTCCTAATCATGTCTGCTTGCTTAATAAATCTATATATGGTCTAAAATAATCTCCTAGACAGTGGAATAAAAAATTTGATTCATGCATGAAAGCTCTTGGCTTTACTCAATGCTCCTATGACTCTTGTCTATATTTCAAGTTTATTAAAACTAAATATCCTCTCTATGTTCTTTTATATGTTGATGATATTATGATAATTTGCAAATCCAAAGGTAATATCAGGGATATAAAAATATCCCGGAAAAGCACTTTTGATATGAAGGACCTTGGTCCTGCACAAAGAATTCTTGGTATAACAATTGTCAGGAATAGGGATAAAAGAAAAATATGGTTAATACAACATGACTAAATACTGAAGGTGTTAGATAGATTTAATATGAAATCTGTTAAACCAACATCTATACCTCTAGGTGCTCATCTTGATTTGACTAAGACGATTGAAGTTACAACTCAAGAGGTTAAAAATATGAAACTTGTTCCTTATGATGCAGTTGTAGGTTCTGTGATATATGCTATGGTCTGTACTAGGCATGACTTAGCTTTTGTTGTTAGTGTTTTGAGTAGATATATGTCTAATCCCTCTCAAAAACACTGGTCTGCTATGAAATTCTTGCTAAGATACTTAGCTGGCACTTCTTCACTTGCTTTAGAATATGGTACGTGTTCAATGTGATTCTAATGATCTTGTGGGTTATGTCGATTCAAATTATGCAAGTAATAAAGATACTAGGAAGTCTACAACTGCTTATGTCTATTCTTGGTGTGAAAATTGTATTTACTGGAAATCTCAACAACAATCCATTGTTGCTCTCTCCTCAACTGAAGCTGAATATATTGTTGTTGCTGAAGCAACTAAAGAAGCCATGTGGCTAAAAGGAATTCTAACTGAAATTCTCAACAAATCTTACACTGCTACTATATACACTGATAGTCAAAGTGCTTTAATTTTATGTAAAGATCCTGTTTATCATGAAAGGATGAAGCATATTGATGTTAGGTATCACTATATTACGCAGAAGATTGACAAGAAAGAGTTAATAGTTGAGAGAATAAAAGGAGAGGAAAACCCTGCTGATTTTGGTACAAAAATTGTTACTAATGGGAAATTTGTTTTTTGCAGGGATTTACTTCATCTATCTTAAATAACTTAGAAGATGAAAGAAGGATCAATGATGAATATATGTGCCAACTACACTAGTATGTTTGAGCTAGAACTACAAGAGTTAGGAGGGTGAATTGTTAAGAGAATGAGCCGGACATAGGGATCGAACTCTTGATCTGTTTGAAGAACCGGTTTAGTAGCTTTTATGTTTTAACGCTTGGACCGGGTTTTCTTCTATGTTCTGAGTTGGTTCATTTGATCAAACGATGTCGTTTGATTATGGATGTAGATATAAAAGGTTAGCTGCTTTCTAACCCTAGCAACTTAAGCTTCTCTCTTCTCATTCTCTTCGTCTTCTTGCCGCTCTCTCTCATCAAGTCCTAGCTTCTTGTGATTGAGAGTGAAGAGCTTCGTCTCCACTTGAGATTGTTGCTTCATCTGAGAGTTTCTACCAACAGATAGTGAGATCGAGTGCTAGTTCCTTTGACGGTTATTACCTTGGAAGCATCTACGGACTACACACTGCATACACACAAAGGATCCTTGGATTCTCAAGATCTGTGTCCTGTTCTTGTTCGATTAGACGTTCTTTCCACTCTGACTATTTTATGTCTTGGTTTTACTCTTAACTTTCTGTATATGTAACTCTTGTTTGGCTTTGGCTCTTACACTAGTGGATTGGATCATATCTAAGATTCCGGGGACGTAGGACTTGTTCCTGTAAGAGCCCTATCCTTTCGGACCGAGATCGGACCATGGCCGAGATTGGCTTTGACCGAGTTTGGTCTAGCCGCCCCCGCGGGTACCTGGCGCCGCCCCTGCGGCTGGCCGCCCCTGCGGATCTTAGGACCGCCCTTGCGGTTTCCGGCGGCTGCAGCCGTCTTCATTGACCTTTGACCCGTGCTTTACTCTTTACCTTACTTAATTTTTCCCTTGGCTGATCAAGGGTTTGTTCTTCACTTTCTTCTCCAGCTTCCATCCCGTTCCTAGCCTTCCCTTTCTTCCCTTGATCTTGTTCTTGGTTGGAAGAGATTGGTTTGAGTTTTATGTGTGCGGTAGCTTTTGTGGTTGATGACTGTGAGTTTGCTGAGCTTGAAAGCCAGCCTTGGTGTGTTGTTCTTCCCTGCAGCCTAGGACCACAGTGGTGGTAAGTGATCTTCTCTTTCTCTTCTTCCTTTCTTGATTTTCCTCTTCCTTAGCTTAGGATTAGATGTATGTTAGGGTTATTGATGGTTAGTATGTGTATGTGCATGTGGTGTGTGGATTTGGAATGGTAAAGACGTGATTAGATCACGTGAAGAGCCGAAGAAGAATCACAAGATCTTGTTCTGCGCTGTTGCCGCCCCGCGGCCAAGAGTCACCGCCCCCGCGGCACCTACGCCGCAGCGCCCGCGTCGTGCCTGCGTTTGCCAACGGCCTTGTCACCGCCCCCGCGGCTACGTTCCGCCGCACCCGCGGCCACTTGTCTTTCGCCCCTGCGTCCCCTTTGTCACGCAGGTGTGTTTTGTTTCGGGTTCTACCTAGAGCTAGGTAGATCCTTCCCTTTCCTAGTATGAGCAGTAGTAGCATGCTAGGTACGAGTATGAGGTTAGAATGAGATTGATTATGGAACTGTTTATGCCGGTTACGGCCTTGAGGTTTACGAGTTGGATATGATCCCTATGGATCCCTTGGGTCTATGTGTGACCCATTTGTGTGATAGTAGATTAATATGTATATATGTATGCCTTGTATAGGCCGTGATGTCCTCCAGATTGGAGTGGACGTATTTGAGAGTTGATCATAGCTGGGATTACTTCCGAGACTGAGATAAGTCCATAGGACTTACTTAGCTGTCATCTCTATATTGGATGTTGTATGAGTGGTGCATGTTTATGCTTGCTAGCATGTGATACTGTTATTACCGACCTATGGTTTAGTGACTGCCCATTGTAGGGCGTGACAACTATCCTTTCATCCCGCTGGGAGACTGGAGGTTCTCTGCGGGCAGGTTAGTTCTGGATTGAGGGGCGGGCTTTCTCCACTCCCATAGGGTATACGGGGACGGTGACCGCATCACCACTCCAGCTGGCATTAGCACCGGGAGGCGAGGGTTATATTCCTCGTGTCACATATATTCATATTGATATCCTTATATATACGATTTGAGTGTTGGACTATATTTATAAAGATTATAAAATGGGTAAATGCGTGATATCATGATGAGGTGTTTAATATTCTTGATATGTGATTGTGCTTATGTTCATCTTATATATGTGTATGGTTAGCTAACGGTTTTATACCGTGTTGTAGATCCCTCGCAGGTTAGGAGAACTGCAGAGTGATCCAGAGAGGGTGATCTGATGAGGGCTTCGTACACTAGGTCGTCCTCGTGGGTTTGGGACCTTTTGCTCTTGCACATTTTCGTTATGTTTTGATTGTACTCAGCAGTACTCTGTATAACCTTTTGAGATTTATATCTATCAGTTTCATGTTTTGTTTTAATCTATCTGTGTCTTGTTGTAAGATCGGTGAAATTGTTGTCAGGTTAGGTCAGGATCCATTGTGAGATCCTAGCCCAGTAACACTCCGAGTCCTACAGATTTGGGGTGTTACAGTTCCAAACCTCGTCAACAAAATGTTTGTGTTTGATATTTTTGTTTTTTGGCTAAACAATCGCTCTGGATTGTTTTTCGTCTTAAGCTTTAAAGTCTTTTCAAATATACTTTTCACAGGTTTCATGGAGGGAAGAGATTGTAAACTAGAACAACCTTTAAGAATAAGGGGATGAATCTTCCAGGTGAAACAGTTGCTGTATATTTTTAGTAAAATATCCAGCTAATTTATTTTAACAAGTGCATTAGTATATAATTTATGTATACGTGATTATATATATATATATATATAAAGAGTTTATCATTCATAGAAGCAAATAAAATAGCTTAAAAGTCGACCAAGGATCTTTTCCACAACTCGACCCGTCATATTGGGAGGACAAGATCTCGTCCTATTCTTGATGATCATGGTCAAGCAATCGCACTAAAAAACGACCCTCATGAAGACATACTACAGCGTCTCCTCCATACCTGCAAAGAGCAAATTCAGCCTCGGCCACATCCAGTCCAGTCCCAACTGAATCCTCGTTGTTCCAACCAGATACTCGGAATCTAGAGTGGCCTTTTTACAGCGCCGCTTCTCTT
Organism: Fagopyrum tataricum; assembly: GCA_002319775.1. NCBI lineage: Eukaryota > Viridiplantae > Streptophyta > Magnoliopsida > Caryophyllales > Polygonaceae > Fagopyrum > Fagopyrum tataricum. Next base: position 50,717,899 of record CM008285.1, read on the forward strand.
CCTAATGTCGTAGACAAAGCTCAGTAGATTCCGGTAGATGAACCACCTTCTTGATACGCCATGTGAGCCTTCTCCTTCCAAACCAAAGCATTCTTTTTCACCTCCTCCGCCTTCGAGCCCACCGTGGCCTCTCTGATACACTTCTCGACCTCCTCCCGGGGGACCACCCTATCTTCATGCTCCCCCCGGCCCATCCTCACGGCAACACCATAGACGTCAACCAAGAACTTTGCATCCGTCAACTGATCGCCCCACAACGGAAATGCCACCATCGGAACCCCCGATGTCAGCCCCTCCATCGTAGAGTTCCACCCGCAGTGAGTCACGAAGCAAGCGATCGACATGTGAGCTAACACCTCATCTTGTGGGCAGAACTCCACTATCATCCCGTTATCCGCTACCTTCTCTAAGAACCCCTCCGGAAGAGTGTGTGGATTCAAGTCTATGTTCGGTAACGGCGGCTTCAAAACCCAAAGGAACGAAGCCTCAACGTTTAACAGCCCATAGGCGATCTCGTCAATTTGTACTTGCTTTAGATACGCTAAGGACCCAAACGAGATGTACACGACGGAGCTTCGGGGTTTGGAGTCGAGCCATCGGAGACAATCGAAGTCTGGCTTGAGATGGTCACCACGGATCAAGGCGGAGGTCGGAGCTATGGGATCTTTGAAGAGAGGGCCCACCGGCTTGATGATTGGAAAAAGCTCCGATGAGAACTGAATGGTTTCGTGCTCGAGATCATCAAAGGTGTCCATTAGGATACAAAATGGCTTGTTCAAATTATCAAATTCAGCTAACCAAGACTTCGTTTGGTAGAGTTTAGTGCTTGTTGGGTGAAGGAAAGAATGGAGGTCGTCCCATTTCAGCAAGGGTAACGTCGGAATTTCAACGTCGATGTGCAGATCATCTTTGGTTGGAAAGGGAACGAGATTTTCGTTACAGTAGAAGAAAGACAGGAAGCATGCACACGACTGGGTCCACAAGGTTGCCACAGGGATGTTTAGCTCTGTTCCGACGTCATACACCCATGGTACCAGGTTTCCGTTGATAAGACAGCTCACCGGCCGGCCTTCATCTGCCAGCTGTCGGAGCATCAAGTCGACGCCCTCACGACCTACGCGGTTCAAGTGATGTAATAATAAGTTATGGTCCTTGATGTCAGTTTCCTCCTCACCGAAGAAGTCGAAGCGGAGGAAGCCCCTGCCGACGGGAAAGAGTTGGTCGGGTGATATTCCGGTGGCGGTGATCATTTTTCGGCCGAAATGGGCTGTGGTGGCGATGGTCACCAGGAAGCCCCCCATGGAAGCTAGACGTTTTCCCAGACGGAGCAGAGGGTTGATTTGGCCTTGGACAGGGAAGGAGACGATGAAGACATGGATCCTTTTGGTTTCAGTAGCCATTGATGTCAGAGTGGTTACTGCAAATAGGGCGGGTACGTTGTGTTTTAAATTTCATCTTGAAATTTATAAATATATTTTTTCCCCCGTCATTTTATAAGAAATTTAAGGAGCAGGTTTTCTTACCTTTGATGACAGACGTCAAAACATGACAAATTTAAAGATTTATCTTTGATTTGAATCGAATATTTTATTTATAAATGACTTAATTAAGATAGAAGACAAATGAGCAAAGATTGGATTAGTTATTGCTACTAATGACATTGCATGACAAATTCCTATTAAAAATACGGAATTAAAATTATATAAATAAGAAAAGTTGAAACACGTATTTTGTATTTTTAGTAAAATATGCAGCTTATTTATTTTGACAAGTGCATTAATATATAACTTATGTATACATAATTATAACTTCACAAAAAGAGTTTATCATTAGAAACAACATCATTATCTTTATTTTTTCTTATTTATTTTTGTTCGTTTATATTTTTTAATTTAGAGGTTAACAATGGTCCCCCAGTTTTTTTCTTTGTGTACTATATATCTCCCATTTCTTGGTGACCATAAATCTGTCCATTTATTTTTTTTTCGGCCTTTTGACTCATTACATGCTATATAATATCCAGATTTACCTTGACAAGTTCGAGATGGCAGCAAACTGAAAGTACTGACACATTAGACGTCAGTTTCCTCCTCATCTGCTTCGTCATCTTCCTCGTCACATGTTCCTCCTCCTCTATTCATGTCCACAAACCAGAAGTACCATCCACAGGAAAGGTTGAGGGATGGCCTTTTGGGATTTTTTCAAAGCTTGATATATGGAGAAGAAAAAAAGTTTTAATGATTTCCAATCTATCTTCAGCTTGATAGTATGTACCAAACGCAAAGCATCAATGCTTGAAGATGTCCTCCGAGGATGTAGAGCTTCTTAAGGTTGTGCAATTCTCCTGGATATAGCCATTTCGGTGCAGTTTATGAAGGAAAACAACACAATACCAACTTCTTTAGATTAAACAAAGCATCAACACTTCTCATCAATGCTCCTTCGTCTCCTCCTTTTGACATGTTTGCACATCCCAACATTTCAAGTTATGTCATCTGCAATTTTTTCAATGCTTTTCCTTCAAAAACATCATCTGAGGCTTCTTGATTGACATAGTTGTTTTTTAACCACGTAATCTTTAGGTTGCAAAGATTCTTCAATTTCTTGATTGTTTAAAGCGGATGACGATGCGGTTGGATATCTAATCTGCTTATTCACCTTGGGTAACTCCAAAATACAACAAGCACTTTCATTGGGGTTCCGTCAATGACTCGAAGGATCCATCTATTGATGTCTGCCTTCATCCGATAGGCAAGCGGCCCAAGCTCTTCATTTGCCTCTTTATCGTACTATCAATTCTACTATCACCGTCAACTTTACCGTGCTCTTACTCTCACTTTCCGTTCAAATTCTCAAATAAAGATGTAGCGATTTTAAATTTCCGCTTCATCAATTCTTCATGATCTCAACCTGGATATGATCTGACAAAATTCAATCAAAAATTATAAGGTTTGTTCTGATCTCATCCACGAATTATAATCCCGTCACATAAGCGATCCTAGATAATTTATCGCTCTCTGACCGGCCACCAACTAGCTATAGGTGCAGATTACACTAATTCTTTTCCATTGTAAGAAAACCAAATATGAAAAATCTTAGGTTCGAACACACACACGATGATCCCACATACAATAAGATACGAAAAAAAAAAGAACCTAAGACTTTATTGGAATACCTTTCATGAAATAATTAACCTCGTCAACGATTGCCAACTTTCCAGGATTCACGGTTTCTTCAATTTCAATATAAACGATTCTATAATCCAACAATAAACCATACACATGCACTTGTCAAATTTCCAGGTTATTTGCTGCCAAATTGTCTCCTTCGATTGACAATTGTGTATCATGGCTAGATCCAATCTGAAGTTGACTTCCATGATTACAAAATATCAACTTGTCCTTTTTCTATATGTAGTGATAAGGAATTAATGAGGATATTATCCAAGTCAAACCAGATGAGCTCTCATATGTTTATATTCGATTCATCTAAAAAAATAAATGAGTTCGAATGCAGCTTTTTCAAGTTGATTTTAAGTAGATCATTTTATATAACAATCCTACAATGTTATTTAAACCGGACGAATCGATGTTTGACATATTTAAACTCAACTCGTTTATAAAAATACGATTTTTAAATGTGTCATATTTGACTCATTTATAGTGAAGAAACTCGAACCTCGTATGAATAGCTCGTCTAGAATAACAATCAAGAAATAAGAATACATTTGATACAAAGAGATTATCTAGCCCGAATAGTTCATCTAGAAGACCCAAAATATATAATTGGAAGGTATTTTTCAAAGGACCAAATGTAAACACTTGCTTTTAATATGTAAACAATTACAATTATTTTTTATTTATCAATTTAAGGTTAAGTTTACAACAATGGGCGGGTTGACCGGGCCAATGTCTATATATATATATACACGTGAAGATGGATGATACGTCAAGGCACTCAATTAAGTTGAGCTTCTTAATTTCCTAAATTTTCTATCTTTTCATACTTCGTTCGTGCAAACCCATTTCCTGCAACTTCCAGGTATTCCTCCTCTCTACCTTTGTGCTATGTCTTGATTATTAATATCGATTATAGTTCTTCATCCCACATAAAGTATCGTTCATAGGTAAAGATTGAGGTACTTAAATTTAGTTATTTAGCATAATTTTTTGAAATTTATCTATTTCAATTTAGGATATTAAATATCAAAAAGTTGACTATTATGATGTTTAGGTTAAGGATTCTAATCTTTGAAATTTTAGAAACCACTTGGGGTTATTTTTAAAACAAATTAATCATAAACGAAGTGGAAGGTAAAGATACGTGATTTAGAGGAGATGAAAAATAGATGGTAAATAAAATTAGGGTAAATGCTCCATAGTATAGTGTTCGAGGTAATAAGTTTGGAAATATAAAGTGCGACAGCCTTGTATATAAGGTTGGTGGACTATAGATGTACCGTTAAGTGGATATGTCGTATGTATAGGAGTATACTTGTACGTGAGGCTCAAATCCAGATAAACCAAAGATTTTTCATCTATGAAATACTAGACCTCGGAATGTTCCCTATACGTATCTTGGAACTTATTATCTGCTTTATCCTTTCTTTTCACCTTCACCGATCCCTCTTCAACTAGACCAATCAAACCCTAATTTGTAAAGATGAACGGATGAACCACTTCTATAATCTATCATCGTCTTCATCTATCACCACCAATCGATTAAACTAATGCGTCATGTATCTGTGGTTGCAGATCGAGAATGACAAACGAAATCCTTCCCGTTCAATCGGCTGATACTGCAGATCACCATTCTCCTTCCATGCGAGGTTGCAGACCAGTACAAGGAGATGGATATTCCCGTCACCTGGAAGACATTGCACAGTTTGATCGGTTCAGGTTACTTACTCCTGTTCTCAAACTCAATTTGATCGGTGACAATCATCACATGGCGAATTTCTTTCCCCCCGAGAATGGCCATAAATATCTTAGCCAGTCTAACCCCACCACAGACTCGGTGTTTCCGATTCTCGAGAACATCAAGGGAGCCTCTCTCTTGTGGCTTCGAGGTTGCGACAAGCTACTTGGTAACTATCTCAGTTCAACCCTAGACGACGACGAATCTATATTTTCACGTCACTTCCCTTTCGAAAAATTCAAAACTTTAACGATTCTTGAAATCTCTGGCGTCGACAATCTGATCACTGTACCTAAAGAAATCTCTGAAATGACTCAACTTCAAAGCCTCAACTTATCTCATCTTGCTATTCAAAACTTTCCTGCACAAGACTATTTTTCCAAACTCACGAATCTTTCGTCCCTTGTTCTTAAAGGCTGTTCTAATCTACAATCCCTTCCAAGAGTCTCCACACTTACTGCACTTGAATTCCTTGATTTGTCTTTTCTCCTTATTGGAGAATTACCGGAGGAGTTTTTTTCTGACCTTTCAAAACTTCGTTGGCTCAGTCTTAAAGGCTGTTCTAAGCTACAGTCAATTCCATCTACTGCCCACTTGAAGAAACTCGAGATGCTTGATCTATCCCATTGCATCACTTTGCAGAATTTCCACATTTTTGATCATCCTAATCTTGTGATGCTGGACCTTTCTTATACTGACCTGCATTGCACAAGTACAGATCAGTTTAGAACTCGATTCATTCATGTGTTTTGTAGAGATTCAAACCGGAGTGTATTTGAGTCTCTCACATGTTTACAACACTGGGTTCAGCTGCTTGATCTTTCTGGAACTCAAAATTTGGGAAGAACTATTGAGTTTGAAGAGATTAAATACCTTGAAGCTCTTAATCTTTCAAGAACTAGCATCGAATGCTTAAATTTCCTTTCACCTATGTATTACCTTTGTATCTTGTCACTACGGGAATGTGGTAGCTTAGTAAAACTTCCGGAAATCAACAACATGAAAGCCCTTGAGATGCTTGACATCTCTAGATGTGGAAGCCTTTGTGATTTGCCTGAGGATTTATGCGAGCTTAAAGAGTTGAAGGAGTTGAATCTCTCAGGGTGTACTAGTTTGAGAGAATTGAGGGACGGTGTTTTTGATCAAATGACATGTCTTGAGAAACTAGACCTTTCTGAAACGAATTTCAATTATCTTCCCTCCTTTGCAAACCTTGATGATCTCGGGACGCATCTCATTCTCTCGCGGAACTTATTGGAAAAAGTGCAAGACTTGTCTAATCTCAAGAACCTTAGTCTAGAGATACTCCAAGTTGCTTATGGTGAGAGTGAAGTAGGAGGTAGGGATAGTATCAACATCTCCAACAAAGCAAGTGAATTTCATCTTGTTTCCACTTTTACAAGCACAGATTCACCTTTTTACCGATTCAAACACAAATTCACACAAGTGAAAGATCTCATCTTAGAAATTCAGAGGTATTTGGGAGCAACCGACGTGGACTTTGGAAGGATGTTTGCTGATTTAGAGTACATACAAGCAAGAATTGATCTCCTTGAGAGCTTTGATGACCATAAGGGAAATTGTAAGAAGCTTTTGGGTGATCTCATGTATGCTGTAGAGCATATTGAACCTGACGATTTCACACTTAATTCCACAAAATCAAAGAAGCTCTTCAGGTTGGTTGCCAAGTTGAAGCTCCTAGTCCCTTATCGTCTAAAACAAGAGTCGGAGGAGAAAGACACGAAAGATCCCCGGTTAACATGGCAACATGAGGAAGAGGCAAAGGATGAGTATGGCTATCGGATAAAGGCAGACGTCTATAGATCATTTGAGTCCTTGACAGAACCCGAAAGAAAGTGCTTGTTGTATTTTGCAGCTACCCCAAGGCGGATAAGAAGATTAGAGATTGAAGAGAGGAACTTAATACACTTATGGTATGGTGAGGAATTCATTTTCAACCTTCAAGGAGGACGCCAAATTCTCGAGGTCTTGCAAAAAAACCGATTCATCGAAACTTGTCCCTCAAGATATTGGTCTATGGATGTTATGAAACATACTTTCGTGAGGCAACAGGCAAGGGAAGAGTGCTTCTTTGATTTCGATCATCACCAAATAGAGAATTGGATCGGCCCACATTTGACCGGTAGCTCCCAAAGGGCTTGTTTACTCAAATCCCGATCCAACATGATGTCTTCGTCTCAGCTTTGGCTCAACTATACTCGTTGTGGTATAAAGAAAGATAAATACTTCAAAAATATACGGACATTGTTGAATGTGAATGATCCAGTCATCAATATCAGATCAGAATGGTTCTCCAAGATGACGAATTTGGCCGTGCTTCATCTTGGACGTTGGGATTATGATAATGAAAATATTGAGGTAGTGGATTTGAATTTCTTGGAGGATTTGAAGAACATGAAACAATTGAGGCTTTTGAACTTTGAGAGAGTTTCAGCAATCTCCAAGCTTCCGGATTCTATTTCTAACCTTACCAATCTCAAGATCCTCAATCTTAGACACTGCAGTGACCTTGAGGAACTCCCTACTAGCATCGGATCCCTCACAAATCTTGTCCATCTAGACGTAACACACTGCCCCCTTCTTTCTATCTTGCCTAAAGGAATCAAGTTGCTCTCAGAACTCGAGGTGCTCAAAGGGTTCTTGATCATGTACGAGGTTGATGGCCGACAGAATAAAAAAGCATGCACTCTTGCAGACTTGAACAATTTAGAAAAGCTGAGAAAGTTAAACATTGTAGTCAACAAAGACAAATTCCCCAACACCCAAGATCTTCAAGCAATCAAGAAAATGAAGAATCTTTGCAATCTAAAGATTACATGGTTAAAAAGCAACTATGTCAATCAAGAAGCCTCAGATGATGTTGTTTTTGAAGGGAAAGCATTGAAGAACTCAAGATGGAAGAACTTGAAATGTTGGGATATGCAAACATGTCAAAACGAGGAGATAAAAGAGCCAATAATGACAAGTAATGATGCTTTGGTTAATCTAAAGAAGTTGGTATTGTGTTGTTTTCCTTCAGAAACTGCACCGAAATGGCTACATCCAGGAGAATTGCAGAACCTTGAGAAGCTCTACGTCCTCGGAGGACATCTTCAAGCCTTGCCCGGAGAACCGAATCAAAATACATGGAATGTCAAGGCTTTGCATTTGGTACATACCCTCAAGCTGAAGATAGATTGGGAATCATTAAGACTTATTTTCCCAAATATTAAGCTGTTGAAAAAAATACCAGAAGGTCATCTCTCAACCTTTCCTGTGGATGATACTTATGGTTTGTGGACAGCTAAAGAAGATGATGTTTAATGTGTTAGTGTTATTGGAGTGCCGCTTTCTTTTGGATCTCATTTCAGTTTGTTATCATCTCAAACTTGTAAAGGTAACTCTTTTCTTCTTACGTTATCATCTATGTATCAAACACCTTCCAATTAAAGACCACCAAAACTTCAAGTATTGCAAAATGCATTTGAGATGAGTTGATACAAACATGACAAGATTCAATAGTCTTAAAGTTAAAACTGCGTACTAATAGATTTATTGAACTTTTATTTTGTCTAGAATGGAAAGTGGAATTATGTATACATAGGTTATACATCAATGCATTTATTAAAATAAATAACCTGCACTTTTTACTAAGAAAATAAACAATGACTGTTTCAGTTTTCCTTATTTGTTTTATTTTAATTAGATGATAAAACAAATACTCTATTTGAAGAACTTTTAAATACTTGTTAAACATATAATTTTTATAAAAATAACCATCCACGCTGTTTTTTATTACTCTTTCACCTAACAAATGTATACATCATATTACGTAGACCATCCACATGCTTCTTATTTTTATTAGGAAAGCAAGTTGTAAATCATAGCAATAATTTTTTTTTTTGAAAGGCATTTAGATGCTCCGACGGCTGGCAGATGTTTCGTTCATTTGTCTTTATTATATCTTATTTATAAATAAAACATTGATCGAATATTAATAGTAACCAATCATGCAAGCATCAAACGCACTGTACCACTAACCACTCTGACTCTCTCCTGGGACTTGACTAAAAGCTGAAATCAATGGCTGCTGAAAACCCAAGGATCCATGTCTTCATCGTCTGCTTCCCTGTCCAGGGCCAAATCAACCCTTTGCTCCGTCTGGGAAAACGCCTAGCCTCCATAGGGGGCTTTCTGGTGACCGTAGCCACCACGGCCCATTTCGGCCGAAAAATTATCAACGCCACCGGAATCTCACCCGGCCAACTCTTCCCCATCGGCGAGGGTTTCCTCCGCTTCGACTTCTTCGATGACGAGGAAACTGACATCAAGGACAATATCTTATTGTTACATCACTTGAACCGCGTGGGTCGTGAGGGCGTCGAATTGATGCTTCGACGGCTGGCAGATGAAGGCCGGCCGGTGAGCTGTCTCATCAACGGAATCCTCGTCTCGTGGGTGTACGACATCGGAACTGAGCTAGGTATCCCCGTGGCCACCATGTGGGCCCAGTCGTGCGCATGCTTCCTGTCTTTCTTCTATTGCAACAACAATCTCGTTCCCTTCCCGACCAAAGATAATCCGCACATCGATGTTGAAATTCCGACATTACCGCTTCTGAAATGGGACGAGCTCCATTCTTTCCTCCATCCAACAAACACTAAATTCAACCGAAGGAAGTCGTGGTTAGCTGAATTTGATAATTTGAACAAGCCTTTCTGTATTCTAATGGACACCTTCGAGGATCTCGAGCACGAAACCATTCAGTTCTCATCGCAGCTTTTTCCGATCATCAAACCAGTGGGCCCTCTCTTCAAAGACCCCATATCTCCGACCACCGCCTTGATCCGCGGTGACCATCTCAAGCCGGATTTCGATTGCCTCCGATGGCTCGACTCCAAACCCCGAAGCTCCGTCGTGTACATCTCGTTTGGGTCCATAGCGTATCTGAAGCAAGAACAAATCGACGAAATCGCTTATGGATTGTTAAACCTGGAGGCTCCGTTCCTTTGGGTTTTGAAGCCACCGTTACCGAACAGAGACTTGAACCCACATACTCTTCCAGATGGGTTCTTAGAAAAGGTAGCGGATAACGGGATGATAGTTGAGTTCTGCCCACAAGATGAGGTGTTGGCTCATATGTCGATCGCTTGCTTCGTGACTCATTGCGGGTGGAACTCGACGATGGAGGGGCTGGCATCAGGGGTTCCGATGGTGGCGTTTCCGTTGTGGGGCGATCAGTTGACGGATGCAAAGTTGTTGGTTGACGTCTATGGTGTTGCCGTGAGGATGGGCCGAGGGGAGCATGACGACAGGGTGGTCCCCCGGGAGGAGGTTCAGAAGTGCATCAGAGAGGCCACGGTGGGCTCAAAGGCTGAGGAGATGAAAAGGAATGCTTTGGTTTGGAAGGAGAAGGCTGACATGGCGTACCGAGAAGGTGGCTCCTCGTACAGGAATCTACTGAGCTTTGTCGACGACATCAGGAGGAGAAGCGGCGTTGTAAAATAAAAGATTGTTTCATAATTCACAATAGGGTCAATATTGCTTGTATTTTAACATCCGCAAATTGTAACTTCTGCAAAACTGAAGTAACAAAAAGAATTTACCTTGACAAATTCGAGATGACAGCAAACTGAGAGTACTAACACATTAGACATTAGACATTAGTTTACTCCTCATCTGCTTCGGCATCTTCAACATCTTCATCATCTTCTACAGTTTCGGCTATCCACAAACCATAATTAATTAGCATCGACAGGGAAGGTTTCAAGATGGCGTTTTGGATTCGTTTTCAAAAACGTCAATTTTGGGAAAATTTGCATTTGTGATTCCAATCAATGTCCAACTTGTGGGTATTATCCAAATGCAAAGCATTGACAGTCATGTATCATGATTCGGCTCTCCAGGCAACGTACTAAGATGTCCTCCTCGGATGTAGAGCTTCTCAAGGTTGTGCAATCTCTTGGATGTAGCCAATTCGGTGCAGTTTTCAAACAACACAACACTGGTATCTGATGCTCCCAACATTTGAATTGCTGCAATGCATCTAGAAGGCTTCAATGTTGTCCTCTCAATCGAATTTTCTTGAATACTTGAAGATGCATTTCTATTTGGGCAGCCATCAGCATCATAAGTGAGAAGCTTTCTAATAGCTGCAACTCCTTCAAAGCACACAAGCATCAATTGTTTTAATGTTCTTCAACTCTTCCAAGAAACTCAAATCCACCATATCAATATGCTCCTCGCTTTCACGAACAAGCCCTTTGAGAACCGCTAAACTGTGGGGTGACCCAGTTTCTAGAAGAATCATCATCAAAGTTAAAGATGCGCTATATATTTGCTTCATCACTCCCGAAAGTGTTTTCGACACGATCCATAGACCAATCAAGTCAAATTTGAGCTACTTTCGATTTAAACACCAATATATATAGATTACCATGATTTATCACACGCCTAAGATATAAAGCTTGTTGTATTAGCTTGAGGATAGTTGCATTTATTTTTGGCCAGTTCTTTCACTTTACTTCAACACATACCAGGGTATGAGAATCACACAACCAAAAGAGTGTATTTTGAAAGTTTTTATTTTGTTGCTACTTTAAAATTTTTTTATTCTTCTGAGTCTTCTACTTCTGAGTTTAGTACAAAGCTTGGGAATGCTATCGTAATATCCCTGAAAAGACAAGGGAAAAAAGCGATCATTATATATTTCTCTAGTTTTGAGATAAAATGTCAATTATGAAGTCATTATCATATAGATAAATACATAGAAGTGGTTGTAGTGCACATGTTATATAAAACTTAATAAGGACTCGATTGCACATGCGATTTTGATTCAAGTCCAACACATCAATCCAACGGTCCCATACTAAAATCAATTGGCTATGCATGGTAGAAGTAGTACGCATATTTATATACTAGGCATATTAATACATTTATTATCGATGTGGGAACTTTCATCCTCCACACACCCTTCAAGTACAACCGATCAAAATGCTATGTAAGCCTAAGCCCAACACATAAATCTAACGAGATTTCATCGTAAAACGGAATAGTAGATCACTAACCTTGTATAGTAGACCCGTTAATTCCTTTATTATTGATGTGCAACTTTTCGCAATCATTTGAGAAATAAACAATGGCGTGTTTGCAAAATGAGCTTATGAATACTTACTTTAGGTATGAAAGTGTCATGTTCTTGATTAAAGTGGGATACTTTGACACAAGTTCCTTCCACTCTTCCATATCAATCTTGCCATCACCTTTTGTATCAGCTTCACACAACGTCTAATAGAAGAGAAGACGATAGATCATAAGACATGAGGAAACATTCTACTACTTAGCTACCGGTTTTGATTCAAACATCCATTAATTACCTTGTCAACAATTGCTTCAACAACATCACCTGACAATACGAGCTCAGATTCTTGCAACAACGCTGCAACCATCTCCACCAACTGTCAAAAAACATGAATTTTATCTTTTAAATGTGTTTCTTGAAAAGTATTATATATACAGCTAAAAAGCAAATAAAAATATTGACCTCCTCACGTTCGATAAACCCCGTCTGCCTCAAATCATACAGCCGAAATGCAACTACAAAGTTTAAATTTCCTTGAATTAGGACATGATATATTTACAATAATTCCAACATGAGATCTGCTTTGAGCAAAAAAGACATTATCTTTTCACTGACCATAAAAATGTCAACGGATGATAACTTACATGTAATCTTGTATTCAACAGGTGCACTGGGGTGAAAAACGCCTAATGACCGAACAAATTCTCCAAACTCGATTACTCCATTGCGTTTTATGTCAAACAAGTCAAAGATCTGTATACATGATCAATAGAGGATATAACATTAGTTAAGTACAATATATGTTCACCAATATTCAATAGAAAAGGCTCTTTTTACATACCCTATCTGCAAAAAGATTTTTTTTCTTACTGTTTCTGAAAAGCGCAAGCTGAAACTCTTCCTGTGACAGCAAAGTAAGAAAAATGAGAGGAAACATAGAATCACAAAGAACATAAAAGCCTCAGCAAGAGCATACCTTGTGTATAAGGCCATCATCAATTATGGAACTGCTTAGTTTCTTAAACAACTCATATAAGGCCTCTACTTCATTCACAGTGACTGGATAAAGTCAAAATTTTCATTTCTGAATGCTGGATTAGCAATACAATACAAAAAATGTTGAAAATGGTATAACAAAAGCTGCAATCAGTAACAACATGCATTGATCCTACTGCTATGACCCAAATAGTGTAGATGATGTGACTGTGTGACAGCAGACAGGTCAATACACCATAGCCAAAAGACAAATATAGATGAATAACATAAGGAAGGACTAAATTAAGAAGATTACTAAAAGATAATTATTATGATGTATACATACAAGGGGTTTCAGCAGCAAGTACTTTAGGATCTTCATATCCAGGAACTCGTCGAACTCTCTTTGAATGGTAGCAACCCATAAAACTAAAAAGGCCAAGTTCACTGAGGATATGTTGAATGTAAAGTCTGGAAAAAATCACTGAAAATTTGAGTCCCTACACAATTTTACTATCAAGATAAGTCATAAAGAAAATGACATTATCTATATATATCAGGAACAAGCTTGGTACATGAAAAAATTGGTAGCTAGCTAGCTACACCGTGATAAAGGTACAATGAACATGGCAAGGCTCCAACACATTAATACATGACAATGGGACCATCGATCTTATCAAAAGTCAGAACTTTGTTGGTAGGTAGCTACTTCACGATAAAGCTACAATAATCATGGCAAGACTCCAACAGAATAATACATAAAAGTGGGACCATCTTATCAAAAGTCAGAAATTCAAACGCCTACCAACTTGTTTGATATTTTTGTAATCATAACAGTACAAAGTAGATGACAAGTCGAAAAATGTAAAAAGTACTAGACAAGTTCACGGTAACCGGGAAGGAACACTGATTGAAGAGTATATTTTGGTACCTTCTAGGTACATCCAATATTAGTCTCAATTTTGGGACGATGGACATTGTTTGGATATTAGTCTCAATTTTGGGACGATGCACATTGTTTGGATATTTATGTTGGAGATCTTGACCGTAGAAGATTTATGATTAGCTATGTGATTATTTATGTTGTGAGTTGGAAGGTGACTTTACAATTTACGGTTACTTTATTTACTGTAGAGTTAGAGTACATGATATCGAAAGATAACTAAAGAGAAAATTTGTTGAACGGTTGATTAGTGATTTGGGACTACATCAAGATCGGGTTATAATATATTGTAACAGTACATTTGAGTTGAATTTGTCTGATCAAGGATAAGTTCATCATGAAAGGACTAAGCATATTGACGTTATGTATTGTCAATATTACAATTAATATGTTCCCAATCCAGCACCTCGCAATAAACTCCAACATTGTTTAGACTTGCTGAATGTGAGAAGTTGTGTTATGTTAATAATCAATAGGTTGTACACATAGTTAATACAACTTCAAATACTTGTACCATTTATCCCTATTACACATATGCTTGAATGCCTATACATTAGTTGGTGGCTTAGGACTTGTTTGATAGTGTACAAGGGCACTTAAAATGTTAAGTGAATCCTGACATGATTCAAATATAACCTAAGATGCAACAATGTGTATGGTGATCTTGTATATTGTGCCATTATGGGAAACTTAATAAGTTTCAGATGTTATGTGTAAATATGTGTAAAGTTGGGGGCAGCCGTTGTAATTCATGTTAGCTGGGCCTTTTGTGTTGCTGGGCTTGTCTTGATCCGTCTTTCTATTGGATTAATGAAAGCACGTGATGTCTTCACGTGATGTTGCCGTCTCCTCTTAACCCTAGGTATAAAAGCTTCGTTGCAAAGCTGTGGAGGTACTGTGCAAACCCTCGGCCGATTCCTGAGTTCCTCTTCTTCAAGAAGCGAAAGAGAGAAAGAGAGAAAAGTGAGAAGCGATCTTGTGTGTTTCGTGGGAAGATCAGATTTAGGTCACAAGCTTCACTGGAAGCTTGTATCTAGTTGCGTTGGCATCATCTGGCTTCTGTTATCTTGCTGTTCTTGTTTATATTTTCTCTTGGTTAGGGTTTTATTGGTCTTAATTTGAAGTTGTTGTTACTTGTAATCATACGTTCTATCTACCTAGTGGATTGGGACGGATTTCCCCTCCTGAAATCCCGCGGAGTAGGGTTTAACCCGAACTGCGTCACCAAATCTTCACCAAATCTTTGTTTGTTGGTTTGAATCGTTGTTTTTGAGCAAGATCACTCTAGATCTGTAGTTTTTTGTCGAAACATGTTCATATCTAGTTTATCAAGTTGTAAGGTAACCGCCAATGTAACATTTGGATTGATAGAGGAGGTAGTATGGACATTGTATAATGTATTTGGTTGTGTGTGAGGATACAAGTCAATGTGAAAATTTGGTGATATGTCTCACATGTCACACTTCGTGAATTAGTCATGGACTCAAGGGTTGATGGAGATGAATTCCCCGCTCCCATGGTCCGGAACAAGAGTCTCACTAATTGGATGTAGCCAATAAAATCTCTATATAATTAGGTTTAATATTCAATTACAGTGATTCGAATCACTATAAATTTAGGTCAACAAATTCCTCAATAAAACCTGGGTGGAGTTAGCCAATATTAAGTTAACCGCTATAAATTTAGCGTATAACGTACTTCGTTTCTACTCGGTTGAATTATTATTCCTTCGCATTCCGCACACCATTTATATTAGCCAAATTTAATATTTGTTTGACTAATTTCCTATAGAGAATAAGATGAGTGCCAAAGTCATTAAGGTTGGCAAAGGAGGGTAGATGTTTTAAATTCGTATGGAAGAGGTCAAAATTTCCAAGGAATATCATTTGATCAAATTTCTAAAGGAGGATAGATGGTTCGGGATCGTCTTCGCACCCCCGATCAACGAGACCTTCATTTCGGATCCGGGCCAACCCCTCCAAGCACCTCAAGTGTTTCCAAGGATTTAATGTATGGAAGCAATCGTAGTTCAGAGCAGCCTCTAAGAATGAGGCTATGAACTTCTTTCATATCAGAAAAAAAATTCTCCGGGTAATGATTCAATAAGAAGCTTAAGCACCAGTGTTTCCATGGATCCAATGGATTGGAACAATATTTAAGAATAAAGGAACACCGATTGACTATATTCAAGAAGGAGAAAACAAACATACAAGGATTGCAAACAAAACCCAATATATAGAAGCAGAAGGATATACCTGGAACTTGAAGTTGCACAAGGGAGATGAGATGTGAAATTGTGAATGAAAGAGAGAAAATCTTGGCAGCAACGAGTTCAGCTGAATTCCTATATAGTCATTGTCCAAACTTCACATAAATAATGGAAGGCTCCAAGCTAACCCATTGATTTCCTGGCATTTAATTAATGATAATTAACATAAAATAAGGCATTGTTTAAGTCAGGTCTGTTCCTAACTTCTTCTCGTGGAATACAATAATGTTGAGAAAGTCAACTTCAGATTGGATCTGGCTGTATACATGATTTTGATCCACACAACGTGTCTACTTAAGTTTAATGATAGTCATAGGCAGCTGGTTTAATTGACTCCTGTTTCGGACGTGGTTGTGGTACTGTTGTCCTTGTTGACTGTTGTAATAATCCATATTTTCTTGAGCTTAATCCAATTATAAACTAGTGATAATCGCCCATTAATCAATTGAAAGAACTAAGATAGAGATACTTTTAGAATGCATTGGAATGGGAGCACAAGTTTAGAAAAGGTGAGAATGTTCTAGAATTTAGATAAGTATGATTAGAAGTAATTATTATTTAGATAAGTTTAGAACTAGTATACTTTAAAGGTCGGTGGCCGTTACCTTCTCACCTTATAAATAGACAATCAATGTACAAAGTTAAATGTAATAAGAAGGAGAGAGGTTCGTTCCAAAGGCTATACAATAAAGTGAGATAGTGTGTAACAAAATACCCGTTTATAAATATTCGGTGTGAGTTGGAAAAAACGCGGATTTTCTCCAACAACTGGTATCAGAAATGAGGTTTACCGTGGGGTGTTCGGGTAAACTTTGTTGCTTAAAGAATATGGTGCTGGCGTGATGATGGCCGAGGCAATGAAGACATTCGAGATTCCACTCTTCGATGAGAAAATCAACTTCACTTTGTGACAGTGTACGATTCAAAACTTCTTGGTGCAACAGGTCTTGACCAAGCTTTGAAGAAGGAGAAGCTTGGATCGACGAGCGATGAAAAGTGGCGAAAAATCCAGAGAAAGGAGGTAAGTACAATTCGGTTGGCGTTGGCTCCCAAGATCAAGTACAGTGTGATGGGAGAAGCTCGAGAGCATCTACGCGTCGAAGTCGTTGACCAATCATTTGTGCTTGAAGATGGAGATTTACCCGCTCAAGATGGAGGAAGAAGTTAATATTCATGAACCACATATATGCTCTTGCAGAAATTTTGCAGCAGTACTTGCCGATCCATGTCAAGATTGCCAAACTATCTCAAACATAGAGTCTTGACATTCCATAATGTATTTTAAATTGTTGCTCCAGGCGAAACTGTTATGAGCGGACCCAATTATGGCAACGTGTGACATTGTGAGATTGGTTAGCTTAGACAAAGAAGAATCTGGAAGCTTCTTAATTGATGGCTGCAACTCCCTGTCAAAAGTTTCAATTGCTTCTTCAAGTTCTTTTAACTCCTCCAAGAAGAATATACGTTTCAATTGCTTCGATCAACTTTTTAACTCATCCACATCCGTGCTCATTTCAACTTCCTTTGAGAGCCAGCAGTAATCAAGATGAAATAAGTGTTGTGCCTTTGCCTGTTCTCTGAAGAGACTAATTTGGTACGTAGCATGAAGTAATCTTTTAGTGAAAGTATTGTGAAGTCATCAAGTTTGAGATCTTGTTAGAATAAACAAGTGTTGTGCCTTTGCCTTTCCTGTTCTCTAAAGAAGACTAATTTGGTATGAGATTACAAATCTGAAAACATATACAGATCTACCAATCAAATGATGGGCTTGTGCTGTAAGCCTGTATCTAGCAAACCAGAATCAAGTACTGGGAATTAATTTTTACTGTTAGAATAAACTACAAAAGACAACCTCTTAAGACTTAAGAGCAAACTAATTAAGACTTAAGTGGTTCGGAGAGAACAAAAGTGAGCACCCTGTGAATAAAAAATATGGCATCTTGAATATAGGTAAGAGTCTAAAAGAGCAAACTTCAGATTAAAAAAAAATAAAATCAGACCAGTAAGTAGTCTTACATATAAGTTGAACCAAGAATGTAAAAGGACTAAGTAGTCTTCACACGGTTCTTCTGGGAGTTTACCTGAAAATTTGTCTAAAAACTTGAAATCATGATTGGACGGTCCTTGTGTTTACAGCTTGAGAGATGACGAGCCAATGTTGTCAAATAGTTAACACCTGAAAATTGATATTTGACAATAAGATTCATGTTTGAGAAAACATACACTGACATTTTTATCTTAGTTAATTGCACTAGTTGTAAGCTTCAAAATTAAAAGTAAGTCGGTTTGTGATGATCAATATTTAGGTAAAAGCAGTTGAGAGAAAAATGAAAGCACAATATTCCAGTAGAGACGAGAATAAAAAGAGTTTACCTTGAGAAGTTAATTGGCCGGCAAT
Organism: Fagopyrum tataricum; assembly: GCA_002319775.1. Classification (NCBI taxonomy): domain Eukaryota; kingdom Viridiplantae; phylum Streptophyta; class Magnoliopsida; order Caryophyllales; family Polygonaceae; genus Fagopyrum; species Fagopyrum tataricum. Next base: position 50,736,482 of record CM008285.1, read on the forward strand.
CGAAAATATGACAGGGAACCACAACAATACTAGCAACACATGAGACATCTTGTTTCTGGTGATATTCAGATCTTTTCTCTTGTTAAATTGCCCACACATCCAAGAAACAACAAGGAAAGTTGTGGATATTACCACAGTACTTGACATTCCATGACAGACAAAATTAATATAAAAAAAATTACACTCCGTTAACTCATAAAAGTTCAAAAACAAACAAACAATCTCATATGCGTACATGAAAGGCTAACATAGCCATATATAGTGGTTCCACTGAAAACAAACCAAGCATCCGTATGATACGAGTATGTAATAAATAATATAAATAAACAAAAAAAAAAAACTTTCACAACCAATCTTTGTACATTATTTTGTTGTTAGGCTATAATTTTAACACTTGACTTTCAAACAATATATAACACGTACAAAATGTTGCTCGTAAAGAAGCTTTGTCGATTTTCAAGCCCATTTAGCCAAGATAGACATGCAGCCAGCTCCGAGAAGAAGAGAAACATTAGCACCCAGTTGGAGCCTAGGGCTATTCTGCATTCTAGAGCTCATGAAGTCAGCTGCAAGAAGCCCTACTAGAGCCATGTAGATCAATATCCCGCCCGCAGCCGCGTCAAAAACCCCTTGAATGATCAATGACGTCGGGCTGTTTTCATTGTAACTGTTTGTGACTCCGATACCAATTGCGATACCCACCGGAGTTGTTAGGCTGAAGAAGAGTGACATTGTCGTTATCGTTTGCCACTTGAATTTCGCCTGGACCCGGATGAAAAATGATAGTTCATTATCCATGTAAAATCGATCGACTACTATTTTTATCATCGGTTGGTTGTGGGATAGAACTCATTATACTTTTTTTTATACAAAAGTAAGTGAAATATGAAGGGTCAACATCTTCTAGATGTTGACCATCCTACAACATCAATTTGGATGAGGTTTTTGCGGAAGGATCTCATCATCCATATCCAAGCAATGACCAAGTGATTCAAGCTTATCTGTGACGATGTTGATTTCTGTAAAGACATGTTGGAAACTCACGAGATTTATGAATTGGGGGTTTAACACATGTGTGCTCGTTTGCACACGGCCTCTCTACGTTGTAGTAGGCTTTCACATGGATTAGTGTAGTTAGTCTAGATGTACGAGTTTCAATCTTAAAATCCGGTGTCTTTATATACTGTTTCTTGTATATAAATTCGGTGAACTGCTCTTTGGACTTCTAGTGTACGTGCTTTAGTATACACAAGATTAGGGTTTTTCATCGGTCCATGACTGGACCTGGGACGAATATTTTTTGTTGGATCGGACATGAACCGGATATTCAAGTTTGATATGCACCGATTGTACAAGTTTTATTTTTGAGAAAATTGGAGGGGTTATCACTCATTCTTAATTATATATGTGTAGTGTTTATCCCGTTCTAATTTTATTTTAAATAATTATCCCTAGTAGTCTTTCATTCTTGCATATATCCAAACTTGGTTGTAAATTCTCGTAAAAGAATTTACATATTTCTTGAAAGTATCTCAATTTCTTATACTAAAAATGTAGGAAAGATGACATATATTTAATTTGTTATAAATGAATTGAAGGGGGTGAACACTAAAGTTATCTCAACGTAAGAGGCTATTTACCAAATTCATCCAAAAAAAATTTATAACTATCTTCGAACTTAAAATTAAATCCTTTGAAAAAATTCATGGATTGGTTCGGAATGTCCGGTCCTATAAGAGATTAAGATGTTAAACTTTCACATAATATTAGTATAATTGACCAACTTTTGATCCTAGCTGCTAAAAAGTTTATTTTGTACACTGCAGCGGGCATATATGTGATCTCCTTTATAAAGAGACTATTGACTCCTAATACACATTTGATAACTGCTATTATTGTCAAAAAATTAAGAACAAAACCGTTTATGCATTGAATTTTAGCGTACGTATATTTATATGGATACGATTTCGCACGTAGTTGTTGATCTGTCATATAACTATGTCGGGTTTATATATGAAAGTTAAACAAGAGTAGCATATTATATTTGTGTACCTGAGCGATGCATCCACCGAGGCCGAGGCCCTCAAAGAATTGATGGAAGCACAAGGCAGCCATTAGGGGCTTTATGGTTGCAAGGCTTTGAGAAGTGCCCAATGATATCCCTATGATTATCGAGTGTACCACTATTCCCATCTCCAATACCTATTCACGTGCCATCCACGTGCATCAATATTGTAAAATTTAATAGTAGAAAGCAGAGAAAAATATATCCTTCCAATATGTCTATTTTTTACACTTCGATCTTATAGTAAAATTTTAGTTAGATCTGATATTTCTCAAATTATTTTTATGATAAATAACAATTTAGGAATGATTTTCGACAAGAATTTATTTACTACGTAATACCAATAGTATATTTATATATATAATTAGCATTTCAATATCACCATTTTTACTCTACTTTTTTGTAATTTTTCTATTAAAAGATTCTAATACTGACAATATATTTTCCCTGACTACTATAGTGACGCGATGTTGACATAATGACTCCATAGAAATTAATCATTATTTGTTTTTAAATTACCGATTCCCATTATTTAATAATCAATTATGCAATTAGCTTGCTAACATTATCTCCATCAAAAGACTATGCAAGTACAATCCTATATCATTTATTTGAGATTCTATTGTTTGATTGGTCTAAATATATTCCATTTTTTAATCTCTAATATGTCAATATAAAATAAAAATATGTTGCAATCAACTACTTTCGGTATCTTTTTTAAATTTGTAATTGTAGATCGAAAAGTCAATTTATACTATATTATTCCAATATTATCTAAAAAAAAATTGAAGAACTTCTTACTTGTGTTGTCACACGGTGCCTAATAAGATCCAACCCGGTTGACCCATCATGCGCATCCTCGTGCGCATGGCCATGAGTATGTGCATGCACGTGGCCGGCATGCTCCTCATCAGCGGACTTCTCTTGCCCTTTAAAGTGTCTCCTCCGGTAATACCCAGCGGCCGTGGACTCCACCATAAGAGTGGCGATTGCCGCAAGCATTGCTATGAATCCGGTGAACGGAAACTCCTCCCAAACAGGATTGGTTATGCACGGCGATGATAGGTTTTCGAAAGCGTCGGGGAGGATGTGAATAAATCCGGTAGCAAGAATAACTCCGGCTGCGAAAGCTTTCACCATGAAGAAGATGTTTCCATCGGGGCTTAATGCCGGAAACTTGTTTCCGGCGAGTGGAACCGCAACTCCGACGGCACTAGCGAATAGAATGGCGAAGATTGAACCCAACTTGTATGGAAGTGTCACGCTTTTCGGGTCGGATTCAAGATCACCTTCTTCACACGTGCATTCGCCCGCTACCCTGCTAATGGCGAGAAACACGATTAGGGTTATGCAAAAGAGTATCCGGTTAGCCATTTTTCCAGTCTCGGGTCGGGTTAGCCGTCGGTGATGTGTTTTTCTCGAGTGGGGCAGAAGAATCGGATAAATGTTTGTGTATATATAGCATTGTTGCGATTGGAAGAAACTTGAATGATTAGGTCAACAAATTGAAAAGAAATGGTTTAGGGTTTGCAGAACTGGATGAACAATAAACATTTACGTTTGAAGACGGCTGTATGCGTGAAATAAAATAGAAAAATAAGTGAAGAGATGAAGATGACGACACTATAATTTGCAAGGGAAATTATGTCCTCATCCTATGGATGTTTGACTTGAGAAAATTGCAATATAGGATCTATTTTTATGAATAACTGCAAATCAAAATAATGTTAAATGATTGAGTTGGAAACATAAACTCGTGTTTATTCTTGATCGTGCAAAACTTACTTAAAAGGAAGAAAATAATTATACATAATTAAGTAACATGAAGTAATTCATGAAATGTTTCAATCTTTCTAAGTAGACCAAGTAGACCTGTGAAAACGCGGGCATGTCCGGTATGGCCGAGAAAATGAACGGGTATGACACATAAAGCAGGTCATTCGGGCCTCTAAGCCCGTTTTATTCATTGTTTTGATTTAATTATGTAAAATATATAAGAGAATAGTAGGAATTAAACTCGTGACCCAAGAAAAGGTTCAAATGTTCACGACTATTGGACTACTTTTATTTATGTGTTATAGTTTTATTTTATTTTATATTTAATATGTATAATTTTTCTTTTCTAAAAAAAAAAAAAACGGGACCCGTCCGGCCCGGACGGGTACGGACAAGACTCGGGTCCGAATTCCGAGCATCGGCCCGAAAAATGGATTAAAAAATTTCCCAAAAGTCTGGCCCGGATCCGGGGATGCTCGGGTCTATTTCTAAGTAACAACTATATCGAGATAAGGGTATATACGCAATGGGGATAAGGGAATACACACAATGCCAGGTAAGGTAATGTAATACTCTCTCGAGTTAGATGCATGAATTTCTCGAATGTTTAACTTGTGATATAAGGTGTTGAAATAGGTGTTGACCGAGTGCCTTAGTAAAAAATATATGTAAGTTGGTCAGTGGAGAGGATGTGGATGGTGGAGATGGTCCAATTTTGAACCCGATCTCGAATTATTTGATAATTGATCTCGATGTGTTTGGTTTGTTTTTAAAATTTTGTATTGAAGGCGATGTAAAGAGCATCCTTGTTAATTGTTACCACATTTTGCATACGTTGAGTATGTGTAATGTCGAATGTCTTGAGAAATGCTTTGAGTCGGATTAATTCACATGTTGTTGGTGTCATGGTGAGTATTCTGCTTTGGTGGAAGAGCTTGAAAAATATGGCATAGTTTGTTTCTTCATTTTTCATTAACGTCAAGCGTAATAAAAATATATAGTTACAGAACATCGAGAGGACAAATATTAAGCTGGAGATTGCTCAATTGGGAAAGGAAAATACCTTGTCCGAGAGAGTACTTTTAAGTACCAAAGTACTCTTACGAGGTACGACGGTTACCTGATTTGAGCCGATATAAAATTTGAACTTAAATAGTTAATAACTTTGTTATAATTCATAACTTTTTTTTTTAGGGTTTAAGATAGAATTGGTGAAACTGAAATATCTTTTTGCGAATATAGTAAATAAATTTCATAATCATCGAAAATCAATCTCTATATTCTCATCCTCTAAAAAAAAAGTCATGGTGTCTCACTGTCTTATGAACCCTCGAGGAATTTTTAAGGATGTGTGTGGTTCATGAATCTGCCGAAGCCCAGGCCCAGCTTCAGGCCCGTCAAAGAGGGCTTTTAAAGGTTTTTCCTACTATCGTGATTCATGATGAGTGCCTACTTTTTGGACCAAAATTTTGTTAACATATTTTAATGGTTTGAAAATTGAAAATTTGCTTTTTTATATAAAAAATATATATCATAATATCTTTAAAGATATTAAGCGGTATAAATTACTTAACGTGTTAACGTTATCGTTGACAAAATGTATACATGATTTTAATATTATCGTTGACTCGTCAACTTATCGGACATATATATTTTTACATGTAGTTGAATTATCATCATTAATCAAATATCAAATAATTTGTTTTCATTATCAATGGCTAAAAAACTCACTTACTAATCAGTTAATTATTGGTATTCATCTTTTAAACAAAGTATATCTACAATATCATTTACTCAACAATCAATGATTTTGAAAAATATATTCACTCCAAAGGCATTTTTAGTTTATAATTTTTTTTCTTCTGAGAATGGCATTAAGACATTAACTTATATTAAATTAAGTAAACCAAATAATATACCAACAAATATTTAACCCAACTTCCGCTTGATTAGTTTTACTTAAAAATAATCAAATAAATTCATTTATATTGTTTCTAAATAATTAGTAAAACTAAACTTTTTTTTATCAGTGATACTTTAATATTTACATTTAGCAATAAAGATATATACCTAACATATGTTTTGATAAATTAAATATTTTGTGATCATTATTATTGTTCCGTCAACTTTAAAACAAAATTTATTATTATTACTATTACTATTACTACTACTATTATTATTATTATTATTATTATTATTATTATTATTATTATTTTGAATTATTTTGTTTTGGTCGTAGGTGACTTACAAAGGGAAGATTCATACAAGCCACTACTAATAAATTTTGTCACCGTAGAAGTTAATTGGAAGCTCTATTTGGCGCATATCATTGATTTTACAATCATAATAATCATAATAATATTTGGTTACTCTTTTTGAAGACAAACAATAAGAAAGATGTATGATAAGACAAAAAAAATACTTTTACTTAAAAATAAATATATTTTTATTCAAATATATTAATAAAAATCTAAAATGAAATTATTTGTATAGTTTTTATTCGTTCACTAATCCTAATTTACAAATATTAATATTCTATGATTAAATGAACTTCCGTCTGCCATTTAAAATTATAATCGTTAAAAAGTCATCTAAATTATTTATTTTATATCGTTTCTATTATATTATGATTTTTTATGAACATGTCATACCATGAAATAAAGAAAATTCTTATAAAAAATACCTACATTTTAAGGCACTAAATTAACCCACCTAGCACTTCTTCAACTTTGAGTAAGAGCTTCACATTCCCTTAAAAAAAAAAAAAAAAAAAAAAAAAGTAAGAGTTTCAAAAAATACCCTTTAAATTGTCATGTGCAACATTTGAATAGGACATCGGGTCTTACATAAGTTATTCTTGATAGTCCGTGACTATTGATATACTTTTATTTAAAATTATTTTTGATTTACGGTTAAGTTAAGATTACTTATAACTTTTTGTATATATTTTGCATTTTAACTTGGTGTTTATGAGATGTCGACATTGGTTGTTTGTCTTTGTTTTGGTTAAGGTGATGTCGACGTTCTATCGCTTTAATGAAAGTGCAAGATCTGGCTTTTTATAATTGTATGTATCTAGACTATGGATCGAGGTACTGAACTTTTCTTTTTTAGTTTATTATTATTACAATTCAATAATTCTTTATGTAATTATGTGGTCCTTTTCTATTTTTTCTCAAAATAGTTTATTGTGTAAGGTTCGGGAGAGTGAAACTAATAAGTATAATCCTAAAACGATTTTTCTTAACACATGTAATATTATCTATCATTTTATTCACGTGAATTGGAAAATAATATCACGATTTTAGCAACAAAAATTTTAGATAAAACATTTTTCCATTTTTATTATTTACAAGTTTAGTCACGAATGAATTTGTAAGTAAATTCTTAGAGGTACCCATACATTACTAAGTTAAAAAAGTAGATGAAGGTTTCAAATGTAGTCTTAAACATTATTCATGACTAGTAGCCATGATTCTAGCTAGCCAACCAATATGTCCTATATAATGTCTGAAATGTATACTTGAACAATCTAGTTTTGTGACAAATCGCGACGTTTTTAGCAACACATGAATTTGTGGGCAATGGCCTCAAATTTACTCTTAAAGTCAATTTTGTTATTAACTTAGCTTCGAACTCAACTTTGAGGCTAAATTTCGTTCTAGATTTAGTCACGCCGTTCATCCTTGAGCGTCGACTTAATTAGTATTTGAGGATGGTCGCTAACTTCGAGTGTAAGCTCTCTCATGGGTAGTTTGTTGGCTAGCAATTACCGATGCTAATTACTTAACTACAAACTGTATTTTCCGGTAGTGTTAGATATATAATAAAAGTGATTATTGACTCAACAATTTATATATATATATATATATATATATATATATATATTAGAGTACTTAATACAAAATTTTAATCATATTTAGTGGTTATATTGGCAGTAGGTTGTGTTAGGGAAAAATGTATTATACTAAAATTGCTAATTAAATACAAAATACTTTATTTTCATTATTATCGTTCCGAATTTGAAATTTTATTTTTTTGAACGAAACAAAACTTTTGTTTACATATTTGTGGTCCCAAATTTCCGGTATACAAAAAGATTTATTAAGTATATATATATATATATATAATATACAGATAACGTGTTAACATTATCATTGACTTAACAACTTGTTAGATATATATAGATATTCATCCCATTAACGTTATTATTAACTCAACAACTTGTTGGAACAAAAATATTATTATTATTTAGAGTATTATATTCTTATTATTTTGATGTCGGGTAAATCATTAATAAATATATTAAATAATTTGTTATGCAGTTATTGGCTCACAATTTAATTATTGATAAATTAATAGTTTGGTTCTCAAATTACAAATATCAAGCCAAAAATATATTCAAACTACGTACCAATTACTCAACAATCTTTTGAAAAAGAATATTACATCCAAAAACCAGTTCTAATTGCATAAAAAAAATGTTGAGAATGGCAAAGAGGACATTATGTTGTATTAAATAACAGTAAATTCATTTAGCGTATAAAATACTAATATTATTTTGTACTCGTCCTCCGATTAAACATTTAACTTGAAAATTTTCAAATAAAATTAATCAATTCATTTTACTTTTTTAATACCAGTAAAATTAACTATATTTTCAGAGCTACTTTAATAATTATTTTTAGCATTACCTATAAAATTCCCGATAAATTTTTAATTAATTAAAAATGCCTGCGATTACCATCTTTTTACTCACACCCTCAAAATTGTAATTACTTATATTATTATTATTATTATTATTTATTATTATTATTTATTATTATTATATCTATTATATATTGGTGACAAAAAAGGCGTGATTCATACAATGTAATGATAAATAAATTTATATGCGTCGAAAATTCAATTGGACCACCACATATCATGTTAGTTGAAGCTCTTTTGGCGCCTATCATCAATTTGAGCATTAACTATATAGAATTATAATAATCACAAAATATAATATTTTAGTTAATATTAAATAACAAAATATAAAATAATATTATTCAAATTATTTATATTCACTGACCTAATCAAACTTACAAATATTAATATTTAGTGACAAATTATTGCAACATTATTCTATATCCAAACGACCTTTCATCTCTCAAGCATGAGGATCACAATCGTTGAAAAGTCAATCTATATTACCGTTTTTTTAATATTTTATTTATTTATTATTTTTTTCATGATTATCGGTGACTATCATACAAAAAACAAGAAAATTCAAAACATAAGTCGACATTTTAATAAACCAAACCCACCTAGCATTTTGCTCCAACTTTGAGTCAGAGCTCACAAAACCCTTCTTACTTGTGCAGTTCCTTGCTGCGCCAGCGGCCCTGACCGGCGGTGAGCGTATTCATGTGCCCGGCAACCACGTGGCTGTCCGGTTAACCGTTTTCTGAGTTCGGGTTAGCTGTTGGTGATGGAAATGAAGCATGATTGTCAGAAGTTTAACCAAGCTATGGGAAAGTTAGGGTTTTAGCGGAGGGTTTATAGGAGACGACGAATATGTACAAAATAAAATTAAAATAAAAGAAAGTAAAAAGGACGAAGGAAAACGACAGTGTATAATGACGAAACTATGTGGCCATGGTTACAAGCTCCATAGCCAAGTCCAATTTTATAATAACTTGATGCAATTTTAACTTAAATCATCTTTATTTAAAATATTGTTATGCATCTATACTCTTATGTACATCATTCAATATAATACACCAAAAAAAACTTTGAAATAGGTAATTTTGCAATTTTTTTAATTGGAAGGAATAGAACTTTATTAAATAAATTAGTCATGTATATTTAGTTAATTACATAAAATACTCGTATTGTAAATTTATTATATTAAAATCACCTTAATTAATATTTTTTTAAAAAGGTTTTCATAAAATCATTTTTATTTACACTTTTCACGGAATCACAAGTTATTTTTCTTATGTATAATAAATTGATATATGAGAATATAGAAAATATTCCACCAAGTAAAAAATATACTGGTGCTGAAAAATTGCTTGATTTATGTACATTTAATTCCTAAATATAGAGCAAATATTCTATACAGCTATGCTTGCTTTCTTTAAAGGGATAGACTATTTTACACCTGAAAAATCAAAAGGGATTACTTTAATAAAGTTAATAAAAAAGTGCTTGATATTATGTAAATATGAAAGAATGGTGATTTATAAGGTTTGCCTTATTAATATTTTAAAATCAAGATCATTAAATTACTTTGTTATTGTCAACTAATTTTAACATGGAAACTCGCTATGATACCTATTAATTTTTGAATCTTTGATAGTTTTTCAAATTTTATAAAAAATATTATGCATAAAAACAGATACCTATTAATTTTTTAAAAAATTCAAAATTTAATTGATAGTTAATATTACTTATAACTATTTTTAATATGTTAACATGCCGGAGAAAATAATGATAATGAGTTGTCGACATTCCTTGGTCCTTGTTTTGTTTTAGTCAGATATGTCGACATTCTTTGGTTCTCATGGAAGTGCAAGATCTAGCTTTTGTGATTGTAGGTTGAAGAATCTATAATCTATAATACTACATAATGGAGGGCCTGAGGCGTACACTTTCCTCTTCTTCCCCCTCAAAAAAGTTTATTGTGTAAGATTTAAAAATCATTTATTTCTATGAATATAGACAATAACGATTTTAACAAATATTTTTCCAATAAATAAATAAAAAAGTTTTGCAAAAATCTACGAATTAAAAAATAATAATTTAGGCTGGTAATAGAAAAAGACTAAGTTTTTTTATAAAAAAACTAACCTGTTTAACAATCTAACTTTTAATAAGCATTTGATTAAAAAGATAGATTTTTTTCTCGGATTGTCAATTTGGTGATAACACAATTATGAATTCTAAACACTTATTGACGGTGTAATTTTGGACTATGAACACTTTTTGATAGTGTAATTGTGGGTTATCAATGTTGCTTAATAGTGCAGTTGTGAAATATCACAATTGTTCACAATACAAATATAAAATGAAGTGTCAACAAATATATTTTTTTATAAATATTTTTTAAACCAATGGTTACTATAAATCGATCAGTAAGAAGAGGGAGATTATTGATTACAAAGGATCAAGTAATTAGTTAAGACAAAGAGACTAGGAGAAATGAGTGAGAAAAATACAGCTTCAACTGTTAGGGGGAGTCTTGATGTCAAGGAAGGACATCTAGTTGTCACTATTGTGCAAGGAAGGACATCTAGTTGTCACTATTGTGCGAGTGACTTTGCCATCTAGCTAAGGTGTTGATATTAATCTCGTGGATAATTGCAGTTGAGATCTCTTGTAACCTCCTGTAATAGTGATACATGTATCCCTAACATGTAATTGGCTGAGGCTAAATAAATAGGAATTAAAATTTTACTGCTTTACGAGAAAAATAATAAACAATATAAATTCAACCAATCACGTGATAGGGATACAAGGATACACAAAGGTAGGGATACAGAAGATCTTGACCGGGATAATTGTGGAGGTCGTGGAGATGGGAGAGGGTGTGATTGTATTGAAAATGAAGTCATTTTTAGTCCTTTAAATTGTCAATAAAGATAAAATGTATCATAACAAGAGTAAATATACTATCAACAATTTTATTTTCTTTCATAATTTATTTCATTCATAATTTTTTCCAACAGTAAAACTTGTCAAATTTACTATAAAGAAGTATAAAATAAATTGTCAACAAATATATATTTTTTCATAATTTTTTTTCTTCGTCGTATTATAAACAAATGTGAAATGGATTGTCAACGAGAGTAAACTCGATTGTCAACAAGTGTAAAATCAATTGACAACTATCAATAGAATGTCACCAAAGTTTTATTATCTTTTTATCAAACAGCTTTTGTGTATTATAAATCAACTCAACTCTAAGTTGATGCATGCAACTAAATATATAGGATATAAGCATCTGAAATACAACTCAACTAAAAAATGTAATAATACAAATAAATCTCACGTGCAAATCAACATTTCGTCCTTCTCCCATGTGCAATTTTGTGAGCACGTAAATTTTGAACTCTTGGAGGACTCCTATGACGGTTGATCTTGTCATTCTGTCTTCTAATCTCACTCTATCCAACCTCATCGTATATGTATTTGCATTTTGGATACGAGTGAAGGCAAAAGAATATGATAAAAACGAGTTTTCCGTCTGCGATTTAAATATGAGGGAAAAACGAAGAATAAACGAGTACATTCTCCCGTCTGCGAGATAGAGTAAGAACGAAAGGGGAAAGAAAACGCAAAAAAAATACCCAATGAGTTCGGTGATTACCGATGGTTACATACGAGGTATTGTAGGAATATAGTGGCTCATTTGTAACACCCCAAAAGAAGAGCTCCAGTTCGAGATTGCTTTTTTGGCGGTGAATAGTGAAAACGAGGGGGAAAGAAGAGAAATAGGGAGGACGCTAGGGTTTGAGAAGGAAAAAAGTGAATAGTAATATAGGAAACCGTGAAACGGGTTTTTGGAAAGAGTTTTTAATAAACTGCTCATCTATCTCTAAATTCCCGAAGCTCGAAAAAATAATATATCATCACTAAATTCCCAAAATAATTGTTTCGATTTGTCACTTAAATATATATCCGAATATATCCTAAGACTGCTCATTTATCTCAAAGCTCGAAAGAAACTTACTGCAAAACTCCCTCCCGAATAATAAAAAAAATCCGGGTTATTACATTATAGGCATTGTAGGAATAGAGTGGCTCACTAGCCGACATCGTGATGCCCCACTCATAGTTATGTTAATGCGTCGTTAATACATTTCCTTTGAGTTTGTTAGGGTTATTACAACATAATTATAATGATAAATGAGATTTCTTTTTACTAAAAAACGCCAAAGCTAAAAAATATATACATTATTATTAACAATTTCTAAGCTCGGTAATGATCTTAACCACAATCCACAACTTAAATTATTCACTAGTACACTTTTTTAAATCATCGTATTCTTAAAACGTCGTGAAAAATCTTTCATAACGTTTTTGTACAACGTATTGTTACATTATTTTCTAACTCTGTAGACATTCGTTTTTCCTGTTTATCCCCATTCTCTCGTTGGAAGAAACAAAAATTATCCAAAGACCAAGCTATAGGTACACATTAGATACAACTCACTTTTAACCCATCAACCGATCAATTTTTATCCATCAACCCGCATATAACTTTTCAGTAGAGATGGAAATGGGTGCACACCCACCCGACCCAACCGATCATCCGACCCGAATATGTGGGTGAAAACCCGAAGAATTCTAGGTGGTGGACGATTGGCGGGTGAAATTGATGGATGTTGGGGCAAGTATGGGTGTTGTCCCGTCACCCACCCGCCCCTTTTCACCTGTTTTAATTATTAAAAAAATTAAAAAAAAACCCTATATCCCTAATTTGTGAAAGAATGGATGAAACAGGTGACTGCTTAACGCTTTGAAAATCGATTGATCTAAGAAGTTGATGCTTGATTGTAAAACAAGACGGAACTCAACATAATTCATGTTCCTAACTACATTGCCATATATAGAAGTTTTTGAGAAGTTGAAGATTCATTATCATAGGTTTAACTTTGATGTTTGGTTGAAGTTTCTTTATTGAAATTGAGTTCTAGTGATGAATTGATGATCAATGAGATGGCTAGAAACATGCTTGAGAAATTTGATAAGTATTGATCGAGTACAAGTGCAGTTTTGACAATAGCAGCAATTTTGGACCCAAGAGACAAATTGAAATGTTTTGAATGGTATTTTAACAAGATATACAGTAATAATGCCTTTGTTGAGATTCAGAAGGTGAAAATTTTGATGTTAAATCTTTTGTATGAGTATCAAGACTTAGGTGATGATATTTGAGGATCATGAAACATGTAAGTTCAACTTCTATATTGCTTGGGAAGGGACATGTAATTTCTAATGATAATGATTTTGACCAATCTAAGAAAAGTTGAAAGAAGAAGGCTAGTGTAAGTCATGAGTTGGACTATTATCTTCAAGAAATTGTATTACTTGATGATACAAATTTGGATAATCTTATCTTTTGAAAAACTGATCAAAAGTGTCCAGCTTTGCGAAAAATTGCAAAAGATATTTTGGCAATTCACATGTCTATTGTTGCTTCTGAAAGTGCTTTAAATATGAGTGGATGAGTAGTGAGTCCTCTTAAATTAGATTTGGAGCAATTATGCAGGTGAACATATCATTTTATACTAATACCCTTTTTTTTTATTTACTTATGATATATCTTTCATGATTTTTAGTTATAATTTAGTTTTTTTGCTTGATGCACATGTAGTTAATTCTATATTGGAAAGAAGTTGATGTTGAAGATTTTGCCATGAAGGCGTATACTCAGCATATATGTTTTCGACATTCAAATTTCATTAATGGTTAAGTTTAATATTCTAATTATTTTTTTTCTTAAATTTTTTTTATTATGTTATGTTGTTGAAGTGTATTGCTAAATCGAGCTCTAGAGGAGTTTCATTTGATTATACATGTTGATTTACTTTTGTTGTATGTAAAAATGTTATGTTTATTTGCATTATTTTGGTTTGTATTAGTTGAAAATCTTTTTGTTATCGGTTTATCACGTTGCACAATATTTCGTGATTTAGTAAATTTTGATATATGTTATTTCAAAAATTGAAAATTGTTATACACTTTCAAAATTCTAAAAACGAAAGAATTACTTCACACATGCCTACTTCACCCGAACCACCCGGTATGTGACGAGTGGGTGGAATATGGTTCACTCGTAGAAGGCTCGTGAACCTTTGAGGAATCTTTGAGAGTCTGGGCGTGCTATGCATCTGCTCTGGGCCAGTCTTGGCCCGGCCCATCAAAGAAGTGATGGAAAAGAGGGGCTTTCAGGTTTTTCTACTAGTTTGCCTATAATACATCACTCATGACCTCATGAAGGTCTACTTTTTGCACAAACTAAGCTTTTATTAGCATAATTTAATGGTTTTGATTTAGGTATATAACTTACTTTTCCAAATAGAAGAAAAGGATACTGATAAGTTGTTTGATAAATAATAAAATAATAAAAAATATATAACGGGTTAACATTATCATTGACTCGACAACTTAGCTCGACAACTTAGCTCGATAACTCAACTTGTCAGAAATATCATTAAGTTAATATTATTATTATTCAATAACTTATTATATATATATATATATATATATTATTTGGTTATTATTATTGACTTAACAAGTTATCATATATGCATTTGAACACAAGTTTATATATTTTTTAATATTAATTTCGCTGAACTGTTATATTATGAAAAAATATATTAAAATTAAATCCTTAATAAACCATAACAAAATTGTTTTCATTATTGTTGGTTCATAGTTCAATTATCAATAAGTTAATCATTGGTTTACAATTACCAATACCATACTCAACCATAAAATAAATATATTTACACTATCATTTACTCAACAATCAATTATTTTGAAAAGGAATATTGACCCCAAAATAAATTTTGTTTAATAAAAATATGTTGAGGATGAAAAATAAAGTAAATTAATATAAATAAAAAATTATATGCTAACATTTTTTTAATTCGACAACCAATTAATTAATGTAATATAAAAAATTAAATATTTTGTTTTATCATTGGTCATATATAATCAACAAAATAATTATTTTTATCCATAATAAGTCATAATTATTTTAGAATTAAACATAAGATACCTATCAATTAGTTAAATTAAAATGTTAGTAACTATATATCATCATTGACTCATACACCTCAAGACTTATAATCACTATTATTATATTTTATTATCATTGGTGACTCACAAGAGGTAAGATTCATATAATCCAATGCTATATAGTATATCGGAAATTCAATTGGACCACCACATAACATTTTGGTTCAAGTTATATTTGGCTCATACCATCAGTTTGAGCATTAATAGTTGATCATTCTTTTTTTTTTTTTGGGATATATTTATAATAACAAAAAATATAACATTTTTATTTAAAAATGAAAAATAAAATCTAAATAAATTTCTGACTTTTATATTTATGACTCATTCAAATTACAAATATTAATATTAAGTGATGACCTACACAACATTATTTTATGATCAAACGACCTTTCATCTGTTATTTAAAATAACAATCGTTAATTGTCGGTAATTAAATAACCTTTTATTTGTTATCTTTATTTTATATTTTTTTCAACAATACGATTACTCTTGACCATTTCATACCACACATTACAAGAAAATTAAAAAAAATCTACATTCTAAGAAATCAAACCCACCTACCATTTTTCTTCAAACTTTGAGTATCAGCTCACAAAACCCTTCTTCTTATTTGTGCAGTCCTTGCTGGGCCGGCGGCTAGCGGCCCTGACCAGATGTGTGCTTATTCATGTGCCCGGCGAACTAGTTGGCGGCCGATTAGCCGTTTTTGCAGTTTTGGGTCGGGTTACCCGTTGGTGATGGAAATGAAGCCTGAATATCACAAATTTAACTAAGCTATGGAAAGTTGGGGTTTGAATTGAAGGGAGACGACGAATATGTATAAAACAAATAAAATAAAATAAAGTAAATAGGACAAAGGAAAAAGAGACAAAAAAAGACGAAAGTGTATAATAATGCAAATGACGAAATTATGTCGCCATTGTTACACAACTTCCATGCTCCATAGCCCGTTGGCGTTGAGGCCGACACCTATATTAAATTATTAAGATGGTAATTTTAGCTAGCTTAATCCAGTTTTGTTAAATTCGGACGTAGACGGATGCAAAGAGATTGTCGTGTGTATAAGAAATAAAATTAGGCGAGTTAATTTTCGCATAATAGTAATTTTAGCTAGCTTTATTCGATTAATTTCTTTTAATGATCCAGATCGGTCTCGCTAAAATTAAGTTTCGTCCCAGAAAATTAAGGTAACCCAAGGTCGCTCAAATTTATTAATTCGAGGTATGACTACCGGTTATTCTTGAAATCATGTATTCTCCGAATTCTACTCATGTCAACGAATATAATTTAACACATCACAACAAACATCAATCAATCTTATTTTAATCAATAAACTAATGATTACACATCAAACACTCAACACATAAGCATAAGTCAAAAGGCTAACCCGTCGAGTCTAAAGTCAACACTAATTAACTCCGCATAATGCTCCGAGTATGAGCTCCTAATACTATCCTCGGTCTCCCAAGTAGCCTCATCGATCCTCCGTGGGACCACTGAACCTTTAGCATCGGGATCTCTTTAGACCGCAAGCATCTAACACTCCTCTCTAAAACTACTACCGGATACTCTGCGAAGGTATGATTCGGCTCGACTGTCAGGTCCTCATAACTGATCACATGTCTTGGGTCTAGAATGTACTCTTTGAGATTAGACACATGAAATACCGGGTGGACGCTCTCTAGCGCATGTGGAAGTGCTACTTTGTAAGCTACCTCTCCAACCTGCTCCAGGATCTCAAATGGGCCGACAAATCGGGGACACAACTTCCCCTTAATGCCAAAACACCTGACATCTCGTGTCGGAGAGACTCTCAACCAAACACGGGAGCCGACTCGAAACTCTAAAGGTCGACGCCTCTTGTCAGCTTAGGACTTCTGACGACTATGTGTTGCTAGCATACAACTCCCGGATCATGGCTGATACGAGGTTAGCCGTGAGGTTGCCGATCTTTTAACACCAAGACTCGATAGAATAAGGTATGGGAAAACGTGTGAATGGATAGAAAATGGATTAATGATCCGATGATATGCATGGATCAATAGCTGGATAGATCTGGTTAGGTTACTTGAAGCAACCAAGAGCACAATAGGAAAAATATGGCCCTAACACACAACTTATAATGATTGAAGATGCTCCTACATCAACGGCTACCCGTGCCATGACATCTGTATCTGCTCCGGAGCGACTCCTCCGGCCTCATTGACA
Source organism: Fagopyrum tataricum (assembly GCA_002319775.1). Classification (NCBI taxonomy): domain Eukaryota; kingdom Viridiplantae; phylum Streptophyta; class Magnoliopsida; order Caryophyllales; family Polygonaceae; genus Fagopyrum; species Fagopyrum tataricum. Next base: position 50,754,324 of record CM008285.1, read on the forward strand.
TCCCCCCAACATAGAGGTGTGCGACACCTCCGTCCACATAATGCCTCGTAGAGATCCATACCAATAGATGCATGATAACTATTGCTGTATGAAAACTCCACTAAGGGAGGTGATCCGGCCACACCAAGTACGCATGCTCTAAGCATGTCCTCTAAAGTCTGAAAGGTCATCTTAGATTGACTATCTGATTGAGGGTGGTAAGAAATGGTGAAGTGAAGGACAATACCCAAAGCAGTATGCACCTGCTCCCAAAACCTTGAGGTAAAGCGTCCACCTCTATCCGAGACGATGGTCCTCGGTATGCCGTGTAGTCTGATGATCTACCTTGTGAACTCCTCGGCTAGATGACTCACCGGTCACATTTCCTTGATAGGAATAAAACGTGCGGTCTTCTTGAGTATATCCACTACGACCCAAATTACATTGAAGCTCCTACTCGGTCTCAATCCAGTGACAAAATCCAATGAGATGTCCTCCCACTTCCACTGTGGGACGGGCAGTGGGTGAAGCTCTCTGTTATAATAAGACAATAAATCTAGGTATACTGATATAATGGGCCAGGGGAAACATATTTTGGGCCCATGGATTAATGGGTCCGGGCGACAAGGGGGTGCGGGGGGCTCCGCCCCCGCGGAGGATTCTATCTATTTATAGAATTCTATCCTTTTATAGGACTCTATCTATTTATAGAGGATTCTATCTATTTATGGTTATAAATAGATAGGTTTAGGATTGTATTCATTATCCACCAAAGTATATTGAAAACCCTAGCTGCAAGGTTTGTGCAGCAAAACCACAAAACGTTTTGTCTTCTCTTCTTCTCTCTATTTCTGAAGTAACTCGTTGAAAGATCACAACAACTGGTATCAAGAGCAAGGTTGTCGATGAGTTCCGTTGCAAAATTTGAGGTTCCGCGATTCAACGGAACTGGCAACTTCGGTGTTTGGCAGCGACGAGTTAAGGATCTGCTAACGCAGCAGGGGATGTTGAAGGCGTTGAAGGAGACAAAACTGGAGTCGTTGAAAGACGAAGAATGGGAGGAGATGCAGGAGAAGGCAACGTCGGTCATTCGGCTCTGTTTGGCAGACGAGGTAATATACCACGTTATTGATCTCAAATCTTGTCAAGATATTTGGACCCGATTGGAGAAACGGTATATGTCAAAATCTTTGTCTAGCAAATTGTATCTCAAACAAAGATTGTATGGGTTGAAAATGGTGGAAGGTTCTGACTTGGTGAAACACGTGAATATTTTCAATCAAATTATTGGGGATTTGGCTCGGGTGGATGTAAAACATGGAGATGAAGATAAAGCTATGATCTTGCTATGTTCTCTACCCTCTTCATATGAGAATCTGGTGATGACGTTGACGTGTGGGAAAGACGAGATAAGTCTTGATACGGTGTCAACAGCGTTGCTTTCACAAGCCGAACGACGACAACATACCAGTGAGAATTCTCAAAGCGAAGGGTTGTATGCTAGAGGCAACCAGGATAGAGGGAGGACGAAAGAGAAGCAAGAAGGAAGCAACAAGCAATCCAGGTCTAAGTCCAAGGGTAAAAAGCCAGTAACTTGTTACTTCTGCAAGGAGGAGGGTCATTTCAAACGTGATTGTCCTACCAGGAAGAAGAAGTACGAAGATAAGAAGTCAGAGGAATCTTCAAGATCAGCAAACGTGGTGCAAAAAGATGACTCAGATGGTGCAGATTCTGATATGCTCTCTGTGACGTCAGACAACTACTCAGATGTATGGATCATGGATACGGGATGTTCGTTTCACATGACTCCGAATAGAGATTGGCTTGAGACGTACAAGTCTGGAACTTTTTTCTCCGTCCGATTAGGAGACAACAAGGCTTATGATGTTGTTGGCATTGGGCAGATAAAGGTGAGGATGCACGATGGTGTGATTCGAACATTGACTGCCGTGCGTCACATTCCAGCTCTAAAGAAAAATCTAATTTCCTTGGGGACTTTACATGTGAAAGTGTTCTGTTTTAAAACAGAAAAGGAATGTGTAAAGGTGAGCAAGGGGGCAATGACAGTTATGAAGGGGCAGATTACATCGGGTAATATCTACCGGTTGGTAGTGAGTACCGTTGTAGGTGGACTTGCAGCCGTGGCTTTTGAGACAGATTACACAACTCTGTGGCATATGCGCCTGGGCACATTGGCGAAAGGGGGATGATTGAGCTTCACAAGCGAGGTCTCTTGGATGGTGTGAAGAGTTGTAAGATTGACTTCTGCAAGTTTTGCGTGATGGGAAAACAATCCAAGGTGTCTTTTAAGACAGGTCAGCATCAGCAACATGTAGAAAGTCTTGTTTCTGGCAGAAGCAGACGCATCACAAGGGCCCCTATAAGATATGATTTTGAGGAGATGGTTAATTATGCTCTAGTCATTGGCACAGTGATCCATCCAATTTTCAAGAGGCTATTCATAGTCAAGAGAAAGAAGGATGGGTAGGTGCTATGGTTGAGGAGATGAAATCTCTTCATAAGAACAGGACGTGGGAGTTGGTTCCTCTTCCAGCAGGTAAGAGGGCAATAGGATGCAAATGGGTGTTCAAGAAGAAACAAGGCATCTCAGAGAAAGAAGGCATTAGGTACAAGGCACGACTAGAAGCTTCTGGTGAGATCATCCTGGAGAAGGTGCACACTTCTCAGAATGCAGCTGATATGAAGACTGAACCAATAACCGCAGACAAATTCAAGCATTGCTTGGATTTGGTTCATGTCACTCGTTGTTAGATGAGTGAGAAAGCCCCATGTCAAGAGAAACAAGGAGGATCTGGTGACAAGATCTTGGAGTTGTATGTGTGTTTCCAATTTTTGTATTAGATTATGTTGTCTAGGTAGAGATTGTTATAATAAGACAATAAATCTAGGTATACTGATACAATGGGCCAAGGGGAGAAACATATTTTGGGCCCATGGATTAATGGGCCCGGAGTGACAGGGGGGTGCGGGGTGGTATCAGGCGGAGCCCCCCGTGGTACGAATTCTATCTATTAATAGAATTCTATCTTTTCATAGGACTCTATCTATTTATAGAGGATTCTATCTATTTATGGTTATAAATAGATAGGTTTAGGGTTGTATTCATTATCCACCAAAGTATATTGAAAACCCTAGCTGCAAGGTTTGTGCAGCAAAACCACAAAACGTTTTGTCTTCTCTTCTCTCTCTATTTCTGAAGTAACTCGTTGAAAGATCACAACAGTATTCCCTCTTCCATTAAAATACAATTGGATTAATCGCTGGATTTTTAGTGATGTTTTTTCAAGAAAGAATCTCTTATGAATGAGCTGATAGCCCTGTAGAGGGGTAATGAAACAAGAACACATCGCACAGTCCGTTAACTAAAGAGTTGAAGCCTATGCGAGAATGTGATCATTTGCATGAATGAGAGACGAAGGAGGTGTTTCTCCTCGACTATTACTTGAATGGGAGCCGGAGGAGACGTATACGCCACGACACACTACTCGATTTGGAGCACATCGATGGGCGGATGTTGTTACCCGTCTACTCTCTCGCCACTTCTTATTTCTAACTGCCATCTGAATTTTTTAAAAACAAAATTTTACGTTTCCCCTCAAATAAATAGCAAATAAAAAATAAAAAGGCTTGTTGGCGCGTGAACTATATGCGCCACCATGCACGTGGTGTAACGCGTCTTGGGGCGCACCAACAATGCGCCCCATTGTGTCTTCTTTCTCGTGCAAAACTTCATGGTCACCTGGAAAAAAACTCGAAAAAAGGCTAAATCTTGCAAATTTCTAATCTTGATTTATCCTAACCGATTCATCCGTCCACACCTAATCTAACAATTTTCACTTCAAAAAACGTAAAAAGCGCATATGCATCCAACTGTTGTGGATCTACATTGTGAGAGTCCCGATCCATTGCTCGTAATCGAATTTGGACATGAATCGAACCCAATTTGTTACGTTTTGTCTCCCTCGCCGAATCGCCTTTGTTTCGTATTTTCTTTGGAGAAACTCGTATGTAGTGCAAGAGGAAGGCGGGTCACACTTATAGGGTTAAACCCGGAAGCATGTAGTGAGCTCGCAGAACACACTCTCGTTCCGCTTACGCCACGTGTTCGTGGTTCTAATACACCGCACACCCAATCTCCAACTACATTGATAGTTTCCTATATTTTTGTGAGACCAAATGACATCCCTCTTTATTAATTTAAATAGCTAAAATATATAATAATAAGATATGCTTGTAATATCTTGGTCCAACTCTTTCCCGGATACTACCTCCATCCATCGGCTTCTGAATCCAGTTCGGGTCCGGACTGAACACACAAACCGTACATCCCTCAGCTCAGACCGCCCGGTCCTGAAGAGTATTTCTGATCCAGACCCAAAAAAATCACTCCTACAGGTTAGATCCGAAGGGAAAAAGGACTGGCAGGTAGGCTCATCAGTCAAAAAACACCCCCACGCGCCCCCGTTTCCCTCATTCCATGTTTCAAAGAAGTCAGGGGAGAAGATGATGCCAGAAGGAGTTGAAGATGAAGAGAAATTGCTCTCCTCGGCATCGCCGGCCTTCAACAGAACGCGTTTCACATGCATCGCGCTCTGGTATTTCTCTTTCTATCTATAATTCCCACTATTTTTTCCGATTTTGCAAAACCCTAATTTCGCCGATCGCAACTCATTTGTGTTTTCCTTTGATCTTCTCGCAAGGATTCGAATAATGTCAAAGACGCGCTCAAGTACTCTGCTCAGATGCTGTCTGAGCTTCGCACTTCTAGGCTCTCACCTCACAAATACTATGAACTGTGTAAGTTTTTCTCTGCTTCCTGTTTTCCGTTTGATACTGTTCCTTTGAACTAGAGAATTCCATTCGGCCATTGATTCGGCTTGATCATGCTTGAAATCATAGACATGCGAGCGTTTGATGAGTTGAGAAGGTTGGAGATGTTCTTCTGGGAAGAGTCTCGGCGAGGTAGTTCGGTTGTGGATCTCTATGAGCTCGTGCAGCACGCTGGCAACATTTTGCCCCGACTGTAAGTGGACTATCTCTCATCAGTATTTGTGTGAACCCTCAAATGCGTGCAAATGGCTGATTCATTTTAAAGACTTAATGTTTCCGTTGATTTTCTGTCATGCACTGCGATGTGTTGTAGTTGATAATCCACTCAAGAAATTATTATTTGTACAGTTATTTTCTTATGTGAACATACCCAGTCCATTTTAAACTGGAAAATGATCTTTTGATGTGAAACTTGAATCAGGAGTTCATTAATGAAATTGTTTATAGTGATATCATCTATTATCTCTCAATTGTAATGAATGCATCAGCTTGGATCAGTGTTTGCTCTGGTTGCTGCATTTTCTGATGTTGTTGTCAGTTCTCTTTCTGACCTTAAAAGGCTTCTCGTTATAATCCCAAGGCTTCTACGTTTTTCCAAAATTTGCTTCATCTTTTTTACTGTTTCTATTTGTGGTGAATTGGCTAGATGTATCTAGTTGCAGCTACTCATTTGTAAGATATTATGCAGTGTACATCTGATATTGGTTCATGTTCTTTTTCATCTATTTTTCAGATATCTCCTCTGTACAGTAGGATCTGTCTACATAAAATCAAAGGAGGGTCCTGCTAAAGATATTCTTAAGGATCTCGTAGAAGTGTGTCGTGGTATCCAACATCCTTTACGTGGGTTATTCTTGAGGAGTTACCTTTGCCAAATCAGCAGGGATAAATTACCTGATATTGGTTCGGAGTATGAAGGGTGAGGTGTTTGGACCCCTCATGATTGTCAGGATGTCTATGCTAATATTTTCATCACTTTTGATGATTGTCTTGGTTATCCTGATAAATTTGTAAAGTATTATTTTGGCTGTTTTTATTGTTTCCTTAAACTTGGCATGCTATAATTAATTGGAGTGGTTGTGTTCCATGTTAATTAGTGTGCGTTTTCCTTCTAGGCGTGAACTTTACAACATTTTCATTTTTCTTTTGATTGTTTTCTTTCATTGTATTTTTACATGTGTGAAAATATTAACAAAGCCACCAGCATTCCATCTCAATGTTAGCCTGGACTCTGGAGGGACACATCAAAATTCAAAAGTATGGCTTGTTTTTCGAATCCACCCTCGTGGCTTTCTGCCTGATTTTTCGTAATAATTGGAAATTTTTTTGTCAAGGGGAATCATTAAAAAAAATATCAAATTCTTAGATCTGATTTAGTTTAGAAGTGCCCCCAATCTAGGTGTTGCTTGTTATATTTCTATTGAATATTGATATTGTAGTTAGTATTGTATTATTGAGTAAAAAAGAAGTTAGTATTGCATTTGCAGCATTTGCTAAGTGTAGAAATTTGATTTAAAAATTTTTTAAAAAAACTTTGTTCTGTAACTGCCAGCATTTTGTTTGCACAAATAGAGTTTTACACTTATAGACATGTAGCATCACATGACATTTCTAACCTTTCCTTTCTGCATGCCCATTCAGAAAGTTTAAACGGTGATTCTAAATGAATGTTGACGTGTAAGTTATGAACCTATGGAATTTGTATTTTAGAATCAACTCATTTTGAATACAAATCCTTCGACTTTGGCATGCCCTTAGAGTTTAATGCGAGTCATGACAGTTCCTTTTCTGACTTATGTCCTTGGACACATAAAGAAAACCTTATATATTCATGAATTCTGATGATACCTTGGATTTTTTGTCCACTTTATAATTAGTCATCTCCTTGGCGTTGATCTGCAACTTTCTTGCTTTGAGTCTATCTTATACTGTATCGGACTTTTTGTTGGTTTACACAGGGATGGTGATACTGTTATGGATGCGGTGGAGTTTGTACTACAAAATTTTACAGAAATGAATAAGCTCTGGTTCGGATGCAGTATCAGGTGGGTTTGGCCGTCAATATTATTTCTTCTATATGTACTTCCTATATAATGTTACGTCTGAGTAATTTAGATCTGAATACTATGTGTTGAGATAAGAGTTGTGTCTGTCTACTTTTAAAACATCTTCCTTGAAAATTGGCAGATTTGCATTGACATCAAATGTCATTAAGCTATTATTAAGTCTTCAGTAGTTCATGCCATTTATTTCTATTTGTTTATAATTGGATTTTCACTTTCTAGTTTCTGCTCCTGAATCCTGATGGATATGCTTCCATCATAAAGGAATTTCATGTGAAAATTTGCATTGAGTAATTTTTTGAAGAGGGAATATGCCATCTCTATCATAAGGCCATAATAATGATCTGGATTGACATGAAATTGATAAGGCTTAGAAACCAGGAATCTCATGTGGTACAACTGTACTAGAAGCATGACTTAATTTTCTGTACTTATTATACTTTGTGTTTTTTCAGGAGAGGAATGTCTAATGAATGTTAGGAGAGATGATTGTACAGGAAAGAAAGAAACAGAATTTAGATGCTCAAATTTCCTACTTTGCATCAAAGATTAATCAAGCAGGAAACTTTTAGTGTAGTTATGAATGATTTGTGTTTTATCAGGAAAGGAATGTCTAATGAATGTTAGGAGAGATGATTGGGCAAAGAAAAAACAGAATTTAGGTGCTAAAATTTCCTACCTTGCATAATTGATCGATCAAGCAAGAACTTCTAGATTGGGTGCTCAGGCTTCTCTTCCATGCGAGGATCCATTATGATTGCTATATCATAGACAATAGACTCGTTCCATTGTCATTGTGATGGAGTCCTTGCATGTTAAAGGTAAAAGTCAGTCATGAGTGCATGCTTTGTGGTCATGCAGGTTATAGTGCTTGTCAATGATTCATACTCTTTGCTGACCTTGAGTTGAGGCTTGCAATCGGGCTTTCTGGTCTGCAGGGACCTGCTCGGGATAAGGAGAAAAGGGAAAAGGAGAGGAGCGAGCTTCGTGATCTTGTAATATCGCTATCCTGAAGCAAATAATCGTTTTGGCTCAGTATGAAGGCTGGTGCAAACTTATGAGACTAGTACTTTGTTCTTGTTATTTAATTCACAGGTTGGGAAGAATCTTCACGTTCTAAGTCAGATAGAGGGCGTTAACCTTGATCTTTACAGGGATACTGTTCTTCCTCGAGTCTTGGAACAGGTATAATAATAATAATAATAATAATAATAATAATAATAATAATAATAATAATTATTATCATCATTATTATTAATATTGTTATAATTATAATAATAATAATAATAATTATTATTATTATCTATTTTGGTTTTATTGTTGACTTGTAATTCAGATTGTGTTGATTTGTTAGTGGTTGATATACCTCCACTTTCATTGCAGGTTGTTAATTGTAAAGATGAGATTGCCCAATACTATTTAATGGACTGCATCATCCAAGTCTTTCCCGATGAGTACCATTTGCAAACTCTTGACATTATATTGGGTGCATTTCCCAACTTCAGGTGAGCATTGTGAAGGGTTGCTTTCTCTGTTTTATCTTCTTTTGCTTCAGATGCTCAAAATCTCTCCTTTTCTGGGTATTATTGCTGCTGAAATTTAGAATTATCTTGCAGCAAAGACATTTGATCATTCAAAATCATTTTTAAAAATAATTGCAAGTGATTATTGGATATTTATTTAATTTTATGCGTGAAGCTGGGTGGAGTGGATGCAGTGAACTGTTGTCTCTGTCAGGTTTTGTGGGTTGGATTTTGGGCAAAGGTGAAGTTGAGATGCAATCTGGGTGAATTTATGGTCCCTCTAGAAATGTAAAGGGTTGTGAATTTTCTTGAACTTTTGGCCTTCAATATAGTGAAGTGGCACATTATGGGTGTTGGTAAAAGTCTATTAATAAGACTTATTGAATTTTATTTATCTATAGATTTTGTGTTTAAAGAGAGTAGACAGATTTCAAATAACTGCTCTCTTTAACTGCAATCCTAACTGTAAAACTGAATTAACTGTCGCAGACAGTTCAGAGAATTCTCTATAATTAGAGTACAATTCTTCACTTAAAAAAATATAAGAAAGAAACTCAGATTTGCTGTCTGATTTCTTTAAGGTCTTTGTTGTATCCTGGAGGTGAATTTGTCTGCAACCTAACAGCAATTAGAGGGACAAATATCACTTTAAAGATAGTGAAANCCTACCTCGGCCGAGATGGCCTTGGCCCGCCGAGATCGAGAAATCTCCGGCCGAGATTCCCAATGTGCTGAAGCGTTGAACTTTCTGTTGCTGAATCTCGTCCCGACTGGCCTGATCTCGCCGAGATTTCTGCCCGAGATTTTCTGTTCGGCGGCGGTTTTATTTTATTTTAGGATCGGTTTGGCCCAACCCGTCCTTTGTAAGGTTTTTGCCTATAAAAGGGAAGCTCTAGGTTATTTCTAAAGGGTCCGAATTAGTCCGCTCCTTTTTTAGGGTTAGGTTACCCCATAGGGTGGAGCCGCCTCTCTTCCTTTCTCTTCTTCTCCACCATTGTTCTTCTCTAGTTTAGATTGAAGTTTCATACTTTCACATTGAGGTTTTTGGAAGACCTTGTTGGGATTCAAGAGGTTGCCATTTATTGAAGTTAAGTTCTTTTATTCCCTTTGTTATTTATTTATTTGTCTTTCTTTGATATGATTGTTATTGACTAGAACCTTGTTGCGTTCCAAGTTTGACAGGGACTTGTTTATGCCTTGATTATGGATGGATTAGATTGTGCTTTGTTTTGGATTTGAATTGCTTGAAATTCTAATGGTTGGCTTTGTTCTTAAATCTAGTTAGAATCCTTCTAGCTAGTAACCTAAAGTTGGAATTGAGACTTACCCGGTGATATTCCTTCATAGATACATGAGAGACTGATCATAGGTAATAAAGGGTTATCCTTTATTTGTTGAATGTGCTTAGATTCCTTTCTAAGTAGGGTAATACCTGAGACTTACCTAGTAATGGTTTACCTTTCCCTTAGTTTGTAGTCTGGTTTGTTCAGAATTTCCTACCTCTCTATCTTGAGACTTACCCGGTAATAGGTAGTGGGTTTGGAACTAGATAGTCTTGAGACTTACCCCGGTAATAAACTGTCAGCTTAGAAACGTTCATCCATGTGGCTTTTCCACCATATATCTTTATGAGTCTTCTTGAATCTATATGTATAAAACAATGACCTTGAAACCCTTGAAATCCATTTTCTTTCCTTTAACTTGATTATCTTTGTTTTTTTCCTTTTTATTTGTTTGTTTTGACTTTCAATCAATAGTGACAATTGATTGCGAGTCCTTAAAACCCTTTTCAAAACCTTTTTGATTTCTTTCCCTTATCTTTTCTAACCTCCTGTCTTTAATTAAGATCTATTCTATTTATAATCATTATTGCATGTTAATCCTCTCAGTTCCTGAGATCGACCCTGGAATACTTACCTTTATTGTGATTGACCCATACACTGTGGGTTCGTTGCTATTTAGGGAATTATTACAGGTTACAAATATAAAGCTATCCCTTCCTTGTTTTACTAACTTATAGGTCTTTATCATTATTGATAAAGGTTTATAGGGGTGTAAAAATCAGCGAACACTCGCCATCCGAGAAGTACACATACACGTTCCTAACGTCTCATCACTCCGTCGGCACCTATCACAAATTGCGGAGCGTCACCTCGGGACATCCTCTCCCGGATCTTGGATAAAGTGGTGGCAACCTAATCCTACTTTCTACTGGATCTCTTCCAATATATCCGGCAACAACTCACATGATTTATTGACCTAGTTTAGTTGTGCATTTAGGTAGATTTCCCCTTTTGCGCATGCATGTTTTAGCCTTAGTTTGTGCCTTTTATGCTTGTTTAGTTCTACTTTCCAAGAATAGATGTCTACACACACTATTTGGTTCATTGTAGGTGATTTGGCGCATCTCGGAGCTAAAACGACGCATTTGAGGATCAAGCCTCAGAGTGGATGCTTAGGAGCGACCATACGAGCTAAGGAAAGACAAAGGAGTTGAGCTAGGAACACAAGAGGGACATGTTTTAGCTCAACTCCTTTGCGACAGGGTTATCCTTTATTGGTTGAAGGGAGAGGATGTACCGGCACTCCAACCATAAGACCGTCAGACAAGAGTAAGTTTCTCCCTTCCATGTCCCTTGTTACCGACACTCCATTGAAGGGAGAGGATGTCCCGAGGTCGCTCCTAAGCACATTCAACCAATAGGAACACAAGAGGGACATGTCCCGAGGTCCCTTGTTACCTGCACTCCATTGGAGTGCCGGTAACAAGGGACATGGAAGGGAGAAACTTACTCTTGTCCGACGGTCTTATGGTTGGTGACAGAACCTCGGTGGCTTCGTCGGCGTCCTTCACGATCCACTTTTCAAAGAAGCTGAGGTGAGGAACTTCATGGTAGAAGCGTGGAGGGGAAGAAAGATGAGTGTAGAGAAGAAGGAGGGTGTTCACAAGTCTTGGTTCGATGCTAGAAGACGGCAAGGCTGCGGTATGGCTATTGCCACTGGTCCCGAGCGGTACGTGATTGCCGGCAAGTAGTGTGCAGGGAAGTGTGGTGTTGGGAAGGAGAATAGGGAACGAGAGCAAGGTGGTTGAGGGTATAGATGGTGTCTACGAGTTACTCCGGTCAATGAGGCCTTCAATGTTGCCATTAATGTCGATCCCGTAACGGCCGTCTTCACTTTCGTAATTGCCGGTCGATGTTCCGAGTAAAGAGGAAGAAGAAAGTGGGTGGGGAAGGTGAACGTCCAAAGAACTGGGCCGAAAGGTCTTGGCATGGAGGAGCGTACACCGACCAACTTGCAGGTTCCTAGGCTTCACATGTTGGGCCGCAACAAGGAAGGATGGAGCAAAGCCTGGTCCAAGAAGGAATAGTGGTTGAGTTTGGGCCGATTTTGTTGCGTTAATCTCATTCGGATTTATTCGGTTCATTTCTTTTGATGATCCGGTTCAATTTCCAGAATAATTTAGATTAAAAAATCTAGATATTACAGTTTTAGAAAAAGAATATATTCTATCAATAAATGAATAAGGTCTAGTTATTTCTGTTGTCCTTTTTTTTTTGTGATTTATTAGAAGTTAGATCTTGCACTTCGATCAGTGGAAGATCTTTAATTTATTAGGATCTCGGGTCGAATAAAGGTCGACCGCTATGATACCATGTCATAGGCATAGATGGGCCATAGAGCGGGGATCATGTGCATGCATATGAGTATACATGCGAGTTAGACTCAAGTTTAGCACGTAAGTTCTGCGGAGTTTCATCCTAAACCAATTTTCAATATGAGGTGTAGTCCACCAAACTTATAAACTAGGCTTGAAATGTCTTCACTTTAATGTGAGTACTTATTATCTCCAACAATCCGATATCCTCACATGTCTAAACACGTTTTATGAAATAGATAAAGAGCTTGTAGAGATAAATTTGTCTCACATTGATAATAGACGACAAATCTGTAATATGTTGGTTTTAGGACGAAACATTAGCATGTGAAAATGCTAATTGTTTATGGCACGGTCGGACCGTAATGACCCGCTTTTAGTAATCCGAAGTAATTTTATTAAAAAATATTTTTATTAAAAGTGTAAAAAGGTCCAGAAGTGGACCAAAATATTCGGTTCAAGACTGGACCGAATTTGATAATAACGGTCCAAGACCGGATATAATTCCCGATAGATCTAGAATATTCCGGCCTTTTTAAGACAATGCCGGGGTGTTATCCGTGAATATGAAAGCTTATGGGATTCGGATCGTAACATATACACCTAAACACGAAACGGGAACCTTTCCAGTTGACCCGTTGAAATTTCTACGGAGCTAGGTAGTCATCGTCCGTAAATATAGCCCGACTGGATACACAATACAATAAAAGATCAATCTAACAACACAACCACAAGAATGTCAACCACTACGCTTGATCCAAGTACAACAAAATACAATACTAACCGGATAATCCGCTAGATTTTATTTTAAAACCGAAAGCTACGGTAGGTACCTCTACTAACAACTTTGGGACTCGTCCAATTGAACTCACTACATCAAGTGAAGAATTAGGAATTCGAAGCCTTACCGAGTTTAACCACAAGAAGGTTTATTCATGTCTTTATCATCCGTAAAATAGAAGGTTTTATATACCAAAACTTACCAAACATACCATATCATATAGTAATTTAAAAACTTAAATCAAGCTAATTACTATCCCACTTAATTTCGAAAGATGAAATCTGATAACTTAACTTTTTTAAAAAAATAATATTTGAAAATTTCTAAAACTTTAGGGTCAATTCAAAACCCTTCAACAAGAATCCATAGGTATCAATGTATCATTCATTTGCTCTACAAGCTAGGAAAATAAGGTAGATTAACAACCGAAGTTTCCTATTATGCAAAATTAACTCGCCTAATTTTAAAGGCGATTATCTACTTCTAATAAATTATAGATCAACCAATGACTAATTTTTAGTCAAGCCCATATGGCCAAAACAGACATACAACCAGCCCCAAGGAGAAGAGATATGTTAGTGCCTAATTGAAGACTAGGGCTTTGTTGCACTCTAGGGTTCTTGAAATCGGCAGCTAATAGGTCCACAAGTGCCATGTAGACAAGTATCCCGGCCGAAGATGCTCCGAGGATCCCTTGAACGATCAACGAAGACGGACTATTCTCCGAGTAAATGTTTGATACCGCTATCCCGATTGCTATCCCGAGTGGGGTTGTGAGGGAGAAGAAGATCGCCATTGTTATCATGGTTTGGAGCCTGAACTTTGCCTGCATGCATCAAAATTATAATTAAGTGGAGCTCTCGTCATTCTAAGGGAGCTCAACTAATTCGACTCATATAACTCTATTGAAAGTTGACTAATCATGATTCTAGTCAAACATATAAAATTTGATATGTTCCTATTTAACTCGTTTATAATTGAGTTGAGTTGGAGTCAAAGGAAACCTGAGTGATGCAACCGGCGAGGCCCATGCCCTCGAAAAACTGGTGGAAGGAGAGCGCGACGGTAAGCGGCTTCACGGTGACAAGGCTCCCGGAAGCACCAAGCGTTACGCCTATTATTACCGAATGTATCATCACCCCAACTTCCAGGACCTGATCAATCATATCCACCAACAAAAAGAATATCAAGCACTATTCTTTGAAAAAAAAAAGAGAATATTCAAATTTAAAGCATATTATGCATCAGCTAGTGTTTTCTTTACTCCTAGTTGGTGCTAAGAGAAAGATACCTAAGCTATCTCTGTCAGCCATCCTTTAATTACAAAGCAATTTCAATGCTTAGTTAAAAATCTAAAGCGAATGTACAAATGAAAGTAGATACTCACCTGAGACGTAACACGTAGCCGGATGAGATCCAAGCCTTCCATCGCCGCCTCCGGCACCACCACATCACCGTGAGCATGTCCGTGAGTAGCATGCGTATGAACATGCATATGACCCTCATGGTCGCCGCCACTCTCCTCATCATCAACCGGTCCAACCGCCACATCACCACCAACCACCTTCCCCTTACCTCCAAAATGAACTCTCTTATAGTACCCTGCAGCCACCGAGTCCACCATTAAAGTCCCAACTGCAGCCACCATTACAACAAGTCCAGCGAACGGAAACTCCCCCCATACACCCGATTTCTCAAGACAAGGTGACCCGAGGCTCTCGAAGGCGTCCGGGAGGATGTGGACGAACCCGGTGGCTAGGATAACTCCCGCCGCGAATGCCTTTTATTAGCAAAAGGATAAAACTATTATCATTGGATTAGTTTCTAAACGAGCAGAATACGATGATATTTTAAGCTCGACTAAATAGGCTTGAATAACTGCCCTAGTGACGAGTACATGAATCAATATTTATTACGTTGTTATATCAACCGAGCTAATCGAGACTCGGTTCTTCACGAACATACTAAATCTCAACTCGTTAAATTTGAATAAGGGTCTTACTTACAAATCTTAAGCTATTTAAGTTGGTATATGTAAGTTTCTAGGCAATAACTCGTTCACATTTTGGCACTTATATATATATATCATACCTTTATCATGAAGAAAAAGTCGCCATTAGGGTTCAATGCTTTCACTTTGTGACCCAAGGCTATGGGGATAATAACTCCGACCGCGCCCGATGCGAGGATTTCGAAGAGAGACGCAACTTTGTAAGGAAGAAGCGCGGAGGTTTTGGTGTCGTTCCGAAGATCGTCCGGGTTGCAGGTGCATTTCGCAGCAGAGATTGTGGAGACTAGGAGTGAAGATGCTAGGAAGGTTATAGTGAGTTTATTAGTATCACCCAACATCCTTTAACGAGAAGAAGGAGGAGGAGAATGATCGATGTGTTTATGATGTTTTGTAGGGTTTTATAGGTGAGTTGTTATTAAGGTTTACGGGTGGTTTGATATATACGGGTCGGGTTTCATTTGGGTGCTTGATGTACTCAAAAGTTTCTATCACTTTTTGGGTCTCAATGGGTGGTTCACGTCTTCTCACCAATCGAGTAGACTCACTACTAGGAGTACAACTTTTCCTTACAAAATTCTCAAATCACTCTCTTATGAGTTTGAATTCGAAATGTTTTGTAGAAGAGAGTTAATTTATACCATCTAACTGTGTGACACAATCGTGTCGAATTCAACTTCTCAATATAAAGCGATAAAGGTTACTACTAAACACAATCGTGTCGAAATGTTTTTTTTTTTGAAAAGGTACTTATATTCAGAAGAAGAGAAGGGAATTACAGAGAGTCTACTAGATAGAGGGATTACAAACAACCAAATAAGATAGAAGAGAGCAAGAGAAGAGGGAAGGAGAGACAGGGTTCGTACAGATTAAACACTTTAATAAAAATGTTCTTTATTAGGTTAATTAACACTTTTACGACCAGTTCTTTGAATATGTGATAACATGAATTATTGACCTGTTACATTCATGTATTTAGTTAGATTTCCCCTTTTCGCATTTATGTTTTAGCCTTAGTTTGTGTCATTTATGCTTGTTTAGTGTTACTTTGCAAGAATAGATGTCTACACACACTATTTGTGGCTTTGTAGGTGATTTGACACATTTTGGAGCTAAAACGACGTATCTGAGGATCAAGCCTCGAAGTGGACGCATTGGAGCGAGCTACGTGCACGGGAAAGACGAGGAATCGATCTAAAGACGTGAGGAATCGAGCTAAAGGCGCGAATGAACGAAGAAGACCGCGTCTCGGACCGATTTGGACCAATCTCGGTCAGACTAGACCGAGATGGTCCAAATCTCGGCCAATATTTCCCGAATCTCGGCCGAGATTGACCTAGCTCGGTCGAGATGGCCCGATCTCGGCCAAGATTTCCGAAGTCCTGACGCGCTGAAGGTTTTGTTGTCAAATCTCGGTCCCGACTGGCCCGATCTCGGCCGAGATTTCTGCCCGAGATTTCCTGTTCGGCGATTTTATTTTATTTTTGGATCGGTTTTGGCCCAGTCCGTCTTTTGTAAGATTGTTACCTATAAAAGGGAAGCTCTAGGTTATTTCTAAGGGGCCGAATTAGTCCGTTTCTTTTAGGGTTAGGTTACCCCATAGGGGGGAGCCGCCTCTCTTCCTTTCCCTTCTTCTCCATTGTTCTTCTTTAGTTTAGATTGAAGTTTCATACTTTCACATTCAGTTTTGTTTGGAAGACCTTGTTGGATTCAAGATTGAAGGTTTCCATTTATTCAAGTTAAGTTCTTTTTATTTCCTTTGTTATTTATTTATTTGTCTTTCTTTGATATGATTGTTATTGGCTAGAACCTTGTGGTTCCAAGGTTGACAGGGATTTGTTTATGCCATGAATTATGATGGAATGTTGTGCTTTATGTTTTGGCTTTGACTTGCTAGAAATCCTAATGGTTGGCTTGTGCTTAAATCTAGTTAGAATCCTTCTAGCTAGTAACCTAAGTTGAAATTGAGACTTACCCGGTGATATTCCTTCATAGATACATGAGAGACTGATCATAGGTAATAAAGGTTTATCCTTTATTGGTTGAATGTGCTTAGATTCCTTGCTAAGTAGGGTAATACCTGAGACTTACCGGTAATGGTTTAACTTTCCCTTAGTTTGTAGTATGGTTTGTTTAGAATTTCCCACCTCTCTACCTTGAGACTTACCCGGTGATAGGTAGTTGGTTTGGAACTAGATAGTCTTGAGACTTACCCGGTAATAGACTGTCAGCCTAGAAACGTTCATCCCTTTGGCTTTTCTACCATATATCTTTATGAGTCTTCTTGAATCCTTATGCTTAAACAATGATCTTGAACCCATGGAATCCATTTTCTTCCCTTTAACTTGATTATCTTTGTTTTTCCTTTTTGTTTGTTTGTTTTGACTTTCAATCAATAGTGACAATTGATTGCGAGTCCATAAAATCTTTTCCAAAACCCTTTTTGATTTCTTTCCCTTATCTTTTCCAACCCCTTGTCTTTAATTGAGATCTATTCTATTTATAATCATTGCTGCATATTAATCCCCTCAGTCCTTGAGATCGACCCTGGAATACTTACCTTTACTGTGATTGACCCATACACTGTGGGTTCGTTGCTATTTAGGAAATTATTACAGGTTATAAATATAAAACTATTTCTTCCTTGTTTTACTAACTTATAGGTTTTTATCATTATTGATAAAGGTTTATAGGGGTGTAAAAACAGCGAACAATATGTATACAAATGATAATATCAATATAAATAGATTATAAATGATGCTATATTCTACTCATTTTCTTGTTATAGCTGAATGAAATCTTAAAATTGAAATAGTATAAAAATGTTATAAAATACAAAGTATTAGGATATGGTAGACAAGATTGTGAAGTCAAGTCATGATTATAGTTGGTTTTGACAACTCTACTTTATAGTGATGGAAGGAAAGAAAAGCGATGGAATTGAATGGCCGACGCAAGTGTAAACTGTAGCCTCTAGCTATGGTATATGACTACATGCAACTAAGATGCCACATTTGACGATCCAACGATGCCTGAGGGTATGTCTATGGTTAAAAAGTAGGGGGAAAGAAGAGGAATGACTTGGAGAGCATAAGAAAAAAAAGCATATTGTCATGGTTGATATTTGAACCCATTCACCTAAATTCGTACGATAAGATCCCCCAAGATTTTTCATTTCATGGATCTCATGCCAATATGTCATGCCCCACGTAAATAGCGTGGGTGCTGGTTATGAGCTTAGATTACAAGAGATAGCTTTAGGAGTTTTGGGTTGAAACCGAACGAGTAAACTTTTAGATGTTAGGCAGGTTGATCTAGTTAAGTTCAGGAAACTTGTCTCTAATTAAGGACTTGATGGTGAATAAGAAATTTTGACGTTTTCTAACCAAACTGGGTTGAGAGTTAAAGTTGCTCTCTCATGGTGAGCGTAAAGTAGGACGAAACCAACCTAGTTTGTTTAGAAAACTAGACTCACTTGGTAGTTCGTGAGTTTTAAACCCTAGCCGACACTCTCACCCTCTCATCCTGTCACCTTCTAAACTAATTGAATCTTTGTATTTTTTTTTAAGTTATACACATATCTTAATTGTAAACTCAATATTAATTACCTAAATTTAAATGATTTTATTTTTTTGGTGGAAAGGAGAATTAGTGGTCTCTACGCATCTAAACGCACCTTTATTAATAGAAAGAAGAATTAGCTAGGTAGTCATCGAGTGGGGATAACCCGACACTTACATCGTTAGATAATAAGTTCACTACACCCTCAAAAGGTTTAAACAATACATTAAAACCAAATTGATTATTACTTCAATTGTAATACCCCAAACATAATATTGCACTTCCTTTATTACCCAAAGATATAGTATATCCTTAATTACTTACTTTAATTACTCAATTTTCCTAATACTTGTCCATTTTCACAATACCCGATTTTGATCACCTATTTTTTTTGAATACCCGAAATCAAACACCAGTTTTAATTACCTATTTTGTATTACCCAAAATCAAGCACCCAATTTTAATTACCTATTTTGTGATGACTTTGTCAAAGGTGGACGAGTCTCACGAGTTGTGCCGGAGATGGATGTATTTTCTCTTTCAGGTTAGTTGGTATGTTCAAGAGAAATTACATATTTCTCTGGAGTACATATGTATTGGTTTGAGTCATATACCGATGTAGCAGACATATACATATACTTTGTTGTTTCAGTATAATTAGGCTTCCAACGGGTCCCAGTTATAATGTTTCCCTTTTTCTATAAATTTAAGAAAAAAATATATAGAAAATCAATTTTCAGTTTTTGGTGCATTATTGGGTGTATAGATTTAGTTTATGTTATATTATTTATGTGTATAAAACATAATATATTTGGGCTTCGAGTTTTAAATTTCAATGATCCTCTTACTAATTTTAAATTAGGTTGGTTAAAAAATAAGAAAATAATTACATCGAGGTAGAAGTAGACGGGTAACAAGTTGTGCCGTCAAACCTTTCCGAATAGCAAACCCGATCCTACTAATTAAACACTACCTAGGTGATACAACATTACTATGCAAGACCCATTGCATCCTCTTGAGAATCTCGACGGCATCGGACGCAAGAAAACCAAACGTATCAAATGTGAACGGAAGAAACAAATGTTGGTTTTTAATACAAGCTCTTTCATGCTTAGTCACATTCGTAGATGTTGCGTTAAGGTCCGCCTTACCCACCACAAAAGGCTCGTTACCCAAACCAACCAAAGGAGATACTCTTGTCAAGTCAATACAAGCATGTTTTTCACCATCTATCCAAATACTAACACATCTGTCGGCCTCAACGAAGACCTTGCTTCATGCAAATTAGTCAAGAATGATACATATGTCTCTTTCTTACTAATTGAATAAGTTGTATTTTATGAATCTTTATCAAAAATAAATATATATGATACCAAAATAAGATTCTCAAAATCAAATTATAAAAAGTATAAAATTGGAATATTTCTAATATTTCACCTGTATAATATCCTAAATCTAATAACGAAAATATAACATCGGAATACCACAAATCTAATACGTACCGTTTTATGATGCACGGAATATAATGCATTTACAATATGTAATATCGGAATACTGCAAACTTATGTCCGTTTTATGATACTCGGAATCTAATTAATAAAATTAAAACTTATATATAAATCAGAATGTCGCAAACATTGTGTGAAATTCTGATGCAAGTAAATTAACGTATGGGTTTCACACGTTCGAGCACACTCAAACTTTAGTTCCAAACCTAATATTTTCGCTTGTTTTCTTTTTGCACCTTTCACATTTTTAGTTATTAGTTATTAAAAAATTGTTACCAAAAAATATTTATAAACATACAATTAATTTATATAGTTATACAAAGATATCCGTAAGACTAAAAAACTCACGTACTACGATAAAATAAAAATAAATTTTTTTTTTACAACATTGGTAAAACTCCAAATTTATAAATGATTATTTAAAATTAGAAAATGCCATTAAAGGTTTTTAAACTTTTTTAATACATGTTTTTAATAGTAGTGAGCTTTTAGCTATACATATTGTTTTATAATTATATATTTTAGATATGTTTTATAATAATAATTATCTTAATTTTCAAGAAAAAAAAGAGTGAAATCACGGTGATGTCTAAAGAAAGAAAAAAACACGAATACCAAGAGGAAAAACTCAGATTAAAAAAAAATCAAATTTAACCTTGAGTAGGTCATTAATATTATACAAAAAGTGTAAACACCCACCAATCTTAGTTAAATTTTGATTTCAACTGATTTATAAACGAGGTGAACATGAACATGTTAAAGCTCTACTCCTTCAGCTAAAGCTTAACTTGTTCGGCTAAATTTGCTAAAAATTAGGCTCAACTCGGCTCGAAAAAAAGTCCAACTCGAGCTCGTTTACTTCTAAACGTTCTGAGTATAATGATATTTTAAAACTTTGTTAAAATTTAAGATTAACTCAAACTCGTTTATAAACGAATAGGACTAGAACATGTCAAAACTCTACTCGTTCAGCTCAAATAACTTCACCGTAATCTTAATTAGTTTTGCCCATGTTATAAAAGATTATAGTAGCTTCAACCACAGATAATTATTTTCCGATAGTAAGCCACACTCAAAGTAATGGCAGACTTATTTCAAGCATGGAATCACCCACTTTTTCCTCCTAAAGAAGTAAAGAAACATAAAGCAATTGAAGTTGCAGCAAAAGCATCCGATCCATGCAGCAATAAAGGCATGAATTCTGCTCTCAATCGTAGCCTTGATGCTTTCTCTTAGTCGTGCTCACTTGACCATCAAAGAGTCATATTCCTGCGTGATAGAATAATAAGAATATAAGATCATTGCTCAAAGTAATCATAAAGTGTAAAAACTCCAAATATAAACGACTGATGTTCAAGAGCTCATGATATGATACCATTGATACGTGATCAACTGATCATATAGAATAAGGTACCATTGGCACTGGGCCAATCTATTAAGAAGGAATTTTTAACTTTTGTTGAAGAAGAGGGAATTGAGAGATTGTTCCTTATATTTTTTAAACATTTTAATTAATAATGTTAGACACAGTTTAAGACGTTGTCACAAATTTGTGGTAAAATAAGTTAATTACTAATTTTTTCGATTTATTATTTTTGTTTATAATCGCTTTACAAAATTATCTACCTTTTTTAATACATTAAAACAAGATATCCAATATGTGTACACAATACGCTTTGTTTTGGACTAAATACATCCCGAGTAAAAAAAAATACTACTTTTTAGAGTGCAACATAAAAAAATAACTCATATTCCATTTTTCATGTTCAAAAGTATAAATTTTTTGATACACTCTCTCAAATTTTTACGGAGAACAGACCAAGAATAAATAGATGGGAACTACGTACCTTCTTCTTCTTTTAACCAATGAGACTTTCTCTCGATTTTTTTTTATTCTTAGACTTCTTTTTACGTTTCCTTAATATACACACGACTTACATATTCCATCAATCAACCATAAACCAAATTATACTACGGAAAGTGAGATGTAAGAAAAAGCTATATAGGCGGAGTGAATACATACGCATCTAAATATTGTGCTTTAATAAGATTACATACGGATTATCGGTCTTGATAGAAGAACAATTGGGAAAATTGGATATTTTTTGTCAGGACTTAGCTTGTGTTTGTTTATACGGGTGTTTGAATTCAGTTAATGTGAAATTTATAGGATTGAATATGATATGGAATTTTTTTGGTCACAAGTTTGAGTGTACATACACCCTAGGTCAGAGCTCGTATATAAGCTCAGTAAGATTATCTTATATATTAGATTGTGAATTTTATATTATAGATGGAATCAATTTTGTCATGATTAATATCGACTTAGTGTAGTTAAAGCTTTTTGCAAATTACTTTATAAACTTTTCAAACACTTGAGTTAGGTTTTTTAGCCTAACTAATCACGAGGAAGGGATATATATATATATATATATATATATATATATATATATATATATATATATATATATATATATATATATATATATATATATATATATATATATTCTCGATCACCATGTTGCGGGGCATCCTTAGCAATACCGAATCACGTACGTCCACGTTCGTACGTTTAAGTATTGCACTCCTATACGTTCCTCTATATCACTTGTTTGGTTTTCCTAAGGGAATCTTCAAAAGTGATACAAAACTTATGTTGACATGGAAGTGGACCTAATCCAAAAATTCCACTCTAACAAGGGTTGTGCTTTCAACAAAATTTGAGTCTATGTATGACTTGTCTTGCTCCTAAATATCAAAGCACGAATCTTAATTGTCAGCTTGGAAACTTCCTTATTGCAATGTTGACATGTATTAAGTGTTTGTATGCGTTATCATTAATTAGTGTAACCAACAAAACAGGAGAGAAATATGACAAACCCTAGCGCCGCTATTAATGTTGATCCCAAAGTGGCTCTACTTCTTAATGTCTCCGGGAGGAATTTAGTGATCATTAAAGGGCTAGGGAGAATGGTATCATACGGTTCCTTTTAGAGAATTTTGCGCCTAATGAGGAAACCTACTGCCAGTTGGTCTACTATAGATCTTCCGATGTTCGGACATCACTTGCTCATGCAACGTTGGGATCCCTCGTTTGATCCGCATACGCGCGTCCACCATCACTATAATAGGGGTATGGGTTACCTTTTCCATGTATAATTGTAGTGTTTTGAAAGCAATAGCTAGCCCCTCCCCCCTCGCGAATTGACGAGAACACTTTGTACCTTGCTAGGGGCCGCTTTGCTAGGATTTGTGTGAGGGTTGTCAAACCCCCTCATGGGAGTTGTCATGTTCAATGAGAAATTAATTTTCTTGGAGTATGAGAAGTTGAGAACCTTCACACAATTTACTTTCATTGCGGTTGTTATGACCACTTCCAAGACAAGTGTAGACTCAAAGGCAATCAAACAGTGGCTCAAGATAAGGACATGATTGAGAATATTGAGGCAGTGGAACAATGGTGGAGCAAATAGCAACAGATTCGGGTGAGAAAGGTAACATGATCCTACAGGAGGAGACTGCATCGAAAGTGAATGAACTTGGAGCGTGGATGAAAGTGCCTAGAAAGCAAAAACAAAATAAAGGGTGAGGTAACTTTGGCGTTAGAAGGCATTTTGGCCAAGTTTTTAAACATGTAGTACAAAAAAGGAGCATTCCTAGTGCACACTATTTCTCTAACAATAACACGAAGAAGAGGCACAGGAGCGCTAAATAAAATGATAGTGTGGGGTAGATAAGAGTGGAAGACCAGGGTGTTTCCACAAGCCGTTCTCCCCCAGTTAAAGGGAAGGTTCCGGTAGCGATTATTAAGTAGATCCCTCAAGTGAAGATTCTATATAGGGATACTACTCATAATGTGACCTTCACAGAGGGTTATGATGGAAGACAACTAAACAATTTCCTATAGCTGAGTAGGTTAGGGCTACTGATATGGAGACGAAAGCTGGAATCGGAGAGATTGACTCCTAAGTCTCAATGGTTTCTAAATTGCAGAATTAGGAGTGATGAATGACCCTTTCAAACATACGTTTTTAGTGATTGGTTTACTTTGAGACTCACTGGGTTACTTGTTTCCGGAAATCAATGTGTTACTTGTTTCGCAAATTTAAACCAAATTTTGTGTCTCTCTTTGAGACTCACTGCTCGGGAGCTGTTGCGGCTTCCATTTGTGATAGGATGGGGTTTGATTCTAGTGATCGAATTGAGGTGATAGGCAAAGTGGGGGTATTTGCATTGGTTGTTGTGGAATCCCTCTTCTTGTCTTATCATGATTATCACAAAGAATAGGCAGTACATTATTGCTATGTTGGTGATGGAATGCCGGATTTATTACTCGTTGTGGTGTATATTAGCCCCGATCCGCGTATGAGGGAGAACATATGGGAGAATTTGAATGAATTAATTGATATTATGTCTATCTATCCCACTGGTTATTGGGGTAATTTGAATTCTATTCAAAGTTTAGAGGAGCGACGGGAGGATCTGGTCGTCCTCCTCGTGCCGCTCTGGAGTTTGGAGAATGGATGAATCTAACCAATTGGTTGACTTGGGGTACCAAGGGACCCCATTTACGTTGTATAGCTAGGGAGTTTTGGCCCATACAAGAGTATCCAAAAGGCTGGACCGGATACTGAATTGTACTATTGGACAACTTAGATGGCGTGAAGCTAATGTGAAACACCTTCCAAGACTTTTTTCTGATCAAAATACATTGCTCCTTTCTTTTGAGGGTCATGTGGCGAGAAGCTCTAAACGTAGACCTTTCCAGTTTCAAGATGCTTGGTTCTCGTACCCATAATTTATCAAAGTTATTGAAAATGCATGGGATAAGGTGGCTCATCTTCCTTTAGCATTATCTAAGTTGCAAACTATGCTTCAAAGATGGAACCGTGATGTGTTTGGAAACATCCATGCACGTACATATGCTCTAACTAAGCAGCTCTAGGAAAATACTACAGAAATAGCGTTGGGTAATACTAATGCATTAGTTACCCGGGAGGTTGAGATGGTTAGAAAATTGGACGAGACCCTTGAGCAAGAGGAGGTCATTTGGCTCCAAAAGTCTAGACAATAATGGCTTGAATGCGGTGACCACGTACAACACGAGTTACTTCCACCTACCTACTATTATTTGCAAGCACCGGAACAAGGTGGGCATACTTAAGTTGGATGATGATCAGTGGTGTATTGATCAAGGAGCATCGGAGAGTCATGCCACTCAATTCTACACAAACCTCTATAGGTCATGCGTTCTCCCCAAGTTAGTCCCCTTAACACTAATGGCTTTCACATTCTCTCTCTTGAGAAACATTCTCTTCTGGTTCGGCCTTGCAAGGATAAGGAGGTGCATAAGGCTGGTATGGATATGGGTTCTCTTAAAGCCCCCGGCCGGTCCCGACGGCTTCCAACCGCTCTTCTATCAAAGACTCTGGACTTCGGTTGGTATTTCTCTTGTGTCTTTTGTCTAGGATTTTTTTTGCTTTTGGTCAACTCCTTAATGGTGTGAATGAGACTTTGCTAGTCCTTATTGAGAAGGTTGTTAGTCTAAAATATATCCACTAAATCTGACCTAAACCTCTGTATTATGTGCTATAAAATCATTACTAAAGTTTTGGATAATAGGCTAAAGGAGGTGATGAATGATTTAGTAAGTCCTATGCAAAGCAACTTCATCCCCGGACGTATGATTTTGAACATGGTGTTCTTTTCCAAGAAGTTGTCCATTTGATGAAGAAAAAAAAAGGAATAAAATGATGGATGATCCTTAAGCTCGACCTAGAGAAAGCCTATGATAGGTTGAGGTGGGAGTTCATTTTGGATACTTTTAATGTCTTACGATTATCGCAGTGGTGTACTGATAGAGTTGCTACCTGTGTGTTAACGGGTACGGTGAGAGTCCTTTGGAATGGCGAAAAATCTACTACAATTAGGATGACTCAGGGTATTAGACAGGGATACCCTATTTCCCCGTATCTATTTGTTTTGTGTTTGGAGAGATTGAGTCACATGATTGAGAAAGCAGTTGCGGAAGGCTCGTGGAAACCGGTTAATATCTCCTGTATCACTCACTTCATGTATCCTTGTATCCTTATTGCGTGATTGGTGGAATTGTTGTTGTTTATTATTTTTCTCGTAAATCACTATTACCTTTTTACTACTTTATTTAGCTTCAACCAATCACGTAAGAGGGATACATGTATTAGTGAAATAGGAGATCTTAATTGCGGGGAAACCCCTGTGTTTAGAGGCGGTCCGAAGTTGTCGCATCTTTTTTTACCGATGATATATTACTTTTTGCAGAAGGCTCAACATCTCAACTTTTGACGATTAAGAAATTTCTGGATGAATTTTGTGGGGCTTTGGGTCAGAAGATAAGTATTGCTAAATCCCATATCTATGTTTCCCATAATATTCGGGGTAACCTCGAGAATCATTTGAGTGTTGTGAGCGGTATACAGACTACTCATCACTTGGAGAAGTACCTTGGTATTCCCATTTTTTATGGGCCAATTTCGAAGAATATGCTCCTCCCTTTGCTAGAGGAAATTGTGAAAATTAAACTTTTTTTCTTGGTAAAATTATGTTCTAGTCTTAGCTGATTATTAGGAGTTTGTTAGAAATTGTTTTAAGAAAAACAAAGTCGTGTGATTGTGGATTAATGTAGTGGTCCATGATGCATAGTTTTTTTTAGGAGTTTTTTTTTGTTGCTGAAATCGTGTAACAACTTCACTCTCAAGATGTATAAGTAGGAGGTGGAGTAGTGGTTTCTTGGATCCGATTTTACTGTTTTTTTTCCTTCATTGAGTGCAGAAGAAGAGATTTGCATTAAAACCTTCCCAAGATTTCCATCTTGTTTCATCTGTTTTTCCATCACAAAATCTAGTACAAATCGGTGTCAACACTTGTGTGTTTATCTTTTTTCAACATTTGGTATCAGAGCTTGGTGATCAGATTCACTAAGACATGACTGGTGATACAGCAGGAAACACCAACACTTGAGGAGATGATGTACGGATCCAAGACAAGGAAGGATCTGTGACATTGAAGTACCCTATGCTGACAAGAAGTAATTATGCAGCATGGGCCATCAAGATGGAGGTATTCATGATGGCTCAAGGAGTTTGGGATGCTGTGGAGGCTGAAGGAACTGTGGAGACTCGGAAAGACAAGATGTCCTTGGCAGCCATCTACCAAGGCATAAGTGAAGACACCCTGCTTCAACTAGGCGCCAAGAAGACAGCCAAGGAGGCATGGACCATGCTCAAAACCATGAATCTTGGGGCTGAGAAAGTGAAAGAGGTGAGAACTCAATCACTTTGGAGAGAGTTTGAAGCCATGAAGATGAATGATGGAGATAGCATTGATGATTTCTCTGGAAAGCTTCAAATTGTTGTCAACAAGTTAAGAGGGCTAGGCAACACGATTGAAGAAGAACTTGTGGTGAAGAAGCTGTTGAGATCAACCTCACCAAAGTTCTTGCAGATTGCATCTACAATTGAGGAGTTTGGTGATCTGAAAACCAAGACCACAGATGAGGTTATTGGATCACTCAAGGCTCACGAAGAGAGGATGCAAGGATGTGGAGCAAAAGGAGATGAGACTGTTTTTCTCACTCGAGGAGAATGGAAGGCAAGAGAAGACAACAAGTCTCAGAAGAAGAACTCCAAAGATCAATGGAACACCAGAGGAGGAAGAGGCAGAGGCCGTGGAAGAGAAAGAAACAGTGGTGTTACTCAAAGGAAAGAAGAGGAACCACAGCAGCAGAAGAGGAAATTTGATAAGTCAAAGATCAAATGCTATGGTTGTGGGAAGATGGGGCATTTTGCCTCTGAGTGTTCATCAAAGGAGAAAGATGAGCAAGCAAATCTAGCAGAAAAGAATGAGGAACCTGCGCTGCTGTTAGTTGAGACCTGTGAATTGACTAAGTCACAAGTCTCAGTACCCACTGCACATGGAGAAGCCAAGAAGGAGTCTGGATGGTATCTTGACACAGGGGCAAGCAATCACATGACAGGTAACAAAGGCTGCTTCACAGAGATTGATTACTCAGTAAATGGCAAGGTGAGATTTGGTGATGATTCAGTCATTGATATACATGGACTAGGATCAGTGTTATTTCAATGCAAGAATGGAGAGCACTTGATCCTGTCCAATGTGTATTACATACCAAAGTTGAAAAGCAACATTATTAGCCTTGGCCAACTTGACGAGAATGGGAGCCGGGTGATCATTGAAGAAGGAACCTTGAGGGTCTATGACAACACTAATAGGCTCATGATCAAGGAGAGGAGGCAGCAAAATAGGTTGTTCATTGCAAGCCTGCAAACCACACAAAAGATCTGTCTTGTGGCAAGCATGACAGATAAAACTTGGCTATGGCATGCTATGTATGGGCATCTGAATTTCCAGGCCTTGAGAAGGTTGACAAGCCAAAAGATGGTGGAGGGAATGCCAGAGATTGCCCAGGCAAATCAGGTGTGTGATGGATGCATGGTGGGGAAGCAACACAGGACTGCATTTCCACAGAAAGCAGAGTTTAGAGCAAAGCAACAGCTTGAACTGGTCCATGGTGACTTGTGTGGACCAATCACACCAGCTACACTAGGAGGTAACAAGTACTTCATGCTCCTGGTTGATGATTACTCACGTTTCATGTGGATAATTCTGTTGAAGTGCAAAAGTGAAGCCTTTGAGTTTTTCAAAAGGTTCAAAAGTTTGGTGGAGAATGAAGTTGCAGGAAAACTGAAGTGTTTCAGGACAGATCGAGGGGGTGAGTTCACCTCTATTGAGTTCAAGAAATACTACGATGATGAGGGTGTTAGAAGACACCTCACTGCACCATATTCTCCTCAACAAAATGGTGTTGTTGAGAGGAGAAACCAGACTGTCATGGAGATGGCAAGAAGCATCATGAAGAGCAAGTTTGTTCCAGCTCAGTACTGGGGTGAAGCAGTGAAGACTTCAGTGTATATCCTGAATAGAGCTCCAACAAAGAGTGTGGAGGAAATGACGCCCTATCAAGCATGGTATGGGAGGGCTCCAAATGTGCAACACTTGCGTGTGTTTGGGTGCCTTGCCCATGCTAAAGTGGTGTCACCTCATCTCAACAAGCTGGCAGATAGAAGCATTAAGACCATTTTGCTTGGATATGAGGAAGGCTCTAAGGCTTACAGGCTGTTGGATCCAAGCAAAGGAAAGGTTGTGGTGAGCAGGGATGTAGTATTTGAAGAAGAAAAGGGGTGGTCATGGCAGGTCAGTCAGGACAAGGAGAAGTCAGATTGTGGTGGAACCTTCACAGTCCAAATAAGCCAAGAAGAGAATGAAGGGAGTGAGGTAGCTTCAATACCTGATTCCCAAGATGAAGGGAGCTTTACTTCAACACCTCAACCTGCTCATGCTTCTTCTCTGAGTACACCAAGATCAACCACAAGTTCAAACACCAGCTCAAACTCAAGTGAAGGTGCTCGAAACTTCAGATCTTTGGAGGATATCTATAATACAACCAGGGAGATAGATGAGGAGGCAGGTTTGTGCTTCCTGTCCATTGAAGAACCATCAAACTATGAAGTTGCAGCAAAGAATGAAAGCTGGAGAGAAGCTATGGGATTAGAGATCGGTTCCATACAGGAAAATGGGACCTGGGAGCTCTCTGATTTACCAAAGAATCACAAGGCCATTGGCTTGAAGTGGGTCTTTAAGTTGAAAAAGGATCCAGAAGGGAAGATAATCAAGCACAAGGCCAGGTTAGTTGTAAAGGGGTATGTGCAGAAATATGGAGTCGACTACAAGGAAGTCTTTGCACCAGTAGCAAGGTTGGAGACAGTAAGAACCTTGCTTGCATACTCAGCACAGAGAAGGTGGGAAGTCCATCATATGGATGTCAAAGTAGCTTTTCTCAATGGAGAGTTGAAAGAAGAGGTGTATGTAATGCAGCCTGAAGGGTTTGCTGACAAGAACAATCCAAACAAGGTGCTAAGGTTGCACAAAGCTTTGTATGGCTTAAAGCAAGCACCAAGAGCTTGGAACATCAAGCTAGATGAGTGTATGAAGTCCCTGAACTTTGAGAGATGTCCGTTTGAGCATGTTGTGTACATGAAGAAGTCAGGAGAAGAAGTCACAGTTGTGGGGGTATATGTGGATGATCTCATCCTCACTGGCTCAAGTACTGAACTCATCAAGAAATTCAAGAAGGAAATGATGCAGAGATTTGAGATGAGTGATCTGGGGCTTCTCAGTTACTATTTGGGGATAGAAGTGAAGCAAGATCAAGATGCTATAACTCTATGCCAATCAAGCTATGCTAGGAGAATTCTTGAAAAGATGGGGATGACAGATTGCAACATCTGCCACATTCCAATGGAGCCAAAGAGCAAATTAAGCAAGCATGATGGAGAGCCACCAGTGGATGCAACCATGTATAGGAGCATCATTGGAAGCCTGAGATACTTGGTAAATACTCGTCCTGATCTTGCTTATTCAGTTGGAGTTGTTAGCAGATATATGGAGGCTCCAACTACTGCACACATGAGAGCTGTCAAGCAGATTCTGAGGTATGTAAGAGGAACTCTTAATATGGGATGTGTGTACAGGAAGGATCAAGCAAATGAAGACTTGGTTGGCTATAGTGATAGTGATCTTGTCAGGGAATTTGGCTCACAAGGTTGATGGAAAGCTTAAGAGGAGATAAGCTGGTGAAGTCAATACTGAAGGTTGACAACAAGTCAGCAATTGCTCTTGCCAAGAATCCAGTTCACCATGAAAGAAGCAAACATATTGATACAAGATATCATTTCATCCGAGAGTGTGTTGAGAATGGTGATGTTAAGCTGGAGTATACCAAGACAGAAGTTCAACTGGCTGATGTCTTGACAAAACCGCTTGGAAGACAGAGATTCATCGAGCTAAGGGACAAGATTGGTATGAGCATCATCAAAGGTAAACAAGTTTAAGAGGGTGAATGTGAAAATTAAAATTTTTTTTCTTGGTAAAATTATGTTCTAGTCTTAGCTGATTATTAGGAGTTTGTTAGAAATTGTTTTAAGAAAAACAAAGTCGTGTGATTGTGGATTAATGTAGTGGTCCATGATGCATAGTTTTTTTTAGGAGTTTTTTTTTTGTTGTTGCTGAAATCGTGTAACAACTTCACTCTCAAGATGTATAAGTAGGAGGTGGAGTAGTGGTTTCTTGGATCCGATTTTACTGTTTTTTTTCTTTCATTGAGTGCAGAAGAAGAGATTTGCATTAAAACCTTCCCAATATTTCCATCTTGTTTCATCTGTTTTTCCATCACAAAATCTAGTACAAATCGGTGTCAATACTTGTGTGTTTATCTTTTTCCAACAAAAATTACTTCCAGATTGGCCGGCTGGAAGACTAGGTCTCTGAGCTTTGTGGGTAAAGCAACATTGGCCAAATTTGTGCTATCAACCATTCCCTTGTATTCTATGCAAATGCCCTTCTCTCGAAGAGTGTTACTAGTGCAATTGATAAGAGTGTTCGTAATATTATGTGGGGTAGTTCCTCTTAGAGAAGACGTATACATCTAGTGAGATAGAGTCGTTTATGCAGTCCTCTTGATAAGGGTGGACTGGGATTGCGACTTGTTGACTCCAACGTCGCCATCCTCGGTTAATTAGCATGGTAGTTGGTTGATTGTAAGGACAAACTTTGGGCTAGAGTCTTATGCATGAAATACTGTCTTGGTGGGGAAGCGTGGTCACGGATTTTAGTATGTCAAGGTAGTGGTTCTTATGTGTGGCAGAGTATATTTATATCCTATAACTCTGTTATAGCGACTAATGTGGACAATAACGTTGGAAATGGTCGAGATATGTACACTTTTCTAGCGGGATAGGTGGCTGCAAAAGGAACCTTTTGAAAGTCTGTGTACTCAGTAACTAACAATTATTGAGAGTTGGGCTCTTGAAAGGGATATGTGGATGGTAGGGAGAATGGAATTGGAGTTATCTACAAGATAAGCTTTCAAATCGGATCCTTCTCATTCTTGCGTCTAAAGTTGTGGTGGACGATATGCTTAGACGCGGCTCACATAGATGGTTGAAGGTACAAAATGGGGAGTTTTATGTGGCCTCGGCTTATGCGACTATCCAGCAGTCAAGACCTCTGGGTTCAGTTCGGAATGGTCTGTTCAAATCAGTGTGGAGGATTCGAGTTCAAGAGAGAATTCATTATTTCATGTGGCAACTCACATGGGGAGTAATTCTTTCAAATAAAGAACGTCATAGGCGACATATGGCCATGGATCTTGTGTGTCCGTCCTGCCCGTCGTAGTTGAATCATTCTTCATATATATTAACTCCTTTTCAGCTGGAATGGGATGAATGGATGTATCAGAATGTGGGAATCGACATTCTTATGACCCAACATATTAAATGGAATGCTCTTTTTGCTATTACGGTGTGATGGATTTGGAGATGGAGGAACACTCGTATTTTTCGGGGAAGGGAAGAGGTAAGAAATATACTTGTTTTCCTTGGGTTGAGATTAGAGAACATAGCCATCTCTGAATGAAATTCCTGGGTAATGCTCTTCCCCCAAAGTATGAGGTGATAGTGCGATGGACTTATCACCCACATAACTAGGTGAAAATAAATCCGGATGGAGCTTCTAGGGGTAACCAGGGTGTTGCGGTAGCAGAAGCGGTCATTAGAGACTATAAGAGGGTTTGGCTTAAAGAGATGGTTGCTAACGTTAGTTTGGCTAGTGCACCTATAGCCGAGTTATGAGGCGTTAGTAAAGGTATGAGCCTTGCATGGGACAAGGCCAACCGTCAAGTCATCGTTGAGATGGATTAAATTTTAGTTTTGGATCTCATTAACAAGGGTGTTTAGACGGTTTACACCTTATTTAGCCTGGTAGTTAAGTGCCAAGGCTTCATAATATATTAGAGACTAGTCTATCAGTCTCCATCATGTCTTCCGGGAAGGGAATTGAGTGGAAAATTCTCTGGCTAGCTACGCTTTCTCTCTTGACATGGAGTTCATCTTTTAGATAATTCCTCTCTTTGCACTAGTTCTTTTTCCCTTGACGATATTCGAGGAGTTAATTTCTCTTCATGTGACTTGATTTTAATTTTTTTCCTCTTCCTTAAATAACTGTTTTTGGGCAGAGAATTTCTCCCTCTTCTTTCCAACAAAAAAAAATATTTGTTTGGTTAGAGAGTGAATGAAAACAATAAAGGGAAAGAAAATGAAATTGAAATGAAAATGGAAATAACTATGTTACTTTTATGTGTTAAAGATCTCTAACATTTCATTTCATTTGCTAAACAAGCATGACTTTTGATTGATTAAATAATATTCATGTCCGGAAATTTAGCTTCATTGCTTCAATTTATGGGATACATTGCCTTGAGTTTATCTCTCAATATTAGCGACAATTTTCTCACGTGCGTAAAATAGGTAATTAGCCTAATTTTTTCCGAGGATAAATAGTCTCGAGTTTACCCTCAAAATTAGCCTTCATTATTTTCCGTTTGTAAATAGCTTTGAATTTGCCCTCTAATTTAGTTTTCATGGCTATTTAGCCACAAATATTAGCCTCATTTTTATCCCTGAGGGTAAATAACCTCGAGTTTACCTTCAAAATAAGCCTCCAATATATCCGTTGGTAAATACCCTTGATTTTACCCTCAAATTTGATTATCGTGCCTATTTAATTAGTCACAAATATTAGCTTCAAAGTTTTTCGGCCAGTTATCCTCAAAAAAACATATTGTAGGTAAACCGTGGCAATTACCCTCGAACTATTTCGTCGTCATTTTACCACGGCCATAGTTTGGAGCCAGGTATTTAATGCTTGGATAAGAAAATTGAAATAGATACAACACAAACAAACTCATCACTTTGGATAGTTGAGATAAAGAAAGACAATATATTTTATAACAAGAAAATCTCTATAAGCATATCAAGTGCCATGAGTCAACCACTTAAAGTTCGATGAGAGTTATCCTAAAACTAAACATAGTGCAATGACCTTATATATTATGCTATATATTCATTTATATATAATTAATGTGAGATGTTTTCATCTTTTGAGTAATATGCATGCAACTCAATTTCTTTCAAAAGGCACTTTCATATTTATGGTACAAACAAAGTCATTGACAATAGGCTAACTTCACAAAACCATCTTAGCCAAAACAAAATCACATAGGGCTCTAAATAACTAAATATCTCTCTCTTTCTTGACCATCCCATTGTTACCTTCAACCATGACTACATCCACCATCCTTTTCACCACCACCAAACACTCCACTCCTCTTCAAATTCTCCTCCTTAGCCTTCCTACAAAATATGACCCAACTATTCACCTCCAAGGCTATGCAAATCCCTATCAAGCTTGAAAGGCACATGCAATAGGCTAACTTAACATATGATCCATTAAGACCCATCACTTCATATCCTTGAAACACATTCACAACTCCTAAAACCATGCAAGCATACCCTACAAAGTGGTGGTAGGACTTCCAGTACTTCCTATACTTGTGTGTCGTCTTTGGCCTAAACAACAATGCTAGGGTTTGGAGTCCTCCCAAGCAAAATGCAGCGAACCCTAGCGTTCTATGGAGGCCGTAGACTTTCCCAGGAGATAGTTCTCCTAGCCTTATCCCAATCGCAAACCCTACCGTGCCTAAGAAGAATCCGGCAAGTTGGATTCCGGCATGAGCATAGAACCATGCAGGACCTAGATTTTGGAAGTGCCTTAGGTAACGTGCTGTGACAATACCTGTGCGGATAAATATAACCGGATGTATTAAAATTTAAATGTCATAACAAACTCGAGAAAAATGACATAAACAATCAAAAGTACACAAGGAAAAATACACATATTTACACGGTTTACGGACAAAGACTATATTATAGAGGAGCCATTCATAAAAAAGAGAGAGAAGTACATCGACTTCACATAAAATTTACAACAGATGAACAAACAAATAATTACATTGTTTTCAAATGAAACAAATATATCATAAGACCACATGTATTCGGTTCATATCAACAAATCTCTACTTTATTGGTCGATATCGGATGAATATTATTAATTATAATTCAGTTGTGAACCGAGTCCTGTCATTTGGGCTAGTTTTAAAGCCCAAATCTAATTTAAATTATTTTACAAGAATCTACAATTTAATTTGTATACAAGAATATTAAACTAAGAAAAAATTAGTAAAATAAATATTAGATGAGAAGAAACACTACATAAAATTAAGAACCGGTGATAATACCTCTAATTTTCAAAAAAAAATCCACATTTAGAAATGACAATTAGTTACTCACCGGTTGGAAGTAGAATGCCCCAAGAGATGGCATTCAAGACACCATGGACGATCTTTAACGTCCTAATACTCACTCCACTGTCAGCCATGGCTGATCCCGACATCAAATCAACCGTCGAAACGGACGAAAGATCATTAATCCCCGTCGGGTGTATGGTAGGCGAGTAGCCCTGCACATACAACCCCCTATTCCACACCATGTTCACCTTACTCTTATTCGCCGACGTCAGCTTCAGGGTTGCAAATATCTCCACCGTAGCACCGTTGTGCACGGTGGCCATCTTACCACCGTACATGACGGCAGAGGAGGAGATGAGATGGAGCCCTGTGGAAACGTCGAAGGGGCGAGAGATAAGTGGGTCCTGCTGGAGCTTCACGGTTGAGTCAAGGACAAATGGTAGGACAACGATTTGGCCGGAGTTTGTGTCCGGAAAGGCAATTAGGGTAGCGGAACCAGTCATCTCCGGCGAAGACGGGTTGATTCCCCACCCGACCCATCCGGAAGGAGAGATGAATGATCCGGAAAAGGCTATTTCGAGAGTCGCGTTATGTGGGTGGAAAGTCCATGCAATTGCGGCTTGTTGGGTCGGTAGAGACATGCATTTTGTGAAGGTCTTGGTGGTTGTTGTGGTGGTGCAATGGGCAGCGTTGGTGGCGACAAGGTAGTGGAGGAGGAAGAGAAGGAGGATTAGCATTTTTGGTGGTAGAGTTGTCATGGACATTTTGGATTGTGTGAGGGGAAGTTAGGGTTTTGTTTTGGATGTGGATTGTAGAGTGATCATCAAACTATTATGACGATGAAACATGATGAAATTGTGAGTTTGCTTAAGATTGAAGATGAAGGAACTTTGATTGTTAGTGCTATACAAATTCGTAGGTATGATTATGTTGGCCTTCGATTGGTGTTTTTTAGTATCAATTGTTTTGAGTGATGGGTGAGAGAGTTTGAGTGAAGTTGAAGTTTTCCTTTTGATTAGTGTTGGCAGATGGACTTTACTAACAATATATTATCATGATGAACTCGATACAAAAGGAAGATGATCCATCACTATTTTAATATGGGGAAAAAAATTCATAGGGTCACTCACTTAATCATCTTGATATATTATTTTTTTATATAGTAAAATGTAAATATGATTGTTCAAATTTCGGTCTGAATCGGACCATAAAGTTTTTATTGAATCAGATCTGGACTTAATTTTAAGTCCGGTCTTATAAACAATCCTAATTATTAATGGTACGTGGGTTCTCATAATTAGACTTGATTCTAATCGGGTCGGTCCATCCGAACGAAAAACAGTCGTGTTCAGGTGAAAAGTCCTATCGGGCCAAAAGTCCGGCCCAAATAAATAAATATATATATATATATATATATATAATATAATGTATTTATGTATAATCATACATTAAAAAATGGATTAAAAAATGGACCGTCTGTCTAGATACCCGGTCCATACGTGTACATATATATAAGTTCAAGCCTGACATTCGGGTTCGTCCGGACAAACGGTTAAAAAAAATCCCAGAAGCCCGTTGAGAATTAATCCGACCGAAGCCGGAAATAATCACCTCTAATGATGGTCCTGTGACAAAATTATGTATGAAAACGAATAAAGAGGATCAATAAACAACACAACTGCGAGCCTGAGTTTATAAAAGAGTAAATAGGTATTCGGCAGTTAAGCAAAAACTAGAAAGAAGGAAATAAAAAACACTCAAACTCGATATCTAAACGAAAAAAGATCTGTGTGAAATGAGAAAAAACAGAAGAAAGCATTTTTAAGCTGGAAAAAAAAAACAGAAGTAAACAGGTATTCGGTCCGATTCTGGACTATAATTGTAAAAATCAGGTCTAGTCCTGTTCATGTCCATCATATTACGGTCCGGTCTTGTCCATGATATTACGGTCCGGTTCTGGACTGTAATGTTTTGATCCGGTCCAGTCAGGAACGTAATTTACACTTATAAATATTTTTGAACAATAACCGCATATGATCCGGTCCAAACCCGGACTAAACCGGATTCAATCCACAAAAGTGTTTCGTAAAAAAAATATTATTGTCCGGCTGGTCCGGTCAGTTTGTTCTAATTTGGTCCATAAATAGTTTACAAACGATAAAACGGTTCGATCTGTACCGTTGATTTACGGTCCGATCCGGATCGTTTTTAACAGCTGTATCTAAATGGAGGAATTCGTAAAGTTGTCAAATTGAACATTGAAAAAACTCTTTGGCAATTTTCGAGTGAAAATTCTGTCAATGACAAATGAGTGTCGTTGTAGGAGATTGAAATGAGCATTACCAACTATACGATTTTTTTTAAGAGCAAACCCTCTCAAATTCTCTGTTAAAAAAACATATATTAATGTTTTGATGATTAGTTGTAGGCTTCTTAGCTTCAAAGATATGCGAAAGCATGGAAATATTTTTATTATTATGTTACAATTTATAAAATTAAGTAAGAACGTTGTTATTTAAACTAGAAAAAAAAACACAAATTACATTCCGGTTTCGTCTTACGCAAACTCTCACGAGTCAAAGCCTTGCATCCACATTCACACACCACACGATTTAAGATAACTTGTATAGTTATCAACCCATACATTTAGGTTTGATGATGCTACTCATTCTATAGGTCATTTGGGCGATGAGTGGACTTCTCTCTATTATTGTTCGTTTTTTTTTATTGAGAGTAAGAGATGATACGTTTAAAGTGGACATATTTTAACTCTAGTATATAGGTTGGAGAACTGTTCTTAGTATTGTCGAGTGAGTTTAGGATGAAATTTCACAGGAATTATGTGATGGGTTTGAATTTGACGTCCACACACGTATATAAGCACACGACCTCACTTTGCAGTCCATTTGTTCGGATTATATATATATATATTTTGATAAAGGAAAGCGATTCGAAAACACTAGACGACACGCCGTCTAGTGGATCGAAAGGCCGAAAAAGAGTTCGGATTATAACTTATTCATTTGTTATTTTCTCCTTTGTTTTTTTTCCTTTCATATTCCAATCTAGGGGCGTAATATGAGACAAGCTACTCGGGCTCGGCTCGCGTTTGAATTGGCTCGTCAAAAACTCAGCTCGAACTCGTTCAATTTTTAAACAAGCCGAATATTAGAACATTTTAAAGCTCGTAATAAATTTAGGGTTGGTTTGGGCTTGACTAGTTTATAAATGAGTCGAGCTTGAACATATCAACGATCGGCTCGTTCGGGTAAAACTCGACATACTTGTTCGGCTAAAATAACAACAATAAGAGCATTATTTTAGCGGAGCTACTCGGGATTGGCTTTGCTAAAGCTCGTCTAGAGCTCCTACACATTTTTAAACGAACTAAATACGAACACATTAAAACTCGTATATTTAGGCTAGGCTAGGCTA
Organism: Fagopyrum tataricum; assembly: GCA_002319775.1. Taxonomy (NCBI): domain Eukaryota; kingdom Viridiplantae; phylum Streptophyta; class Magnoliopsida; order Caryophyllales; family Polygonaceae; genus Fagopyrum; species Fagopyrum tataricum. The sequence continues at coordinate 50,792,950 of CM008285.1, forward strand.
GGCTCGGCTCGAACTCGACTCATTCAGCTCTTATTACACCCCTATTCCATTGACATCACCACATCGAAGTAACAAGGTACGATCGAGTTCCTTAATGTCTTAGTGTTGATCATACTTCAACAAGCTCAATGATTCTTTCCGACAATAAGCATGTACATTCAAAGGGAGGAGTATGGTGGAGAGGACGATTGTTAGCGTTTTACAATCCTAACCCATCCCGTGGGTTAGGATTGTTCCGAATTGGTTGTTTGTAACGACGGAATTATGTTATCTTCGGGGTCTTGAACGGATAGGTAATGAACAATCCTTTGTTTAGAAATGATTTTAGTAAATTTGATTTATGTTATAACTATAAATATTTTTAAAATGATTTTTATCTAAAATATTATGAATACCTAAGATTACTTAAATATAGTAAAATATATTTTCTAGAAAATGACTGACATTACAATCAAAGATAACACCGAAATATAGCTGAACACATGAACCCGAAGAAAATCTGGTTAAAAAAAATATCTTTTTTATATTTCTGTAAGAAAATACCATAAAACACTACATTGTGCCACGTTCTTTTTAAATTATTAATTTCGACCATTTGAAATATTAGAACAAATATTTATCCGTAGTCCGTACCTAATTAGTATATTTAAAAAATATTATATGCCAATTTAAAATAAAATAAAATATCCGCTACTGTTTATGTATTTACTTTATAAACTATTCAAGTAGGAGTGTGTAAGAACGTTCTTGCCCGTGGATGGCACGAGCAAAGCTCCTCCCTTCTCGTGTTAATTAATTAATTATTTTTTGATCAGAAATTAAAACTCATTGATTAATTAAATAATTGCGATGCCACATGCCAACTGGTCCTCACATTTTTAGAATTTGACAAGTATAATAATTTCTTAATCTATACACCCTTATCACATATAATAAAATTTTAATTTATCATAAGTTAGTATTTTTAATTAATATTTTCGAAGAAAATCACTTCTTCTTTTTTATAAATAAATTACCTTTTAATTTTTTTAAAATATAAAAAAAAAACATATATAAAGTGCTTCACTAATATAATCATCACTAAATATTTTACAAAGAAAATATATGTTAGAGGTTTAGATTGATAGCCTTTATTACATTGTTACAAAATGTATATAACAATAAAGTGTCTTATCTTTAATTAAAATGTCTAAAAAGTAAGTCCTAAATATATTTAAAAAAATTAAAATATAAAAATTCAAGTTCTAAAGGCGTTTACACTAAAAAAGTATAATTATAAAGAAGTATTTTGAAAAATAATCAGAAGTAATAGTCTCCAATTGATTAATTGGTCAAATGATGTGATATTTAATTAGAGATGACTATATTATTTGATTTTACTTATGAAAAATCATGAGAGGTGTTTATTAAAAAATTAAAAGCTTTTTATTAATACAACTCTTTTTAATTTACTATTTTTAAAATTAATCTATTTATTATAAGAATACTAATATCTTGAAAGTAAGTTATTGAGATTTTTGAGGTGAACATTTAAAAAACTAACATGTGTTTCTTCCGTTCGCTTTTAATACGTTTGATTTTCTTACGCCTGATGTCGTCGAGATTCTCAAGAGGGTGCAACGAGTCTTGTATGGTAGTTTTGTGTCACATAGGTTTTCAAATATAGTGTTTAGAAGGAACGAATTTGCTATTCAGAAAGGGTTGGCGGCAAATTTTATTTTGACCGCATTCGGCATGTTTGAGGTTGATTTTTTTTTCCTTTCCCAATTTCAAATATTGTTGATAGCGCCCGAAATTACTTTTTCATATTTAGCGTAGTTAACGTGCACTGAGCTGTGTAATATGTAAAATGGGGATCGTGTCCTAAATAATTAAAAAAGTTTTATCAAATACTTTATGTTCATTAGAAATCAAACTTATAGTTTTTTAAACGAGTTTCTTTTTTCAGTGGTAAAACGATCATTGTTATCCTTTCACATTGCTCAGAACTTATCATTGTACTTCACATGATCACTAATCTCCCTTGTGACATTAATTATAGGGTGTGTAACATAAACATTGCTCTTATAGTGAACAACAAGAAACAAAATGTAAAGTATTAACAAAGAAATAAGCTTAATTCAAAGTGAAACTACACTATAAGATAAACTATAATAAACTATAAGATAAACTGATTGATTTTTCATTTCCTTCATGGTGATGTACTTAGAGTTGTTGGATTTGAAGATGAGACATCCCTTCATTTTCCGTCTTTCGTTTTTTATTTTGCGCAATTATAAACGCGATAACAAAGATGATAAAACCTTGAGAAGCGAGTGGTGTCGGAGGGTGATAAAATATATGGTAGTAAAAGTTGACATGTGAATTTCGAAAGAAGAGAGTTTGTATAGAATCAAATTGTTTAATTCTAGATTTTTTTTATATCAATTAACAATGAAATTGGATTGTGAGAAAGTTTGTCTAGAAGAGCAAACATAACATATCTCCGTTAGGACAACAAGGTTACATCCCGATAAAGAAAAATAAATTGATTTAACCATAGCAATAAACCCTATCCAGGTGAAGACTCCTTTTTCGGTCCAAGACTGTTGTTTAAGAAACATATCAAATAGCTATATTTCAATTAGCCTTGAAGACCTCAAGACTGTTGTTTAAGAAACATATCAAATAGCTATATTTCAATTAGCCTTGAAGACCTCTGCTATGAAAGCGACATAACATTTTTTTTATACGTCATTCACAAGTTTCAACAATTTATGATCTCTAGTGAACATCTTTTACTTTTTGTGATTTCTTGAGACAACAACCTGAATCAATCGAGATACGAAGTAGATAAAAGATGGAGGAAAGGAAGGAATAAACGAAGAGATAACAAAAATAACCTAATAATTATTTTTCTTCGTATCAAATAAATCCTTGCAAGTGTATCCTCTCAACAAACTGGTCTCATACTAGTAGGGTTGTTCAACCAATCCAGATCGGACCAGAGTTTTCGACAATATAGATCCAGGATTGAAAATTTAGTCCGACGTACCTTAGTCCGTCTAAACTCTCTCTCAGATTTTTGTATTGTTATTATTTCTAATCGAATCACTTGTTTTTCCGGTCAAGAATCGGGATTGTAAATTACCTTAGTTGGACCGATTCTGACCGATCCGGTTCCTACACGCGAGTTCTCATATTCAACTCAGTATTGATTTTTCGTCCCGAAATTTTACTAATTTGTCTTATATTACCTAGTCTTCTCCATATCTTAATACCATATATTAATATTTTTCCTCGAAACGCTTGTCAACTACTTAACTGTCCAGAAACAGAGAAGGCTCGTCCTGTCCAAAGACACGTTGCTGCTATCCTCTCTAGGGTTTTCCTTTCCACCATAGCCACTACTCACTTCTCTCTCTTTCTCAAAGATTCTCTCTCTTTTTCTACTCCTGGTACTAATTTCATTTTGTCACTCGAGGGTTATTTTGTTTTGAACCCATAATTTTCCAGATCCTCTATCAGTCGATCTTACCCTGGCCAAATTCCGATTCTAGGGTTTCATTGCGCGTTATCAATTGAATTCTGCTTAATCAATTTCCTTTAATTGTTGTCTTAATTTACTGGAATATCAGCTATAGATATAGGAATATTGACGATTAGGAATTTTGTTTTGTTGTAATTTGATCGAACATTTGAAGAAATTTGATTTTCAATTGATTTACGATTCGGAACTTGGTGTGATTTAGGTCAAGGAATTGAATAGCTTGACTTTTGAAATCAGCCAGCTTTGTGGTGTTTTATGGGGGAAATTCCTGGGAGAGGCTCCATGGATAGTTTCCTTGATGAGCTGCTGAAGGATACTCATGCGTGTAGTCATACCCATACTTGTAATCCACCTGGTCCAGATTATTCCCATACTCATACCTGTTTACATGTACACACAAAAATTGTGTCTGCTTCATCTGATGATAATAATAGAGGTGGAAATAGTAACAATGATGAGTCTGCTGAATCTGTTGGGAAGAAAACTAAGAAACGTCCGTTAGGTAACCGGGAAGCTGTACGCAAGTACCGCGAGAAGAAGAAGGCTCACACTGCTTCCCTTGAGGATGAGGTTGTGAAGCTTAGGGAGATAAATCAACAGCTTTTAAAGAGATTACAGGCTCAAACTGCATTGGAAGCTGAAGCTGCTAGGTTAAAATGTCTGTTGGTGGATATAAGAGGAAGAATTGATGGCGAGATTGGTTCGTTTCCATATCAAACTTGTAATGTTCAGTATGGTAAATCTGATGAAGGGTTATTAAATAATCAAGGTTTCAGTGGCTGTGACTTTGAGAATCTCAATTGCCTTGCGAATATGGGAACTGGATCCAAAGAGTGTTCTCGCCGTGGACCATGTGACATTGCGAATGTGGCGACAACAACTGCCAATTCCTCTGATGATTGTAGGAGGAAAGGTATATAGTAACTTACCTTTTCATCGTCTTTTATCATAATTCTAGTCTTGACATAATTTATAGGCAACTTATGAAGTACATTGAACTCTATGGTCCATTTGCTGCAAGTATTTTGCCATACTGCGATGAGATCTTTTGTTTTCTTGATTTAATCTGGCTTGTGACTATAGCATGCTTGCTTGTTTTCACTTTTGTTCAAGCAATAGTTGCGAAAAAGTTGAATGTGATTAAACATAGAATGATCAGCTGTTTTTGTTTTTTTATATCTAGAATTGTCTTATACATTTGCTCAATTGATTACTTATGTTTCCTTAATGCATGAATGAAGTGTATATTGTAAGTAATTGATGGTTCTGATCATCTGCTATTGTTTTTCGTATCAGGAGGTAACGGTGCAGCGACAGTAGATTGAAGACGAGCTGGATGTGGATGAATCAGATACGAAATTTTGACCTTCTCTTTTCAATATGTGGTTAGAATTGGTTAAGTGTTTTGGTGCAGAGATTGGTTGTTGAATGCTCTTTGTGGTCTCTCTGTATCATTACATATGTATAGGAGAAAACTACTTTAATTGCATCATACCCTTCTAAATGAAAATAAAGCCTGGCTCTGTGGGCATGTGACTTTGCATAAGAATACCTTCTAAGTCCGAAAGCTGAAGTTCTTACTTTGATGATAGACTCTGAATGACTATATGACATGCTATTACAGATTATTAAGAGGTGAAACTTTAACAACGTATTGTACAAAACTTCAGTTAACCTGCAAAGTGGAGTACTAGATTGAAGAAGCGATACCATCACGGTTTTATACGTGATTTTTGTAGCTATTTAATTGACATTAAAATCAATCAAGTTTTCATATGGTATCACAATGATTTTTCCTTTTAAGAATTATTTTTTAATTTTTTAATGATCCTATTGACAAAACAACGTGTGATCCGATTGTTATAACCTTGTGCACAACAACAACTCACCATTTCTACTTACGAACAAGCTTTGAAATGCTCAGGTCCAGCTCGCTTAAAGTCGACTTGAGCCTAAATTTTAATCATGTTAAACACAATGCTTATAGTCGGCTTGTTTAGTGGAACGAAACTCACCTTTTACGAGTCGGCTATCCGATTTCTTTGACATAATGCAAATATTTTGCTTTCTAGCTGAATGCAAGTAAACACAAATTTTAGGAATAAATCGATAATAAATATTTGGTCAACTGACTATTCAAACTTGTGATTCAATTCTGCATTCCTTGTTATTAGGAAACATGATTACATTTCCCTATAAACAAGGAAGGCGTTGTTGTAGCTGATTAGATCCCCTTGCATAGCAAACCTAGCAAGCTTTTCGGATCAATATCCAAAGAACCAGTCAATGATTCACTTTAGTTTGCATTTCTTTCATTCACCCTATATAACCTTCCCAAACCTTCCTTGCTTCCTCTTTCAATCAACCCTTAAATCGGGTATCCAGATAATTCATTCAAAATGGGATCCGGGTCCATCAAGCCTCCTCTGTTTTCATCTATAGTTCTTCTTCCCCTGTTTTTGCTCTGCCCGGTGAATGTATCTGGGGACTCGTCTTCTTCTGGTTGCTCCGGCTACTCGTTTTCACAGAATAGGGTGTATGCTACTTGCGTCACTCTTCCTCAACTCGGTTGTTTCCTTCACTGGACTTACAATGCCTCTGCCGGGGTGGCCGACATTGCTTTTCGAGCAACTGGAGTCACGGTGTCTACCTCTGGAAACTGGGTCGCTTGGGCCCTTAACCCCACCGGCTCCGGCATGTCCGGCGCACAGGCATGATTTTCTTACCTTCCTCCCCAAATTGCAAAAGTCTTTTCGGCTGCAGTTCAACGATGGACAAAGTTTTCTGAATTTGTTTTCTAGGAAAATTCGCAAAACTAAGACACCGAATAATAAGAATTGTTATGTAAATTTAGGACAACTATGGTTTTTCACGTATTCTTATCATTTAGGGTAAAAAAATAGTTTGAAAAACTTCAGCTAGTGGCACAATGTGGTAATTAATGAACACTATTCATCCCGGCGTGTCCATGCAGGCGCTGGTTGCCTATAGGAACTCGAGTGGGGAGATGTCGGCGTTCACGTCGTCTGTGCCTAGCCCTGCCATAACGACACTAACGGAGAGCGCACTGAGCTTCAAGGTGACAGACTTAACGGCGGAAGGTATGGACAGTGGTGAGATCCACATATACGCCAAGGTCCAGCTGCCGGAAAACAAGACAGTGATCAACCAGGTCTGGCAAGTGGGTCCCCTTTCAAATGGGTCCCCGTCCGCCCACTCTCCCCGGATGGCAAACACCAACTCCAAGGGCACCGTTAACTTTCTCTACGGCGCCGTTGTGGGTGGTGGTGGCGGATCAGAGTTCAATAAGAAGAATGTAAGTGTATCATTAATCACTATCATCCCCTACACTTATTTGAAGCATGTTTGTAAGTTATTATTGTCACTTAATTGGTTGGAGGGAGATATCGTTATCTTAACTAAACGAGTCGACTCGTTTATAAGGAGGATGAACGTGAGCATACCAAAACTCATCTCGTTCAAATCGAATATAGCCCTAAAAATGGCCGGATGCGTCAATCTTTAACATGGTTGTTATACAACCACACCTACTCAAGCTGGTTCACTTGTCTAAACAAGTAGTTAAACAAGTTGAGTATGAAGTTTGACTCTAGCCGAACATGAGCATAGCAAAGTTCGACTCTTTTGGTTCGAATGACAAACCCTACTTATATAATTGAATAACCGAAAAGCTAAGCACAAGACGCTAGATTTAGATATTGCACAGCGCAACACAAGCCCACTACACTCAAAGTAAAAAGTGATTTTCAACGCAGTTGAAATTGCAAAATAAAAGTCAAACCTCAACGCAAATCGACTACGTTGAAAATCACTTTCAATATTAGCGTAAACCGACTGCACTGTAAATTGTTTTTTTCCAATGCAGTTAGTGTACGTTGAAGTTTGGTTTTGTCAATGCAATCGTCCTGAGTTGATCTGTACAATTAGTTAGTAAATTGGACGTCGTTCGAACAATATAACCCTTAGAAGTTAGAAGAATTATGTTGACTCGTTGATACATCTATTTGTTACTAGATTCATGGAATGTTGAACGCTATAAGCTGGGGAACATTAATGCCTATTGGTGGCATGGTAGCAAGGTACCTAAAAGTATTCAAATCAGCAGATCCGGCATGGTTCAACATCCACATCAGCTGCCAATTTTCCTCATACGTCATGGGTGTCGCGGGATGGGGTCTCGGGCTAAAGCTTGGTGCCGAGTGCAAGGGAATAACTCATGTAGATCATCGCAACATTGGGATCACACTCTTCTTCCTTGGCACCCTTCAAGTACTTGCTTTCATTTTTAGGCCACACAAAGATCACAAGTACAGGGGCTATTGGAACATGTACCATCACTCGGTCGGGTTCTCGGTCATTATACTTAGTGTCACCAACGTCTTCAAAGGCCTCGACATCTTGGACGCCGAGGAGAAGTGGCGGACGGCGTATACTGTAGTCATAGTTGTGCTAGGTTGCATTGCTCTTGTGCTTGAAGTGTTTACATGGATTGTGGTTTTGAAGAGGAAAAAAGATGAGAATACTCAGTAGAGATCACACCAATTCGTTTAGTGAGCTTGGGCTTGAGTTTCTAATTGGGCTTCTAACTGGGCTGGAGTGTATTGGGCTGGTTCTTTTGCTAGATGTTGTAAGTCAGATCAGGTTACCTTCTTCTAATTAGAATTGTATCCGTTACAAAACTGTATTTTTCTATGAAGTTACTGGTTTGAGACAAAAGTTCATTGAACCAAACTCTTGACATTTTGTGGATTATGCATCATGGTACATTTAAATTTATAATAATGGGAGCTTAATACAAAAAATTACTTTAAGTAGACCTGATAAATTTTGGATGCAGGTAGGCTTTGACCAAAATTAAAGTCCGTTTATCCGGATAAGATCCGGACTAGGCTCATTTATCGGGTCTGAACTCGTGTTTGATCCCACCTAACAATGCGAGCTCGGAAACCGGATGGATACCAGTTTTTATTTATATTTTAAAGTAGAAATAATAAGTTCGGTAAACAACTCCTCTTATTACAAATTAATTTAAATTAAAATCCTAAGTCTCTGATGAAATTCGACTAACACACGTGCGTGTGCGTGTATGTTCAGTACCCCCAATCTACAATGAATTTTAATTATAATCAACAAGTATGTTAGGAATTTAGGGGTGGCCATGGACTTACCATAGTAAGAAGCATAGGTCCATGTTAGTCCAATTGCCTAAATAGTTGGAAGAGGAAAGGCTTGAGGTCTTGTAGCTATTTAGTTTACATTTTATTTTTGGTACTCTACGTTATTTTAAACTTTACTTGATCTCAAATTTTGTGTAAAAAAATAATTTTGTTTTATATATATATCAATCTTTAAAAATATCAATGATAAAAAAATTTCACACAACGAATTTATCCATTTCATAGTCAAACTAAACTCATTGTATACCTATAACTAAAGTACATTATAATAAGTTTTTACCATTAATTTTAAAGTCTTCTTAGTCCATAATTTTTAACTCAATATACAAAGTAATACAATATATATATATATAGATCACCTAAATTATTCTTTACGAAATCGCCCTTACATTAAACGACTTGAAGGGATTGAGTTTTATGTTTTTCTTTCCGCATCTTATTCTTAAGATACTTTCGTAGTACTATTAGTACACATGACATCATGGATGATAAGAAATTTTACGACATAAAAAAGGGATGATAACAAATTAATGTCCCATAAAAGTATTAAATCAAAAAAATTTCCAAAAATTAAGTAAAACCAATCAATAACCTTTTTGAAACAACCAATCTTTTTCACCAAAATGACTACCGCCAATGGCTATTTTGAACGGCAAGCTCACAAGTTACAACCAATGCCTTCCACGTTCTGAAATCGATTTCTCCATCCCTAGTTACCTCATAATATATAAATTTTACCTCTACAAACATTAAAAGAAAACAAAAAAAAATCAGCTAAATAATGGATAAAAATCCCTATCTTTCTCTTTTGTTAGTATTTCTTTATGTATTTTCTTCCAATGCAACAACGATTATTGATCTCGGCAAGACCGTCAAGTCAGGGCAATCGATCGTCGCGGTAAGAACCCGGAAAATCTCGGTTTTATTTCCATTGAGGTTTACGAAAAGCCGAGGTTGGTAGGATAACCGGTTTTTGTTGTTCATTGTTGTGTTGTGATCATAGTGTTTGTCCAAGGCGTGGGATGAGGCGTGTAAATCTCCGGGTGGTGCTAAGATTGTGATCCCAAAGGGAGAGTATGCAATCGAGGCTACTACTCTTAAAGGGCCTTGTAAGGGCCCGGTTCATATCGAGGTTGGAGGGAACCTCAAAGCCCCGGCGGATCCGGCTGCGTTCAAGGGTTGTGATGCATTGGTCAAGATTGAATACGTCGAGCACTTGACGGTCACCGCTTTGCCGGGAGGAGGAGCCTTCGATGGTCAAGGTCATATTGCATGGAAGAAGAATGATTGTGCAAAAACCGGATCATGCAGTGTGCTTCCCTACGTAAGCTTAGCTACTTTGTAGGAAAAAGTTTTAAACACTTCACGGGTCCTTACAAAACCGACCCATGCATATAGGCAAAGACCCATTACATTAAATTATGGGTGTGTTGCAGGTGATGAGCGATACGGGTGGTAGGACGGGTTTAGGGGTCTAGTTTAACATTGTTCACTTGAACCGTCACTCAACCCACACTATAATCTTTAAAATAGCATATTGTTGTGTGTACAACCTTTGATCGGAATTTCGATTGAATAGTATCCCGACCCATGAACGTAGGCAAATACCCGTTAAATTATGGGTGTGCTATGGGTGATGAATGAGGTGGGTTGTAGGACGGGTTTATACGATTGCTTTAGTATTGTTCATCTAACCTATTGTCTGAACCGTCGCTCAACCCTAACTATAATTTTTACTTTATATTTGCAAAAAAAAATAAAAAATTATTGTGTTAATAAGTTTTGCTAGAAATTCCAATTGACTAGTAGCTTATCGTAACGGTTCATCAATAAAAAAAAAATCCGGTCAATCCAATCACCCGATTAGTGCAAATTTGGTTAAACAAAGTAACATATGGAAGATGAAAGTGGGGTTTTTAAGGTTGTGGCGGGTGACGAAAGTGTCCCTTCACCATCACCCGACCATTGCCATCTTTACGCTTATAGTGTTAAACTTTTGTATCCGGTAGTTCCGAAACCCTATGCGCATCTAAAGCTCATCTTGTTATGTGTAACCATGCAGAACTTTCGGTTCAACTTCATTCAGAACTCGGTGATTAGTGGAATAAGCTCTCTTAACAGCAAACAATTCCACATCAACATTCTAGGATGCAAGAACTTGACCCTAGAGAAAATGAAAATCAGTGCCCCGCCGGAGAGTCTTAACACCGACGGCATCCACGTTGGCCGGTCAGAGAACGTAAAGATAATAGACGTTGATATGGAAACCGGAGACGATTGTGTGTCGATCGGCGATGGAACGAAGCAACTCACGGTCGAGAAGGTTGTTTGCGGACGAGGCCATGGTATTAGCATCGGAAGCCTCGGAAGGTATCAGAACGAAGAAAGCGTCAGTGGAGTATACGTTAGGGATTGCACCATCAAGAATGCACAAAATGGAGTTAGGATCAAGACATGGCTTAACTCATATCCAGCTATGGCTTCGGATTTGCGCTTCCAAAACATCATCGTCGAGAATGTCTCCAACCCGATCATCGTTGATCAAGCGTATTGCCCGTATGACCATTGCCATCAAAAGGTATGAGCTTCAAAACAATCTTGACCTTCTCCTCCTAATAAATTAGTTGTTATTTGACCTAGCGTAATTTATTTATTTACTTGCAGATACCTTCAAAGGTGAAGCTGGAAGACATTAGCTTCAAGAACGTGAAGGGAACATCAGCCAGCCCATGTGTGATCAAGCTCATATGCAGCAGTGGAGCACATTGCCAGAAGGTCGAGCTACGTGACATTGACTTGAAATACAATGGACCGGGTCAAGCTGTGTCCGAGTGTTGCAACATTAAGCCGGTGACGAGTGGCAAGATGAACCCGCCTGCTTGCACCAAGTTAGCTGCTGAAGCTGCATCTGCCTAATTCATCATCGATTCTTGGCTTTGGATAAGTAGAGCCTAGCTGTATTAGAGAGCCTTTCAAAGTACATATGGCTGTCAAAACTTGAGCCACTAGCATAATGAATACGTTTTTGTACCATTTCTGCTTCCGTTTCTTCTTGTTCATCTAAACTTGAGCCCTAATCCATAAATAAATAAATAAATAAAACTACTATCAAGATAAAGATAAAGGTAGTAAAAATATTATCGGATGTGCCGAATTTGCAAACATTTGTGCATCATATCTCCAATCTAAGATCTATAAAGTTGCGATAAGGACTATACTCAATCTATACCGTTGTGTGGTACGCAATCATTCAACAAAAACCGATTTATAATGCTTTATTTAGTATAACTATATACTTTATTTAGAGATTTTATTAAAAAAATTTAAATTATAAATACAAATTGGAGACGGATATCTCAAACCAGAAACATTATTAAAAAAACCTATTCAGATTATACCCACAGTCAATTATTGTAAAAATGGTTTATTAGCTCAATTATTAGAGCTTACACTCAGAAGGAAGGTCATATCACACAACTCAAAATATACCGTTCAAGTAAAGATTACACTAAAAATATATCAAAATGGCCCATTAGTTCAGTTGGTTAGAGCGTCGTGCTAATAACGCGAAGTTTGCAGGTTCTTTTTCCCGAGGAAAGGCAAGATGCACCTTTTATTATTATTATGATTACTAAAACCAACTATCATCTTGACATACCCAAGATGAATTATTTGATAGCACAAACATAGCATAATCAAAGTTATTATCTAATGCATGGAAATCAACATACTTAAAAGAGTCACAATGCGACCAAATACATCAATTCGATCATGTGAGATACTAGGAATCAAAGACAACCTTAATTCGTTGTAGCAATTGGATCAAGAACCGGTTCATGATGATCCACGACACTATCTTTCGCTTGCTCGATCTTGCAAGAATCAAGACTCGTCGAACTGATATCGACATCCTTCAAGCTCTCAATAAAACAAAAGGATGTGAACTCTTTATCTTGCTCAAGAACCTTCATTGCATCAAAAGTAAGAGAAATCTCCACATCCATACTCCCTTTCCCTTCCTTCCCTGGATGAACCACCACTTTCCCATCATGCTTATTCGAACCGGTTCGAATTGCCAACGGTTTCCCCAATCCGAATTCAATGTTATAAGCCTCTTCCTCCGGAGAAGCCAATATTACCACAAAACCCTGCTGGGGCAAACCGGGTGGAAGAAAAACCATTTCATCAAACCACTTAATGCATTCGTTATAAATGTACTCGTTTGTAAGTTGTTCTTTGTTAACTTGATGCAACATCATTGCCGTCTCGCCTAAGCTCTTTGCTAGCAACTCTCCCGATGATATAGTCTTAATCACCGGACTAATGAAGTTCCCAAAGTACTCTTGTGTAAGAGGCGGGTCGAGCGCGGGCCTAACATTCGAAACAACCGCACAACTACTCTCGTCTTTGTTTTTCAAGCCTCTCGCACGTGTGATCGCTCTCCAAACAACTGCAAACAATGCTTCATGTGCCGTGATCTCGTTCTCCAACTCGGATTCCTCGTTTGCCTTTTTTTGAAGATTTTCCATTGATTCCGATGTAAAGGCGAAAATTACTTCCCTTAGAGGCCCATCGATGACTTGCTTTTGTACTACCTCATTAGGATGGAGAAAAGGAAGAGTGATGACACCGTAGTCTCGTGGATACAACCTATCTTTATAGATAGGTTGTTTTTGGATCTTGGAATCGTGGGATTTGAATGTCTCGGACCAAAAGTTGATGAGGTGCCAACATGAAACTTCGTCGACAACAACTTGGTTCACAGAGATGCCGAGGAAGATCCCATCTACAAGCTCGGTGACTTGAGCGGTTAGTAAGGGGATCTTGTGACCTTCATGGTTGATTGGCACTCGACCAAGCTCGAAAAAAGATTCGACTATAGCGGCTATATCCTTTGGTGAAAGGATATCCGAAATAGTCATGTTCTCGAGAGTGGCATGGACGACCTTCGCTCCGGGGCCTTTGTTGCAGTCTACCAAGATATGTGATATGTGCTTGTCCTCGTCTACTTCTGTCACTAGTTGCCCTACGGTAAAAATGTGGTAAAAAAATTGAATAGTTAGTTCATACTTTAAAATTTAAAGTTGATTTTGGGTTTTATTTATATATATTTCTTTCAATCTGCGTAATTAGTTTGGAAATTAAAAAGTAAATATCGTATCTATATATGATTCGGGTGAGGAGACTTTTTGGGAGGGTGAGGAAAAACTTTGGTTAACTTTTATTGTATTATTAGTTTAACTTTAATTATTTTGTAAATTTTTTAAAAGGAAAGAATGTTTATTTTTTTTTTCATTAATTGAAAATTGAACATAATAATAAAAAAAAAAATGGATGGCTAAAATAATAAATGAACCAGTAGTATCAATAAAATGAAGCAGAAAGAATTATTTAGTTCATTAATCGGTTAAAGAAAACGATACCTGCAAGAGGATAGAAGTGAGTAAGAGTAGTAGACAACGAATCCTTAAGTTTGTCTAAGAAACCATTTATGCCGTCTTTTTTCTTATCGGCTTCATCTTTTGGTGTGATTTTTGCGAACATAAACCCTATTTGTATGTAACATTGAGTGGCATGAAAAACTTCGAAGGCCGACAAATGATAAGGTTTCTTTGATTCTTCGTTCACCTCCTTCGGTTTCACGAAATACTCGGAGATTTGGCTAATAGAATGTTGCGATGTCGACCCCATTAATCTTCTTTATCGAAAGGAGATCACAACGTACTAATCACTCGTAACTGCATGCAAGTGACGATAACATATCACGACTTACTTATAATATAATCGAATGACTTAACCGAAAAAAACTATAATGGGAGAAACTTACAGATTGAAAGAGAAAGGCGATGATATTTTAGAAGGCTGGATATTGCATATATATATATATATATATACATATAACGTAGTTGGTGTAAACTACATATTTGCCCCCGATTTATACGCACCAACAATAATTCAACCAGTAAAAAGAAAAAGGTAAAAACGAAAGTGAAATTATACGAGTTAGATGTCTGTGGCATAATGGCATCTGCCATTGACTTCTCGTTGGGTAAATTTACAAGAAATCAACTACAAAAACGTGTAAATAGTTTACTTTTTATTACCTTATTTCTTGAGGTAAGATGATAAACTGACGATGAACTGGTTGATGAGCACGATGACGGTAGATGAAGGATGACGACGACAATCAAAGAAAGAACAACAACGACAATAAAGAATGGGCTATTGAAAAGGAAATGTTCTTTTAAGGATGAGTTACAACGTATAAGATATTTAATGTTGGAAGGAGAATCTAAAAAATATATTTAATTGTTTTTAGAAGGGAAGCAGATAATCTTAATAGCTGTCGGATAAAAGATTGAACGTTTGTGATTAAATGAACGCAGTAAGCTATAATAGGTGTGTTCCATTGGAATGTGTATTGCTTATTAATTAGCCTATAATATATTGGTGTTTAAGAAAAGAATATATATCTTATTTTGGGTTGAATAATATTTAAATTCGAATAAATTAAATGTCAATCGATTATGTTCACAAGTTTCTCTTATACATATCGGTCGTTAAATTATTAGGTTATAATTTCCAGTCGTTAAATTATTAGGTTTTAATTTCCGTCCTTAACATTTTAGGTTCTATTGCCGATCGTTAAATTATTCGGTTCTAATTGCCGGTCGTTTATTAGGTTCTAATTGTCGGTCGTTAAATTATAAGGTTCTAATTGCCGGTCGTTAACTTATTAGGTTCTATTTCCGGCCGTTAAACTATTAGGTTTTAATTGTTGGTCGTTAAATTATTAGGTACCAATTGCCGGTCGTTAAATTATTAGGTTCTAATTGCCAGTCGTTAATTTATTAGTTTCTAATTGCCGGTCGTTAATTTATTAGTTTGTAATTGCCGCTCGTTATTGTTAAAATAATGTTCTTTAACCTATTGTGAATGGTCATTAAAATATTATTATAAGTAAATATTAAGATCTATTATAGGAAATACAATAACTTTATCAATGACAATATCAAAATTACCATATATATTGTTTAATCTTGAACATTCATACTTATTAATCATACGGTTAATAAAAGTTCATATTCCCTACTATAAGCGAGGTTCTTATATGATCCATATATATGGTGTATATATATATAGGGTAAACTAATATATTATAATATACTATTCGCATGTGTTCTAAACAAATTAATGCATAATAGACAATCACCCGTTAGCAAAATTACCGGAAACCACTCTTAACAAGCCTTCTTTCTACAGAAAAAGGTTCAGTCTCCCCGCTTTGCAAATACTTATATATATTTTTTTAATCTAAACCAAATTTGGTTCATTAAATCGAATATAAAATTGAACCAAACCGTTTTTTTAAAAAAAAGATAAACTCAATTAAAAGAGCAAAAAAAAAATCCCCAAATTCAACTTGTTTGTGTAAGTAGACATTAAGTATAACTTTTTTAAAAAATAAAAATAGATTATCAAGTTCAATTAGTCTAGTTGGTATAAGGGTGGAAAAGATGGCCTATCATCCAGAGTTCGAAATCCACTAACTCCCCCTAACATTCTAAAAGACTTAGGTTTGTGGACCTAAACGTCCATTTCAGGTTCTCGTATCATCATCACAGTCGTTTCACTAAAGTTCCGTTATCTCGGAAGTCCGTACTTCGTCTATCGTTATTTATCTACTTAAGTACTTCATAGTTCTCATTCTAGTTCTTCCAACATAACAATTCATTACTTGTTCTAGTTTCAACACTCCGTTCATTCCATACTAATTTCGAAACTATAATTCACCTCACATTTCAACTTAAGGTTACATGGAGGTTGGGGATTCGATACCTCTGGGTAGAGGGGCGTTGGCAACGAATTAAGGCAAGTTTAAGCATCTCAGGTTCGCGCTCTGTTGGCAACAAGACAAGCAACAATTAAATCCAAAAGGTTTACGGTGGTCTCGGGTTCGAAACCACCCAAAGCACGAAATAAACAAGGCGTGGGTAAGATGTAAATTGTCCGAAGTTTGAATACACCAGAATTATGATTATAAATAAGCTCCTGACCTTGTACTTCTAATCGACCTGTTTTTCAAAGTTATTCACTTGTACTTGTCAAGTGTTTCGTATTATGTAGAGATGTCTTCCGAGTTTTCAGCAAATTTTATTGGTGACCGTTCAAATTGGATGTCTTCCGTGGATTTGTGATCGACTCATGAAGGCTCTGTTGAGTCCAAATCTGAGATGTACACAATTGTTCCCAGACTCCCGCCCAATGAACTTCTTTCGTCGACGGACATTATACTCTCTGCTCTTCGATGACTGGCTCACTCTCTTTCTCTTGAAGATCTCGCTACTTTCTGGTCTACTTGTTGTACTTTTGTGTTTTTTCTTTGATATTCTTCTGTTATGATTCTATATGACAATTTGTCCGTTTCTCGATTTTTTTTTTGCCGATTTTTTTGGGACTTTTGATCCATTAGAAGTTGTCTAGATTTACTTTATATAAAATATAATTGTAGGAGAAAAATGCTTATCTTCCACCAAACCAAGAAAACAAAATGAATAAAAATAAAGAACTACGTCCAATTCGCATCGCTCCAAATTGAACGTAGGTTCACTTTTCAAAATCATTATCTATTTGTCTGGACATAAAATGACTACGATGTTGCATACTTGCATATGATCAATAATTTATCAAAATAAAAAGGAGATTTATCATAAAATAGTATAAAGAAAAGTGAAATGAAAATAATTGTTTTCACTTTACTTGTAAGAATTTTATGAGGGAGTCGACCTCCACATCAATGCAAGTAACAATACGAAAACACGTTGTATTATAAATAGTAAATTTCGGTACGTAAAATTATTATTTTTGAAATTTAATAGAGCTTTTATATTTCGCTAGATAAAAGAAAGATTTTATTGATTTTTTTAAGGAAATTTTGACGTGGCTTAGTTCAACATTAGACAGAAACATGTAACTAACGATACTTTTAGTGATGGTACAGATTCAAATGAAGAGAACACTTTGTGGACATTTGAAATTATACAAAATTTTATATCATCTAGATATTCAGATGTAGTATTTAAGAAAATTAATTTTGCTATTCAAAAAGAATTGACGGCACAGTTTGTTGTTCGCCTAACTTCTAAGTCGATGTAATTATACAAAATACTATATTTTTTTAATAACATTTAAAAAGAAATTTGAAATTTCATTTTAAAATTGTTTTAATACGGACAGCCTATAGAATAACAGAAATATACTCTTTCTTTTCCTTACATTTGTATAAGAGGAAAAAAGGTCTCGTAACAATCCTCTCTTCTAAAGTTATCCAAATTTTTATTATTAGAATTTTATTAATTTCCTGCAATTCACGTGTTTTACTGTCTACGCCGACAAGACAAAATTTACATTACCAAAAACTTTTTATAAATAATACTATGATTAAATTTTTCAATATTTTACTATTTTTTTTAATACACCGGTAACCAAATAGACATGATCAACATTTATTGGTACACCATCCTATAATATTTTTTCGGACGAGAACTTCAACTTCTTATGTGATATCTCTCCAACTGCAGCTAGAGTTGTGTTGACCTAGTGTCGCGAGCTTGTTCGCAACGCCATTGACTTTTCTGAAAATATGGTTGACCTTAACATGTGCAGAATCAGACAAGATAAAAGAAATATATGTAATTATAAGTTCAATCTAGCTCCTGCGGTGGTTTCCAAATTTTATTGATTGAGTTTATAATCGTTAGATTACCCCCTTCAACTTCAATATTCCTAACCTCTTGCTTTCAATAGGCATTTTCTAAGGGCATATGCTTCTGCATGTAATATAGATGTATATCCACATTGCCCGTATTCACACATTATTGTTGTTGTGTTGTGGTCCCTTAATATATAGCCAAATGAGTATTGACCATTACTTTTTTTGATCCATAAAAATTGAGTTTTAGGCTCCTGCTATTGGTTTGGTCCACTATATGTTTCTTTCTTTTTTTTTTCCTAGTATTTGTTTTCTTGACTTTTTTGCCCGAATTTGTATGAAGCATATTAGTTCAATCATGGATTTGTTTAGCTACCACTTGTCGGATGTCTGTAATAGGTGTATTCTCAAATATCTTTTTATTCCTCATGTACCATATTTTCCACCAAATTACAGAGAGTTGATAATGGTCAAACTCTCATCATCTAGATTGATATGTATGAGGGGAATGATTTTTGGGAATTTTCTTTAAAGATATGCCTATGTTGTTCATGTAATTTTTTTCCGTTTCATCCATTATATTTTTGATAATGATCGGGCATTTAATAATCAAGTGTTTGGCGGTTTCATAAGGATGTTGACATAATGCAATTCATCGGTACTGATACTTTTTGTTTTTCCAGGTTTTCTTTTGTTGGTAGCCCATTTACCGATAACTTCCACATAAAGTTCTTTACTTTTGGCATAGTGTTAAGGTTTTAGATCCAAGAATTGTCAAAGTGGGCAACACCTTTGGATTTGTAGAACAGTTACATGGCCGACTTTGTGGAAAACCATCCATCTTTGTTAATAGCCCAATATAATCTATTTTGGGGTATCCCAGGATTTCGTTTATCATGGTTTGCGGGATGAAAGGGTTTAGTAGGTTTTGCACTTTGCTATGATCCCATTGGTTATCTTTAATGAGCGAGCTTACAATGTCATTATTGTTTGCCAACTGTTTGTTTGAGGCCTATGGCTCTAGTGCATATTCGGAGATCCAGAGGTCTTTCCATAATTTAATCGTTTGGCCATCTCCTACTCTCCATGTGAAACCTTTTTCAAAGTCACGACGTAGATTCATTAGTGTTCTTCATTGTCATGAGGTATTTTTCCCCATCTTGTAAGACCATAGCTTGTTGCCCTTTAGATATTTCTCCTCCACTATTTTTACCCATATATTGTTTAGTTCTGCCATGATTTTCCATAGTAATTTCATTTGTAAAGCTTTGTTCGTGTCTTCTTCTTTTTTAATTCTCCCACTTTCTTTAATTTACATATTTTCTCTCAGCTAATTAGTGGGTGGATATTTGGACCTTTATTCTAGAAGATTTAATTGTTTATTTGGTCGAGTTTCTTATGTATAGTTGTTGATAATTTTTCAATATTTTATCTTTTAGTTGTATTTTATTTCTTCACATGTATCGGTCAAGGCTAAGCTTAATACATAATTAAATATTTATTATTTTTTTAAAATAAGAAGGAAATAAGATATTTAAATAAAAAAAAGAATTGCTTTAATTGTCACTATTTATTAGAGAGTTTTATAAGAATTTTATGTATATATTTTAAAATTCTTACTTAAAAAGTTCGATTTTAGAAATTAATTAAAAATAGATTTTTGTTCTTGAAAATCCATTATACTCCATGCAAGCGACATTATATCTTGGAAATTAGTAACATTTTGGTGTGGATTTTCCTATCCTAAAAATAATCCTACCCCTTCTTCTCATTTTCTTTTCAGGCAAAAAAATAAAATTAAACTCATTTACCATATGATCTTTGTTTATTATTATTATTATTATTATTAATATTATTATTATTATTATTATTATTATTATTATTATTATTTTCGGCAAAATAATACCTACTTCTAAAACAAGTCGAACTAACAAAATGTCAAACTAACAAAATTTTTCATCTCGCTTTTGCTGACGATCTAGTTATTTTTTGCAAAGTCAACTACACTTATGTTCTTGCAGTTAAGAATGTTCTAGATGTGTTCGCCTCCATATCTGATCTATCTGTTAATTGCTTTAAATCTACGATCCATTTCTCGGACACCAGTCCTCAAGTTAAATCTCTCATCAGTAGTGCCTCGGGCTTTCCCTGTGGATATTTACCTATGATCTACCTTGGGGTTCCCGTGGGTTATAAGAGACTTAACACCTTTGATTTTGCCCCTTCTGATTGACAAAATATCAAGTAGAGTCAATTCATGGACAAACTAGACCTTTCCTATGTTGAAAAGGTTGAGCTCATCTAATTTACGAGATTCAATCCTTCTAGTGCAGCACAAAATTTATCACCAAGATTCAAGATATCATGTGCTCTTTCAATTCCTTTGGTTTTGCAACGTATCTTCCTTTAGGTGTCTCATTTCATGGGACAAAGTCTACAACCCGCATTATGAGGTGACCTCTTCAAAGAATTGCTTTCATGGAGCCGAACTTGCATGGCTAGATCCATCTTCGACTTGTACTTCAAAAACCATTGTATTTGGACTTGTTGGGCTTCTTCTAACCTCCTTCGCTCACTTTCTATCTGGACTGAGCTCGCCCTAGTGATATCTCCTCTTGCAAGCTACTTCTCTCCCTTCAGGACAATATCATCCAGTCTCGTTCCATTGGTAAGCTCTTTCTCCCTTATGGTTACGATCCCACATAAAATAACAATGAGGGGCAGGAAATAATAATGATGATGTGCACGTGTTTGGACGAATTTCGAACCCCACTCTCCACGTCATTCCTTCTAGTGTCAATGTTCGCCGATTTTACCACCCTATAAACCCCTATCAAAATAGATAGAAATCCACAGGGATAACAAAACAACGAGTCTACTTTAAATTTATAACTCACAATATCTACTCTAAATTGCAGCGAACCCACAGTGTATGGATTAATCGCAATAATGAACAAGTATTCCGAGGTCGATCTCAGGGACTAAGTTAGATGAGAATGGAAATGATCTAATATTGTATAAATATGAAATAAGAAGAGGATTGAAAAAGAAAGGGAAAGAAGTCAAAAAGGTTTTGAAAGATGTTGTGGATTCGAAATCAGTTATCAGAATTGATTGAAAATCAAATTACAAACAAATAAAAACAAACAATGAATATATGGAAAGAATGCAGTTTCAAGGATTTAAAATCATTATTTATACACATTGGACTCAGGATTATGGATTCTCACGTGGCATATATGTAAGGTTGAAGAGCTCAGGGATGAATGTTTCTTAAATAATCTATGTTCTTTACAGTGATGTCTCAAGAACATAAAGGTCAACAACCTAATACCTATTGCTTTCAAGGTAAAGAGGGAGAAATAAATAAATAAACTTTATTCTTTCAATCAAGGAAATACAATTACCCTTACGGTTACGTCTCAAGAATTATTACCTCAAAGGAACGAATAATGGCACATTATATCCAATAAAGGTTAAACCTTTATTACCTAGGAACAAGTTCTCTATTGTATCTAATAGGAATATCTTAGTTACGAATCAATTCTTACTTAGGTTGAAGTGGTTTAGATTGAGTCAAAACCTGCAAAAACCAAACCTTTTCATAGGACTAAAGAGATTAAAACAACCTATTATAAAGAACAATGAATCCATCATAGTCCAAGGTATAAACAATTCTCTAACTACCTTGGAACCACATAAGGTTCTAGCCAACAATATTCATATCAAAACCTGAATTCAAAATAATAAAGGAAAGCAATCGAATGAAATAAGAAAAGGGAATGAATAAAGTACCCAACTTTATTATATCTCAAAAACAAATGTCTTCCACTTGCAAATCTCAAACAAAACTCTAAATAAACTGAAAAGACTGGATCTTCCTCTAAAAAAATCTAAAATCTAACAATGGTGAAAACAAACGGGGTAGAAAGGTTGGAGGAGAATTCTCCTTTCTAAACTAAAAAAAGACTCACTTTCTCTGACTAAACAAGCACACCATTTCAGTTTCGGAACCCTACTTTTATAACCTAAAACCCGTCGAAGTACGTGGGTTGGGATAAAAGTCCAAAATAAAATAAAACCCGACGCTCATGGAAGAATCTCGGTCTAGATCTCGGCCGAGATAGGTCAATGTCGGGGCCGAGATTTCGACTTCGTACTTCAGCGCCATGGGGATCTCGGTCTGGTCACGCGAGCTCTCGGTCGAGATATAGACCGAGATTTTGCAACAGAAACTCCAAATCTCGACCGAGGTATATGGATCTCGGCCGAGATGTTCTTCAACTTGGGTACTTTGTCTCGTTCGTTCCAAATTCGTCGTCTTCTCCTTTCCTATGCTCGTATGATTGCTCCTAAGCATCCACTTCAAGGCTTGATCCTCAAATGCATCGTTTTAGCTCCAAAACACGCCAAAATACCTACAAAGTCACCAGAAGCGTGTGTAGACATCTATACTTGCAAAGTAACACTAAACAAGTATAAAAGACACAAACTAAGGCTAAAACATGCAGGTGGAAAGGAAAAACTACCTTAATTCTCTACTAAACTAGGTCGATAAATCATGTTATCAGCCATCATTGTGTGTCTGGTGAGTATCGAATCCCCACTTCCATGTTCTTCTTTAAATTATGATCGGATGAACTCAACGAGAATCGAACCCACAACCACTTAGTTCACGCCTCACCTCACTTTGTTGTTTTGCTTCCAGGGGAATCGAACTGGGGATGTGGTTCACGCCTCACCTCACTTTGTTGTTTTACTTCCAGGGGAATCGAACTAGGGATGTGTTGAAACCTCGCTGCCATAGGCCGCACTCCCTTTTCTCTCAGTAAGTCTCGAACCCGCGACTTTGTGCTTCCATTATGTATGGCGCTTTAAGAGCCTTATGCCATTTCCGGGTTTTGAACCCTCGTCACTACATTCCATCTTGTAACCTTCGCTTTGTGCTCACAGGAGGAATCGAACCTTGGACCTCCGAACACCTGGATTTTAACACGCTTGCTACCGGGGAGATTTGAAACTGAGACCTGTTGCACCGTACCGATTCCTGCTTCTACTCCTCGGTGTCTTTAGTGAGAATTGAAACCTCGAGCTAATGCATGTACTTAATTTTTTTCCAAAATTGAATTAATTATTTCGTCGAGTTCATAACATTAGATAATTGTTATTGATATGACATTTATGGACGGAACAATATTAGCATGAGTAGTCGAAACTAAGGATAGTATAAGTAGAGGCTGATACGTTAAAGCGGTTATATAATTTTGGACTCTAGGACTAGAGTAAAGTAAGGAATGAAATGGTATACGAGATTGTGGATTTTAGAAATAATGAGAATAATATTTGGATATGTATGGAATGATGAGACGATACGGAATTTTAGAATGTACATCTTAGTTTTTGGAACCAAGGACTTATAGGTTGATAAGGGTATAAATGCAAGATAGCTTACCCTAGAGATTTCGAAGAGTGGAACGAGCATACTAAGATGTTGTCACATCTTAATCAGGATTGTGAGACCGTCGACGGACGGATATATCAAGATTTGCGTGTTAGGATATCGGACCGGAGAAGGTGAGTTCATTGAACTCACTTAGCTATCATTAATAATATTAAGTGTGTGATGAGGTAGTGTGTGTATTGAATGTTTAATAATTAAAACTTGACTAGGCCACTGCACCTTTATTTTTGGAGAGGCCCAAGTGTATGATAACGGGCCGTGATATCACTATTCAGCGCTGAAGGACTAGAAGACTTCCACGACCAGTCTAATAGTGTATACGGGGAGATGCATTGAAACTAGTCATGTTGGTTTACGGGGACGGGGGCGAAGGTTAAAGGATCTTCGTGCCACTCGGAGAAGTTGAACTAACTAGATTGGAATCACTTAATGAAAGGATAATAACGGGACATTGATCGTGCATGGTGATGTGTTTACTACTTTACTTATATGTGTTTGTGCCTTTAGTTCATCTTCTTATTAGAATTGTTAGCTAACAGTTAATACTGTGTGGATAGACTTTGCAGGTTAGGTGTGTGTCGAGAAATCGGGAGGGTAGTGGTCAGTCGGGTTTCCGTACCGGTAATTAGGGTTCGGGCGTATTTTCATTTTAGTGGAAAGACTAGCTAGACTTCATGTTTTCCCTTGTCGTATGCATGACTGCTGAATAAGTTATTATTATTGACCATCTTTACTATTCAAAGGATTTATTAATTTAATATTTGTGTCTTGTTGTAAGGTCCATGTATCATTGATGTTAAACTAAGACCGGAATCTATTGTGAGGTCCTAACTAGTAACATCCCGAGTTCTCAGAATTCAGGGTGTTACAATTGCAGAACCTCACAACACTCTTCCCTATTAGAGTTTGTTGTCACCTTTTAATTTTTAGTCCTTGTAAATCCTCTCAATTTTTATTAATTAAATTTATTCAATATTTTATATATATATATATATATATATATATATATATATATATATAAATAATTTGGTAACAACTGCAGTTGTATTGATTAATCGTTAGCACTACATTTATTGAAGCAAAAAAATCTATTTTTTTTTTATATTTAAAATATTGTTAGTTAGTAAAAACCAAAATATGAAAAAATTGAGAGTTATATTCTTAATTTTATACCATTTTTGGGTTTGAGTTGGACATGAACCGAAAATTTTCGTTTGGGTTAGACTGAATACTCGGTCCAACTCTGGTCTGAACCAGTCCGCAAGATTTTAATAGGTTCGTACATTGAGCCAAACACACGCATATATATATATATATATAAAAAATAAAACTCTACTTGGTCCAACCTTCTTATAATCGAACTGGAAACGAATATTAGGTACATGACAGGCCAGGGAAAGTCATCGATAAAAGACCCGACGTTGGCCAACGTTGAAGAGCTGTTGCAAGCAAATACACAATGCCAGATATGTTAATTTACTCCGACACAAATAATTGACGCTTTTTGTGAACCCATGTGATATGTTGAAGGTGAACCCCATCACTCTTTTTGTGTATGCCAAGTAAGGTCAGATGGCCCTATTGACTATTGCAGAGAGGAACACATGCAACAGTCAGAGTACGCAACGACAAGTCATGATTGTTTGGAGCAATGGTTGCGTAAAGATCGATTCCGGTTTGGAATTGATAAGAAGCGATGATCATGCTATTAATATACTGTAATTTGAAATAATATGGGTGATCAACAATGTAGTCATGTGACTAGTTTAGGGATATGTATAGTAGAGTTGACAATGGGTTATTCGGGTTAATTGAGTTGGTTTGATTTAGTCTAGTCATGATGTTTTTTTGGGTCATCTCACATTTCGGATTTATTCGGGCCTGTCAGATTAGATTAAGTTTATGATTGTTTTGGGTAGTCGAATTAAACTCTATAAAATGTTAGTACCGAGTACGTATAAATAAAGGGGAACTCTTACGAGCACAAAATAATCCATTCAACGTTCACGTGAACTATTGGAGATATAATAAGTTTTCATATCTAAAGTGAGGACATTCCGAGCCTCATTATATAAGGTTGGTGGACTACTCCTCTTATTGCCAAACGATGAAATCCCGTCAATTTTATGTGATGGAATCCCGTCGGGTTTATGCGATGAGCTAGGTCTTAAATACATGTGTGCTCGTATGCATACGACCACGCTCTACGGTCCATCTTTATCATACTTTGAAATGAACATCTATACAATTTAGGAAGCTCAACTCTTAAGAATATCATTATATACGAGTTCTAGCTAATGGTAGAATCTCATATATATTAGCATTTCAAATAGTATTGTCATACCCCATTATAAATAGATGATAAAAAAAAAACCTACATGAATACGAGTACATAAAACATCGATCCCCAAGATATGAAAATTAATTTATTTCAAGAGAGGAAAGAAACAAATT
The DNA here is from genome assembly GCA_002319775.1 of Fagopyrum tataricum. Classification (NCBI taxonomy): domain Eukaryota; kingdom Viridiplantae; phylum Streptophyta; class Magnoliopsida; order Caryophyllales; family Polygonaceae; genus Fagopyrum; species Fagopyrum tataricum. The sequence goes on from CM008285.1 coordinate 50,819,304, forward strand.
CTTCCTCTTGATGCAATTACTCTAGCGTATCTTGTGAAATGCAAACCTCTAAGCTCACACTTCTTTTACCTTCACATAAAAGACAAAAATCAAATCAAATATGAATCAATTCTTAGATCAATAAGAACGTAATCAGACATAATGAAAGCAAAAACAAAATTAATTGAAATAGAAATTGCATTAGAAAAAAAAATTGTTTGGTTCAAACACAACGAGACGAACCTTCAAACGACGACTACTAATTATGAAAAGAGAAAGTGCTATATGATTGAGGATTCAAAACCCTAGAGATGATCGTTTATATAGGGTTGGAATAAGTTCCTTAAGGATTTAATATAATCTCTAACCAAAGATATAATCATGAGATTTGATCTTGGATAATCAGCGAAGGCGAGACGGCCATCAGAGGCATATAGACGGGCTAGCAACCGGTCTAGGTCCTGGTCTAGATGTCGTATGGGTTGGGCCAATCTTGAGTTGGCACAAGGGGAAGATGAGGAGAAGAAGCGGAGGAGATACACGGCCAAGGTGATCGTTTGATCCGGTCTAGCTTCTAGTTCATATGGTCTCGCTTCTTTCTTCGTTGCAGACATGAATTTTTTTTTCAAGACTTAATTGGGGACTTTCAGGGGAGAGATGTATGTCACTTGATTCTTTAATCGGCAGTCATGTATTGTGCGTCTTTGTAGTGCTTAACTTCAGGAGGATAGAACACTCGTATTTCAACCGAAACGCGACAAAAATAACCTCGAACGTCTAAAACATGAAATAAACCAAGGTGGACACCAGAATATGTAAAGAGATCTTTGTATATAAAACTGGAATATAGAAGAGCATAAGAGATATAAAAATGCATAATTCTAATATATAACTATACGATGAAACACATGGAGGGCAACATACGGTAACTACTATATATATATATATATATATATATATATAAAAAGGTGCCCGTCACAAGGTCTCCTTTTGTGCAATCGAAGTTATATACGGTTACTGAGCTTTTTATGATAGCGATTATATATGTTGCTTGCACGACAACTCATCTATCAAGGTCAACAATTCGATCGTCTCAGTTGGCCGACATCCTTACCAAGGCATTGTATGCTCCTAGGTTTCTTCGTTTCCTGTCCAAAGTCGGTGGCTCGCCTACTATGCCATCCATGATCCATCGGCTTGCGAGTGATTGTTGATATTTAGTTATGATTTGCTTACCTATTATATCTATAGGAGATCTTCTTGCAGCCTTAATGAATTGATTATGTTCTTTATATATATACACGTTACAACATCAGTAAACACAAATTCAGTTAAGTAGAATAAAAACAATATTATTATATACGAGTTCTAATGCGTAGAATCTCAAATTAGGTTTCCAAGTAATATTGACATAACACAACCCATTATATAGATAATCAATTAAGTACGCTACAAACTTATATGTTCACGAGTAGAAGCTATAACACATCGATCTCCAATAATGAGACTTTCAAGTGGGACTTTCACCTTAAAGTTGAAAGGAAAATGAGATTAAATATCGTTTCAAGAGAGGAAAGAAACAAATTTTTGGTCTTGTTGCAGAGACTTCATTGTATCCGGTGAAAGGCATACCTCTAAGCTCACACTTCCTTTGCCTTCTCTTGAAGGTCTAAATGTAACCTTACCATCATACTTATTTGATCCCGTACGAGTTGTCACCGCTTTTCCCAATCCAAACTCAATACCATATGCATCTTCTCTATGTGACCCTCCTATAATAATGCGCTCATCACTCGGCGCCAAGGGTGCCGGAAAGAACGGAGATTGTATCCATTGAATAGCTTGGTTGCAAATATTCTCATGCGTACATTCTCCAACCGCTTTACACAACAACGACGCAACCCATCCTAAATTGTTGTTGACCAATGCATTGACCTGAAAAGGATTGAATTTTGGGTGGTTGAAACTCCCAACATAGTTTGGTGACAAAGGTGGGTTCGTTCTAAGCCTACCATTGGCCAAGAACACAAACATACTACTTTCTTCACTTTGTTTGCAGCGAGAACGAACAATGGATCTCCATATTAGGGCAGTAATCGCTTGAAAGGACGAAATTTTGTTCGTTTCCTCGACACGCTCTTCATTAATCTTCGCCTTGAGTTTCTCTATTGACTCGGTCGAGAAATGGAAGATCTTTTCTCTAATGGGAAGATCGTTGTTCATCTCGTATCTCGTTATGAACTCGTCGGTATGAATATACGGGATTTTGAGGGTTGGTCCATAACCTTGTGGAAACCATCTTTCATAGTTAGGGGGTCTTGATAACTTCATATTATCCGATTTGAACATTTCGGACCAAGATGAGAAGAAGTGTCAAAAGGATGATCCATCGACGACGGAATGATTTAGAGAAACACCAAGGAAAATGTCATCTTTTAACTCGGTTACTTGTGCTATTAATATGGGTTCGTCATGAGCATCATAGTTTGTGGGTATTTGACCTAGTTGAAAGAATGATTGAACTATAGTTGTTGGTACATAAGTTGGCATTACTATATCGTCCACGGTCACATCTCGTAGAGTAGCATGAATAAAATTAGCCCCCGGGCCTTTGTTACAATCTATGTAGACGAAAGACTCATGTTTCTCCTCGTCTATCTCCGTCACAAAATTGACCTACGTACAAAATGCCAAGACGAGTGAACTTTCTAGTATAGATAACCAAAAGGAATTAGTACATCGGTGAACAAACCTACAAGGCTACAAAGGGATGGAAGTAGGGCTTTAAGCTCGGTTAAATTTCTAAATATGAGTATGTTTGTAATCACGGCTAATTCTTGATTAGGTTCAAGTTGAACTTAATCCGAATATAAACGAGTTAACATGATCATGTAAATATTCAGTCTGTTCCATTCAGATTGACTAACAACCTTAAAAAGTTTACTAGATTAGTCAATTTTCTAGTTTCCTGTTGTTGCGGCCGGTGCTTTGTCCGCAATTGAAACAACCTAACAAAGAAGGCTGAGAATGACTCGATCCGTACCTAACGGAAGTGTCTCGAGTGAATGTGAAGAGTTCTTATACGAGCAATGTCGCTGGTATATAGATCTAATTATATGAGCAAGCTACTTGAGGTCGGCTCGAAGAACTCGATCTCGTTTACTGTATACTTATGGGTCGAACGGGAACACATTTCTAAGTTCCTTTATAAAATATTTAACACAGTATATCAAATCTATTAGTCTCGAATAATAATCATAGACGAAAATGAGAAACTAGAAATGTATTTCCTTGTAAAATCCTAACCTGCAAAGGGATAGAAGTGAGAAAGAGTAGAAGACAACGATTGCTTGAGCTTCTGTAAGAAAGAATCCATGCCTCCATCTTCCTTCAACGGAAGCTCGGGGAACAAAAGGCCAACTTGAAGGTGGCAGTGAGATAATTGCGCTAATTCCATGTATCCTAAGTGGTAAGGCCTCTTTGATTCTGTAAGGATTTCATTTGGTTTGATGCAACACTCAGAAATTGATTTGATGTTTGAAGCATCTTCCATCTTTTCTTTCTTTTGTATGCGTATTGATCAGAGATTCCTTGAGATTTCTATATTGTGCATATATATATAAGAGAAATTGTCCGGTACTTTGCAGTAACCCTTGGATCGGGGAACTAACTCTAAGCATAGATAAACAGTACTTAAAAAAATTCTGATATATTACTCAATAAACTATTTACTGGCCTAGATTCTCGTTATCAAACATGATTCCACACTAAGTATCCGCTTAGATCCGGGAATGATTCTTAACAAACTCAAACGAACACTAAGTACATTAATATTCCGTTTGATTGGAATTCCGAAAACAGAAAAAAAACAAATTAAGCTACATATACTCTTATAAATAGAAGTTTTGAAATTATCCCTTCCCATTTATCAATTAGCCTCATTTGATTTCGATTCCAAAAACTAAAATGGAATGAAAACAAGTCTAATTTAAGTATAAACTACCGTAAAACCCGCACAAAACGAATTTGTCAATATTTAACAAAGTATGAGCTAACACACATTCTCACTGAAATCCAAAATAGGAACTGGTTCGGATAAAATAGAATACACGAATCTCATGTATACAGTGGTGCACGTAATTGTACTTGTTCTTATTTCTTACGTGTTGTTGTATATTCGGTCAGAACGTGTGCCAGCTCACTAGTCCGTTTCGTGCGTGCTTCACTTCAGCATATACGGCTAATATTGTAATTAGTTGGTTATTTAGGGTTTTGCTTCACTAAGTCGTAAATGAAAGTGTACGTTAACCGTGGTCCGAGCCTGACTTGTCGAAACAGCTAATAATTTGGAAGACGTAAGATTAGGTTAACCGTTTCAAGTTGATGCCGTTATTTGTAATCTAAAAACAACAGATTAAAACAAGCGTGATCGTTCTGATTATCTATTAACTGCTAGCTAGTCAATCCCTTATTTAAGTCTAATTTCACTCAATTCGATTAAACGTAAAGGAATTAATATATATATATATATATATATATATATATATATATATATATATATATATATATAGGGGTTCATGTTCGGGTGATAACCTATTTTTGTGTAGGAAATAAGAATCTCGAACGAACGTCCGATTAAAAAATGAACGTTCAAGATATTGACACACTTTAATGTTTCATAGACGTGAAACACTAAATAAAGAACAAAAAGGTCTCTTTCATTATATTAAAATTTAAGGGAATTTTCGGATGGTGTCACTGTGGTTTGGGTTTTTCAGATTTTGCCCAAGGATTCTTTTATAGTCCGAGTGGTACCTTAAGTTTTATACTATTTCGGATTTGCCCTATTATACTAAAACCGCCAAACAATCCTTTAACTTTGAATAACAAAAATAAAACTAAAACTAAAAAACTTAAAGAGAAAAAAAAGAAAGATATTAATAAAACAAATTAAAAGAAAAAAAAAACCAATCTCGTTCTTACAGCTTCTCTCCAAATCTTTGCTTCTCTTCTTCATTACTCTTCAGCGAAGAGTGGTGACCGCAGAAGACCGGCGGCGGCGAAGGTGGCCTAGTGTTCGCTAGAACTCCTAACCCTTTTTCGGAACTATGTTTGTCCAGTGATCCAGATTTTGTGTTTCTAGGAATTGAATCAAATTTGGATTAGAATTGAAAGATTTAGAGCTATCCATGCCACTAAAAACGATAGGATGTCGCCATTTTTCTGTCTTTTTTGAGCTCTCTACCACCCTCCTGTGATTTTCCGGTAGCATCGTCATTAGTGATTTCTCTTGATCCTATGCCGGAATCTTCCTTTGGTACATGGATCGGCATCTTCGTAATATTAACATGTGATGTTGGTGGTTGAATTGGGTTGATTGTTTGGTGTGAAGGAACACGGTCTGGTGTTGTGTACTTATTTAAATGTTTCGGATGTAAGCATTTTCGGAAAGGGGAGACGTCGTCGTGGAATTTCGGTCATTTCGTGATTGTTGGACATTTGAGTTTCACTTTTTTGGGTACTAGAGAAGAATTGAGAAGAGGGAAATTGGTCACTTGGGTTTGTCATTAGGAGAATATGAGAATACGGGATTAGGAGAATAGGAGAGTTGAGAAAAATGAGATGTAGATGGTGTGAGATTTAAAAAAAGAGGGGTTGGGTATATATATAGGAAATTAGGAATGGGTATTGGTAAGTAGTATAATTTAATTTTAATTTTTTTTTAAAACATTCATCTCCAACGGCTAAAATAGTCGTTGGAAGACTCAGCGCAACGGTCTGATGACTGTTGCGTTGAGCGCCCGAACCGGTGGTTATGCCGGTTTGGCTGCTTTTTTTATATAAAAAAAATTAATAAGAGCCTAAACCGGCGGTTTGAACCGTCGGTTTGGGTTGGTTCAAACTGTCGGTTTATGTTTTATTTTGCCAAACCTAAACCTAAACCATGAACCGGACGAAACCTAAATCGGCAAACCTAAACCACCGGTTTGGGCCGGTTTGAAAACCGCCGGTTCGGCGGTTATGTTTGAACCGAGCCCAAGTCTACATAAAATGTGTGTACTAAGTTTGTATAAACAAAGGGAAACTCTTACGAGCACAAAGTAATCCATTCAACATTTTGTCAAAGTTTGATATCTACAAACGGATAATAGAGCGGGAATTGTGTGATTATGAACACATATGCGCGTTAGGCCAAAGCTCAACACATAAGTTCAATGAGGTTCCACATGCGTGTTAGACACAAGCCGAACACATAGATCTAATTGAGTTTCATCTTAAAACCAATTGAAAATAAGAGGAACTAGTAGCCCACCGAACTTATGTACTAATCTGATGTAGACAGACCGTAGTGTGAGGATGGTGTGCATACGAGCACACATTCGTATTAGACCCAAGCCCATCACATAAGCCCAATGAGATTCCATCCTAAAACCTATATCAATAGGAGGAGTACAAACCTAATGGAGTTTCATTATATACTAGGCTTGAAATGTCCTCAGTTTAGATGTGATAACTTATTATCTTCAACACGAACCCTGCAATGCAATTAAAGTACAAACCTAATTAGCACTTGCAAACAGGTTATGATCGGTCCTTGATACAGACGGACCATAGAGCTGAGATCATATTCATACGAGCGCACATGTGCGTTAAGCTCAAGCCTAAAACATGAGCTCTGTAGGGTTCCATGCATCCTAAAACCAATTAACATGGAAAGATGACGAGTTACCCATCGACCTTATATATTAGGCTCAAAATGTTTCCACTTTAGATGCGAGAATATATTATCTTCGACACATTCACGTGAACGACTATAAAAACTTAGGAAACTCAACTCAACATCCATATCAAAAAATTATGAATCAATTTTACTCCGTTATTCATATCACCGTGTTGGGTTGTGGAGTATCATGTATTGTATCTTATATTGTTGTTTTTAACCCACAGTTTACGTTCATTATATTATATCTTTAGGGTTTCTATGTTCAAAAAATCTGGACATTATTTATATTCACGTTGATTATTATAATCGTCATTATAAAAATTAGAGTGTAAAAATCTAACTTGATAGTGCCTCAAACGTAGTTATATATCCGTGACGATCTATCTGAAAAGTTGGTTTTCTTGTTCTATTTGTTTCTTCTAATCAAAGCATAACTCACCGGTCATAAGATAGTCCATAATTATTATCATCACATTTCACACATACTTGTAATATACTAACGTTTAAAATTATGGTTATGCATGTGTAGAACATAGACTTCTACTTAAACCATACATTCCCAGTAGATATGCTTTATTGGGTACATATAATAACTACCAGAAAACGTTGCTGTAGCCACGCTACATTAGCCTTGAATATAAACATGGGTAAATTCGTGGGTATTATCCATATGTTTTCCTGCAAAACCATTTTTTTCGTGGCTATATACCAAAAAAAAACAATTTGAAGCTAATATTCGAGGGTATATAACCACGAAGTTAATTTTTGAGAGTAATGTTGTAGCTACTTACCCTCGTTTTTTTTGTTCGTGGGTAAACCCGGCGCTAAATTAGAGGCTAATTAACGACGAAAACCAAGCCGAAGGTAGGTTTGTGGCTATTCACCCACGGTTTTTTGTTAGTGGGTAAACCCGAAGCTAAATTCAAGGTTAAATAATGGCGAAAAACAATTCGATGGTAGGTTCGTGGCTATGTACCACGGGTTATTTTTGGTGGGTAAACCCGACGCTAAATTCGAGGCTAAATAACGACGAAAATCATGTCGAAGGTTGGTTCGTGGATATTTACCCACGGTTGTTTGTTCGTGGGTATACCCAACACTAAATTCGAGGCTAATTAAGGACGAAAACCAAGTCGAAGGTAGGTTTGTGGCTATGTACCCACAACTTCTTTTTAGTGGGTAAACCCGACGCTAAATTCGAGGCTATTACCCACGAAGTATATGTGTGATTTCTTGTGGCCAAATTCGAGGGTATATTACATCGTACCCACCTACCAATATTTATTGCATCCTTACTTTACTTAATCATATGCAATTAATTTTCTTTCTACTCGTTCATATTCAAGCCCATCGTCTCTCTTTCTCTTCATTCCCTCCTCTAACAATAAACCAAAATCCTCAACTATTCTTAATCGTTTTGTGTAAATTTCAAAAGCATATGATTAAGTAAGCATATATATTAATTATATATGTTGTTACACTTAATTTTTACAGTTTATTTTTCATGTAAATCGAATATGAAGACAATGTATGTATTAGGAGTGATTGAGAAAGATAACATGGAAATAAGAAGAGTATTTCTTAAAGAAAAGTTTTCTTAAGAACATAGCCACAATATTTGTTTGGTGTGTAATTTCGTGGTTGTAGACATGGGTAATATGGATTTGTGGGTCATGTCGTGGGTATATATATTCGTGGATAAAGTGGGTTTTATTGTGGCAGTTAACAACCTTTCATGATTTTCAATTTTAAATGTTCTCGACAATCACAATTAGTGTAATCAAAATTATTTGTTTATTTGTGTTTTTGTTATGTATTTTATGTTAAAATAAATTTGTGGATGATGCATATATTTGTTTAATTACCGTATATGTTCAATCATAGAGAATCGTGAGTGGATGTATGTGAGATGGCAACCAAATGATGTCGGTTTTAGCTCTATGTTTCTTGAAGGTGTTGAAAAATTCATCACATTTAATTTGCAACATCCCAAGTGCATTTAATGGATGGGAAAAAGATTAAGTGTCCTTGTTCGAAATGTAAGAATGGAAGATTTCATAAATTAGATGATGTTCGAGCTCATTTTTACCGAAAAGGTTTCGTTGAGGATTATTTTTGGTGGACTTCACATGGGGAGTCACCACTTGCCTCTACGCCCCTTGTAGATGAACCATCAAACTACTCAACAAACAAAGATGTGGATCTATTCGGGATACGGATGCATTTGTTTGATAACTTAAAATCCTGGTCAAAGATGATTTTTGATGCGGCTGGTCCGAGTTTTGTTGCACCTCCATGGTTTGACCCCATCACTCCCGTTGAAGAGTCAAGTAACAATGATTATGTATTCAATGAAAATCATGTGGAGATTGAAGAAGAGTTTAACATGCCACAACAATCTATGATGTTTGGTCCTGAGCATTGTAATAACCGGAAAATTTCAGAATTTAAATAATTATGCTATCAAGAATTTTATTAATTAAATTGTGGAACCGATCTAGTCTAAACCGGAAACCTTTTAATTAAAATGTAAACCGGACTAGTTCCTTTAAACCGGCCTGCTTCAAGTCACTAAGCCCAGTCCCTAGCTGAAATTTTCAGCCCAACTAGCAGCCATCCACTCCCCTCCTTTGGCCCACCTTCCTATCTGTGCTTTGGGCCGTTAGACACATCCGCTTGGAAACATAGGGACAGCCTCCTTCGTCTTCGTCGTTTCGCTGAGCTCCAATCGGCGGTCAACGGCCATTAATGGCGGTAACAGGGCATTGAAGCCGAACTTTATCAGCGTAACGATCGACTTCTCCCCTGCAGATTCAACCCCACCCAACACCCCGTCTTCTCGCCTCTTTTGCACCCTCTCTCGCTTCCTCTCTCGATCACGACCAGCCACCAACGTAACCGTCGACCGTGAATCACCTCACTATCTCGATCTGGTTCGACGATTACCACGATTTCCTCCCCTCTGCACTCTGGTCCTCGACCAGCATTTACGAGCCGCTCCCGATCTCGTTCTCGACCCCTGTCTCTTCTCCACAGGAACCGACCGACCACTTCGCAGCCTCTGCTATGCCGGCACAGACCGCCTTTCCGACGCTATTTGTCGATTACAAAGATCGGACGTACATCGCCAGCCATTCGACCTCCCCACCACTGTCTTTCCACCCGACACCACGCCGACGTAGAATTGGTAAGTAAAACGCTGGCGCCTCCTTAGTTTCCCCTGCTCCCGGTGTGTGAACGCCCTTGTTTTGTGTATAGGTTGATTGCAGTTGGGGACCCTGGCCATGACATCGTGGATAGAGCTGCGTGGACGTGAAAAATTGTAAACCGGGGGCCCAGTCCACACCTTCGACAATCACTAGGGAAGAGTTGAACTAAGAACCGATTATAAATTATTAGGTGACACCTTGCACTTTGTTTCCTATCGGACTCAAGCCGAGACGAGATCCATTTCGTGACCAAGATGTTAACCTCTACGTGTTTAGCAGGTACCAGACCGAGACATAGTAGGGTACTCGAATTGGAGTTGTGTTGTCCTACTCCCGTGAATCGAACTCTCGACCTTCCGACACCGCGTAATCTGTTAACCGTACTACCGATCCACTTCCGGTTAGACCCGAATCCGAGCTTTGCGGTTAAATTAATTTTTATAGAATTTCATAATAAATTATTATATAAGAAATGGTTAAATGCATGATAATGTAGTCATATATAATTGACGAAAATATTGGAATAATGATTGATATGTATCTAAGTAGAAACCAGAATCTTAAATTAATGTAATCGAAGAAATGTTTTAGTGAGACCGGAACGAGAACAAAGAATATTTGTAAAATTGTTAAACTTTAGATTTGTGATGCCTTCCGAGTTAGATATAATTCAAGGGAATAACTATAATGTCAGTAGGAGAGCGTGAATGGACGTGTAGGTCCCCGGACCGAAGTATTAAAGAAGATCAGGGTATTGACCCCCCGTTTGGTTGTTCATGGAATCATTCCGGTTGGTTCATGCAAAATGCACTTGCTTTCCCCTACTTTGTTACCCTATAGGGTATTAAAACTAATCAAATTCTACTACAATTTGTTCAAACCACAAGGAATGATTCCCAAAAACTTCATGAACAAGGGTGTACGTATGGACTAGATTTGTTTTCATTCCGTTTCCGTTTCCGGAGTTTAAACCAAACGGGCCCTGAGTGTAGACGGCATACCCTGATTGTGAGAATGATAAGTTGAACGAAATTTAAGAGAGGATTGATTCTAAGAGTGAATAATTTATTTATCATGATAATCGAATCTTTAACTAGCAAGATCGCGAGACTTTGAGACCAGTACCGTTAAGGTGGGTTCGTAGGACTCACTTAGTTACCGTTTAATACTGAGTGTGCATTGTAAGAGCCTTAGTTTTGGGAGCGAGTTTTGGTCTTAGCCGCCCCCGCGGGTCTGTGAGGCCGCCCCTGCGGCTCCTCTGCGGCCAAGAAACCCGCCACTGCGGTTTTCTGCGGCTGCAGCCGTCTTTGTTGACTCTTTGACCTATGCTTTACCTTTCTTTACCTTCTTCGTTTCACCTTGCTGAGCAAGGGTTTCCTCACTTTTCTAATCCAGTTCACGTCCTTCTTGCTTCTCCCTTGTTCCCTCTTGATCTTGTCTTGGTTTGGAAGAGTTTGGATTGAGTTTGGATGTGTTGTGGCTTTTGTGGTTGATGACTGTGAGTACTGCTGTGCTTGAAAGCCAGTGAGTTGTTGGTAATCAATACCTTAGCTAACCACAGCTGTGGTAATCTTCTTCCTCCTTGCTTCTTCATTCTTTCTTCTTCCTTTGTTTCTTCTTCCTTAGCTTAGGATTAGATGTTTGTATGTGTATGTTGTGACCTGTGTATGAATCTGGAAGAGAGTAGACGTGATTGATCACGTGAAGAGCTAAGGAGAAGCCGCGAGTTTGCATTTTGCGTTGTCGCCGCCCCCGCGGCCGAGAGTCACCGCCCCGCGGCTACCGTGTCGCAACACCTGCGTCGTGCCAGTGAGACGACTACGAGGTTGAGTTGGGGTTGATCCAGTGAGACGACTACGAGGTTGAGGTAAGTCCGTGGGACTTACTTAGTTGTCATTCCTTTATAGGATGTTGTGCATGAGTGGTGTGTGTTATATGTGTATAACATGTGTTATGATGGTCACCGACCTATGATGTATTGATTGCCCATTGTAGGGTTGTGACAACTTTTCCATTCATCCCGCTGGGAGTTGGGGGTTCTCTGTGGTCAGGACAGACCTGGTAAACGGTTCGGGCACTCTCCATTCCCTTAAGGTACACGGGGAGGTATTCCAGGCACCATTCCAGCTGGTTATAGTACCCAGAGGCGAGGGTTATATTCCTCGTGTCACTTATGTTTATATGGATATTTATATATGAGTTGATTGCTGAACTTTATAAAGATAATGAACCGGGTAAATGTGTGAAAGCATGATGATGTGTTAAGATTTCTAATGTGTGTTTGTGCTCTAGCATGTTCCTATATTTGTGTATGGTTAGCTAACGGTTTCATACCGTGTTGTAGACACTTTGCAGGATAGGGGAGCTGCAGAGTGATCTAGGTGGGTGATCCGCTGAGGGCTCCGTACACTGGGGCGGTATCGGGGATTTGGGTTGTTTTGATGTACAGTTTAGTTTGTTTGTACTCAGCGGTACATTGTATTACCTTTTTGGATATTTATATATATCAGTTTCATGTTTTGTTTTAATCTATCGGTGCCTTGTTGTAATATCAGTGAAATTGTTGTCAGGCTAGGGTCAGGATCCATTGTGAGATTCTAGCCCAGTAGCACTCCGAGTCCTACGGATTTGGGGTGTTACAAAGTTGGTATCAGAGCCCATGTTGACAACAATGGCACTAGTTAACTAAACAGAACCCGAAAAGGGGTCTGACTTTTTAAAAGGTTTTGGTTTTGAAATGGGTACAAATTTTTTGGGAGACCGTGTACGTGAGCCATCACCCCTCTGAAAACCTCGAGAGTATAGATATATATAGATATTCATATGGCATATATATATAGCCTTTTAAGATAGGTTTACGTCTTCTGCAAATGGTTCAGACTAGAGCCTTACCTGCAGCAAGGCGAGGTAGAGGTAGACCCCCTCTAGGTAGAGGACGGGGTAGGACTCCTACGGGTGGTTTACAGGCAGCAGGAGAGGTCCATGAGGAGGTTGCTGAGAGTGTCGTTCCTGAGGCTGGGAACGGTGCAGCTGAGGGACAAGGGCCACAGAGAGCCCAGTCTGGGGAGTCTAACCGTGTCTCCATGGAGGGACCAGCCTTCCGCGAGTACATACGACGTGTTGAGGAGGCTGTCAGGGCAGGTAGGCCTGCTCCTGATTTGTCAGCACAGGAGGGATCATCTGAGAGATCCCATGCAGTTACACAGGTGTCAGTTGCACCGGCACCTGCCGTTGAGATTGCTCGGGCTACAGAGGAGCATAGAGGGCCTCGACCAGACACTTGGTTGAAGGCTTTTCATCAGATGGGAGTACCCTCTTTCACTGGGATAGTGGGGCTAGAGGTGGAGCTTTGGATAGGACATGTAGACTCAACTCTGGAGTCTATTAGATGTCCAGCTGACAAGCAGATTGAGCTGGTGCAGACCTTGTTCAGGGATTTAGCACAGCACTGGTGGAGGTTTGTACGAGTACATGTTACTAGTTATGAGCAGATGAGGACTCTGATCCGAGAGCGTTTATGCCCTGCCTCGTTGAGGAGGGAGAAACTGCGAGACTTTGTTGAGGCTGAGTTCGAGGATGTACCGGTCTCAGAGGCTATTAGGAGATTTCAGGAGGAGCTGGCATTGCTGGGTCCAACTGCACCTGTTGCAGATCAGCACGTGTATTTGTTTTCTCGATGTCTGAGGGATACCACCCGTACCTATATGGCGGGTTTTCACTGTGAGACCTTGGTCGATTATCAGGACCGGGCTTCTGACAACGAGAGGGAGAGAGCTAGCCAGAGGAGAGCTTCTCAGACCGGAGGGTCTGAGAAGAGACAGAGGACTGGTCAGACCAGTGGTACTGGTGGAGCTGTTGGTTCATGGCGAGGCCAGAGTCGCCAGAGTCGTCCTCCATCTGCACCGGGTGCAGATAAGGGAGTGCAGTGCTTCAACTGCAGCGAGTATGGGCATATGAGGTCAGAGTGTACTAGGCAGCCGGTGACCTGTTTCACTTGTGGCCCACCTGGTCATAAAGCTACCTTCTGTAGACGAGGGAGAGCTTCATCACAACAGGATTCTTCTCCTGCTAGTGCAGCAGGAGGTGGACACAGACCATCTCAGCAGCAACAGCAGAGTCAAGGACAACAGAGGGTCCCAGATCGCCCTACGACTCAGAGATCTGCTCCTGGGCCGAGTAGAGGCAGAGGCCGTGGTGGGGGCACCACTGATACCAGAGGCCCACAGGGTCGTGTTTTTGAGTTGAGGAGTGCAGATGAGCCAACTGCACCTACTGCTACAGGTACCATTCTGATTCATGGTTTACCTGTTAGAGTTTTGTTTGATACTGGTGCTACGCACTCTTTTATTTCTGATGCCTGTGTAGAGCGTCTGAGTTTAGATACAGTTGAGGGGATGCCCTTTATTATAGGGTTACCCGATGGTGGTAGGGTCAGAGGTACCCGTGAGATTCACGGTTGTCCCATTTCTGTAGGGACTCGTGTGTTACTAGTTGACTTCTTTGTCATGCCGTTAGAGCATGAGGAAGTTATACTAGGTATGAATTGGATGACTAGACATTCTGTAGTCTTAGATGTAGGTAGGAGGACGGTTACCCTCTCTACCGAGTTAGGCCAGATAGAGGTTTTCCGAGGTTGGGACCTTGGAAAGGTAGGCACAGTTATCAGTGCTATACGGACTGATTGCACAGGGTTGTGAGGCCTTCTGGTGTTATGCCATGAAGGAGGGGGAAAGTCCAGTATTAGAAGACATTCCAGTTGTCTGTGAGTTCACTGATGTGTTTGTTGAGCCGTCTAGTTTGCCGCCTCAGAGGAGTGTGGATTTCAGTATCGAGTTAGAGCCTGGTACGAGACCCATCTTGAAGGCCCCATACCGGATGACGCCTGTTGAGATGCTGGAGCTGAAGAAGCAACTCGAGGAGTTGGTTGAGAAGGGCTTCATTCGCCCTAGCGTGTCCTCATGGGGAGCACCTGTCCTCTTCGTACAGAAGGACGGATCATTGAGATTGTGTATTGATTACAGAGAGCTGAACAAGGTGACCATCAAGAACAAGTATCCACTGCCGCGCATTGATGATTTGTTAGATCAGCTACAGGGAGCGATTGTGTTTTCCAAGATTGACTTGCGTTTCGGGTATCACCAACTGAGCGTGAGGGAGCAGGATGTGCACAGGGCAGCATTCCGGACCAGATATGACCACCACGAGTTTGTAATGATGCAATTTGGGCTTACGAATGCCCCAACCGTCTTTATGGAGTTGATGAACAGTATCTTCATCGACTTCCTGGATCAGTTTGTGGTGGTTTTCATTGATGACATTCTGGTATATTCTCGTAGCAGTGAGGAGCATGCAGGACATCTGAGGATTGTATTGCAGGTTTTGCGGGATAGAGAACTTTATGCAAAGTTCTCTAAGTGCGAGTTCTGGATGCCAGAGGTAGCATTTCTGGGTCACATTGTATCCGCCGAGTGGATCAAGGTTGATCCGACGAAGATAGAGGCAGTAGCTGCATGGCCGACACCGACGAACGTCAAGGAAGTACGTAGCTTCCTTGACCTAGCCGGTTATTACAGACGCTTCGTGGAGGGATTTTCTGTGATTACCCGTCCACTGACGAGTTTGCTGAGGAAGACTACCAGGTTTGCGTGGTCTGATCAGTGTATGCAGAGTTTTGAGGAGCTGAAGAGACGTCTGACTTCTGCTCTTGTTTTGGCACAGCTAGAGGGTACTGAGGATTTTGTAGTATACAGTGATGCATCCAAGCTAGGCTTGGGATGTGTGTTGATGCAGAGAGGCAGGGTGATTGCATATGCGTCTCGACAGTTGAAGACGTTTGAGCAGAACTACCCGACTCATGATCTGGAGTTGGCAGCGGTAGTTCATGCACTGAAGATCTGGAGACATTACCTATATGGTGTTACATGTCAGATCTTCACAGACCATCAGAGTCTGAAGTACATTTTCACGCAGCGGTAATTGAATAACCGCCAGCGTAGGTGGCTTGAGCTGATCAAGGATTTTGATTTGGAGATTTTGTATCATCTAGGGAAGGCGAACGTAGTCGCCGACGCCCTGAGCACAGAGGACGCCTCGAGAGAAGGCGATTGCGAGGCTGACAGTTTAGCATCAGTTGCATAGAGACTTGATCTGGCTAGAGTTGGACATCCCAGTTCCCTGATGAGGATGCCCAACTGCGTACTTTGGAGGTTCTTCATGATCTGTTGGATGAGATCCGACAGAAATAGGAGACCTGCCCGACTTTACAAAGGATCAGAGATAGGATGTCTCGGGATGAGGCACCACGGTTCCTGCTAGGAGCAGATGGAGTTTTGAGGCGCCGCGGTCGCGTCTGTGTACCTGCTGATACAGAGCAGAGACAGAGGATATTACAGGAGGCTCACTGTACACCTTACTCGGTACATCCAGGTACGAGTAAGATGTATCAGGATCTGAGACGTCTATATTGGTGGGGAGGGCTGAAGCCCGATGTGGCCAGATTTGTGGCACAGTGTGCGACCTGCCAGCAGGTCAAGATCGAGCATTTCAGACCTGGAGGTGAGCTCCATCCACTTCTTGTTCCACAGAGGAAGTGGGAGGACGTCACCATGGACTTTGTGACTGGACTGAGGCTGAGCCGGAGTTTTGATGTCATCTGGGTCATAGTTGACAGACTGACGAAGACGGCACATTTCATTCCTATTCGAGAGACGTGGCCGGTGAGCAGATTAGTAGAGGAGTACACTAGGCAGATAGTGAGACTCCATGGTGTACCGAGGACGATCGTCTTTGACAGAGATGGACGATTTACCTCGAGGTTCTGGCAGCAGATTCAGACTGCCCTGGGGACGAGTTTGCACTTCACGACTGCGTTTCATCCTCAGACAGATGGTCAGTCAGAGAGGACCATTCAGACGCTGGAGGATATGCTGCGAGTTTGTGTGTTGGATTGGGGACAGGTGTGGACGGATCATTTCCCACTTGTTGAGTTCTCCTACAACAGTTGGCATGCATCTATTGGGATGGCCCCATATGAGGCACTATATGGACAGAGATGTCGTACCCCGTTATGCTGGGATGAGCAGAGCAGTGTTAGTGGTTTAGCACCTGATCAGATTCAGGATGATATGACTCGAGTAGCATTGATTAGAGAGCGTATGCTGACTGCACAGAGCCGTCAGAAGTCTTATGCTGACAGGAGGCGTAGGCCTTTAGAGTTCAGGGTTGGAGCCCATGTGTGGCTGAGAGTGTCCCCGACACGAGGTTTTAGGCGATTTGGCACTAAGGGGAAGTTGAGTCCCCGATATGTCGGACCATTCGAGATTCTGGATCGGGTTGGGAGCGCAGCTTATAGATTAGCCTTGCCTCCGAGATTAGAGGGTGTTCACCTTGTGTTTCACGTGTCTCAACTGAGGGAGTACATACCAGATCCGAGACACATCGTGAGTTATGAGGATTTGGTGGTTAAGCCGGACCACACTTTTGTTGAGCATCCGATTGCAGTCCTAGAACGAGGTATTAGACGCATGCGTTCGAAGGACATACATATGCTTAGGATACAGTGGTCGAGACGAGGACCTGAGGAGGCTACATGGGAGACTGAGGATAGTATCCAGAGGAACTATCCAGAGTTCTATGCAGAGATAGGTGCACCAGTAGGATCACCGAGTAGATCTTAGTACTAGCTTGGTGAGTCTTATGTGCTTACATGCTTATATGTTACGATATGTTATTTCATGCTAGCTTGTTGTGATTATGATCTTATTAGATCTTGTTGTGCTAGTATGATTTTTTGTTTATAGCTAGAGATGACTCTTTCCTCCATGCTATTGGGATATGTGATGTTTTTGCTAGAGATGGTTTCCCTCTAGGCCTTGGACAGTACAGTTTGCTGCAGGAGTGGATGATTCCCTCCATGCTTATGTTGAGATTATAGAGGGAGTTGTACCTCGGCTTGTGAGTCCGAGTGGTTTGAGGATTTTACAAGTTTCGGGACGAAACTTGTTTTTAGGGGGGTGAGGTGTAAGAGCCTTAGTTTTGGGAGCGAGTTTTGGTCTTAGCCGCCCCCGCGGGTCTGTGAGGCCGCCCCTGCGGCTCCCCTGCTGTTCCGTCCCTGCGGCCAGGAAACTCGCCCCTGCGGTTTCCTGCGGCTGCAGCCGTCTTTGTTGACTCTTTGACCTATGTTTTACCTTTCTTTACCTTCTTCGTTTCACCTTGCTGAGCAAGGGTTTTCTCACTTTTCTAATCCAGTTCACGTCCTTCTTGTTTCTCCCTTGTTCCCTCTTGATCTTGTCTTGGTTTGGAAGAGTTTGGATTGAGTTTGGATGTGTTGTGGCTTTTGTGGTTGATGATTGTGAGTGCTGCTGTGCTTGGAAGCCAGTGAGTTGTTGGTGATCAGTACCTTAGCTAACCACACATGTGGTAAGCTTCTTCCTCCTTGCTTCTTCATTCTTTCTTCTTCCTTTCTTGTTTTTCTTCTTCCTTAGCTTAGGATTAGATGTTTGAATGTAGGATTGATGTTTGTATGTGTATGTTGTGACCTGTGTATGAATCTGGAAGAGAGTAGACGTGATTGATCACGTGAAGAGCTAAGGAGAAGCCGCGAGTTTGCATTTTGCGTTGTCGCCGCCCCCGCGGCCGAGAGTCACCGCCCCCGCGGCTACCGTGTCGCAGCACCTGCGTCGTGTCAGCGGCGTGCCTGCGCTTGCCAGCGTTCCTTGTCACCGCCCCTGCGGATTTTTTTCCTGCCGCGCCTGCGGATGATCTCCTCCGCCCTTACGTCCTTAGTTAACGCAGGTGCGTCTTGTCCCGGGACTAACTATAGTTAGGTAGTTCCTTTCCTTTCTAGTATGAGGAACTTAGTACCATGCTAGGATTCGGATGTTGATGAGTATGATACGGAAATGCCGGTTAGGGCTTTGAGGTTTACGAGTTGGATATGATCCCTTATGGATCCCTTGGGTCTAGGTGTGACCCTTTGTGTGATAGGAGTTTGATATCTGTGTATGCCTTGTATAAGCCATGTTATCCTCCAGTTTGGAGTGGACTGAGTTGGGGTTGATCCAGTGAGACGACTACGAGGTTGAGGCAAGTCCGTGGGACTTACTTAGTTGCCATTCCTTTATAGGATGTTGTGCATGAGTGGTGTGTGTTATATGTGTATAGCATGTGTTATGATGCTCACCGACCTATGATGTATTGATTGCCAATTGTAGGGCTGTGACAACTTTTCCATTCATCCCGCTGGGAGTTGGGGGTTCTCTGTGGTCAGGTCAGACCTGGTAAACGGTTCGGGCACTCTCCATTCCCTTAGGGTACACGGGGAGGTGTTCCAGGCACCATTTCAGTTGGTTATAGTACCTAGAGGCGAGGGTTATATTCCTCGTGTCACTTATGTTTATATGGATATTTATATATGAGTTGATTGCTGAACTTTATAAAGATAATGAACCGGGTAAATGTGTGAAAGCATGATGGTGTGTTAAGATTTCTGATGTGTGTTTGTGCTCTAGCATGTTCCTATATTTGTGTATGGTTAGCTAACGGTTTCATACCGTGTTGTAGACACTTTGCAGGATAGGAGAGCTGTAGAGTGATCCATAGTGGGTGATCCGCTGAGGGCTCCGTACATTGGGGTAGTATCGGAGATTTGGGTTATTTTGATGTACAGTTTAGTTTGTTTGTACTCAGCGGTACATTGTATTACCTTTTTGGATATTTATATATATCAGTTTCATGTTTTGTTTTAATCAATCGGTGCCTTGTTGTCAGGCTAGGGTCAGGATCCATTGTGAGATTCTAGCCCAGTAGCACTCCGAGTCCTACGGATTTGGGGTGGTACATGCATTAGGGTAGTGTGTGTTATATTCATGTGAAATAAATGAACGGACTAGACCACTGTACTTTAATTGTCAAGTAAGGCACAAGTGTATTAACTTGTCACAAGCCAGGTACAATGCACTTCTTGAAAAGGTCGGAAATGTACTACCAACATATCATAATTTTCCAATAAGTTTCTATGAGATGCAAAGGATTGCAAATTTGGGATTGCCACAACAAAAAATTCACATGTGTCCCGAAGATTGCATGTTGTTTTGGAAGGATGACGTTGATGCTACCGAGTGTAAATATTGTGAAGATCGAAGATGCTTTTTCATCTGAGTCGGATAATGATTGATCAAATGTTTCAATGTAGATGAGATTGTATTGTATTGGATGATGAAGTGAGAAATGTTTTAATGTTTTAAACTTTTGATGATGTAAATGAGATTGTATTGGATTGAATGTTCTACCGCTCGTGACTAATTTCAGTTGTTACTTAAAATGTTACAAACAAACATTTTGTGAAGCATTTTCGGATATAGCCACGAATATAGCGAATTTTTTTTCGAGGGTAAATTTGTAGGTATTAAATTAACATGCGCGCTGCA
This sequence comes from Fagopyrum tataricum, assembly GCA_002319775.1. Taxonomy (NCBI): domain Eukaryota; kingdom Viridiplantae; phylum Streptophyta; class Magnoliopsida; order Caryophyllales; family Polygonaceae; genus Fagopyrum; species Fagopyrum tataricum. Next base: position 50,839,643 of record CM008285.1, read on the forward strand.
AAATGAAAGCAGGCCACGAAAATGAAAAATGTTTGGCAGAATAGAAAAAAATTGGGTGGGTTAACTCCTTCATTTTCTCTCCTAATTTTCAAAACCCTAATAGTGTAAGTTCGATTGATTTTAGTGGCCGCCTCCTCTATCTTCTCTGTTTGTTCAAGGCTAGGGCGAACATCAAAATTGTCTCCTCTATCTTCTCCGTTCATCATCGCCGGCCTCTCTCCCCCTCGTCTCCTTCTCAACTGTGTAGAGGTACGTTCTTCTTCTCCACCCATTAATGGTGTAACTTCGATTGATTTGTGGCCGCCTCCTCTATCGTCTCTCCTTGTTCTCCTCATAACTGATTGACACTTCTCAATGTCTTCTTAGGCTCTCAGTCGCGGGCCTCTCTCTCCCTCTTCTCCTTCTCAACTACGTGGTTTTGGTTCTTTTCCTTCTGTACTCCTCTCCGACACTTCTCCTTCTCGATTGGGTAGAGGTACACATATCTCCTTCTCAGTTGCTTCTCAAGTTGTGCTTATTTTTATTACTGTTATTTTTTTTCGTTTTGAGCTGCTAATCAGGTTGTGCTTAAGTGTGGTTTTGGTTCTTGTTTATTACTATTATTTGTGGATGACGAGTAACTTGCCTTTCTGAACGAGTGAGCATATCTGAGAGAGCATGTATGAGAGAATGAGTTTTAGGTTAGCACTTTATGTGTTCTTCCGTGAGTAAGTGAGCATGTATGAGAGAGCATGTCTGAGAAAATGAGTTTCAGGTTAGCACTTTAGGTGTTCTTCCATTTGTATTCAAGTGAATGAGTGAGCATTTATGATAGAATCATATATTTCCCATTTAATGTACAAATCCAATTCTTTCATTTGTATTCAAGTGAGTGTATTTGGCTTATAACCATCAAATCTTAACTACAAGTAGTGAACAGTTTAAGGTTAGCACTTAAGGTTACAAGGTCGGGATTTTAACAATAATTGAGTATGCAATTAGGACTTTCACAATTTGATCACTGCTGTATTTTTTGTTTTCTTCTGTTTTTTCCTATTCCTCATAATGTATTTTGGTTTTCTTTAGTTTTTTCAGTGCTATTTTTTTTCCTTCACTTCTTTCACTTGTTGTTTTTTTGTCACTGCAGTCATTTTGATACGTAACATCATGAAATGTGCCGGCGCTTCACAATCATTATTTCCAGTTTCGCGCGAAGCTCGTAGTGATGGTACGTTACTACTCGTGGTCGTGTTGCTTCTGCTCCTTCTCGTGATCCTATTTCTACTTTTTCACGTGCACGCACTCGTCAAGGCATTGTTGCTAGCAGTGCTCGTGTCAATCTCCGTGTCAATGCTACCACTCCGACTATCACTCCGGCTACCACTCCTACTACTAATCCCGGTGTTTCTCCTTTGTCAGATGCATGTGTGCAAGAAGTTGAGCAAGTTGAAGGTGAACAATATGAGGAGGAGGAGGATGAAGTTGATGGTTCTGGTCCAACTCCTAATGCTCAAGGATTTGTCAACTCACAAGCTCAATCTCAAACCGAACAACGTAAGATGTTGTTGGGGGTTCCAGATGACGGCACTCGGTTACTCTCTTCTCTGTTTTTTATTTATTTTTATCAAACCTAATTAGTTAAAGTCTATATTACTAAACATTTGGTATTATTTTCAGAGACTTTGAGCCACGCGCGCGAGCGAGCTTTTACAAAGATGAAGGAAATTATACACGGACATTACAATGGTGTTTGGACAAGTGTTTTCAAAGTGCCACAAAATGTTAAAGGACAAGCAGTTTAGTGAATTTAAGGTGCAGGTTTAACGATTGATATGTGATTTATTTCGAAATATGTTTCTGAATTTTCTGCATTTGAAATTTGTAGAAACATTTGGCTTTCACGGTGTCAGAAGAAGAGATGAAAAAGGCTTTTTTTTCATCAAGCTTGTTCTCACATACAAAACATCTTTAAGTTTCACCTAGATAAAGGATCCATACCTGATTTTACTGGAGATGATACATGGAAAGAAATAGAGACTTTAAGAAAAACTAATGAAAAGCTAGTTAGGCAAGCAACAATGAACAAGATGAATCGGGGTTTCAAAAATTATCGTGATGCTGGGTCATATCGAGGAGGTTTATGCAAAGTCAACAAATGAAGAAAAAGAATGGTGAGTGTATTATATATTAATGTTCAATTTTATCTTTGAGTTATAGTGTAAATGCTAAACAATACTATATGTTTTCTATGTTTTTAGGAGTTAGTTAATGATGGTGTTAAACCTCTACTTTCTCAAGTTATTAAAAATTTGTGGACGAAGAAAGATAGAGAATGGACTGGACCAACGTCTGTTGTAATTGTGGTGAGTCATCCAAACTTGAATAGATTAGTGACTTGCTGATTTTTTTTTTTGTTGATTTTTTTATAGTACGTTGAGTTGCTGATTTTAGCAATAAATATCAATGTTGAATAGATTGGTACCCATTTGATATCATATCATTGATGACTTTTGGGTTTATGGTTTTTTTTATTAGTTGAGTTTCTTTTTAATCATAAATATCAATGTTGAACACATTCATATCATTGCTGATTTTTTGGGTTGCTAATTAGCTATGGTTCAAGCATGAATAGATTAGTGGGTTTTTTTTTATAGTTGAGTTGCTGGTTGTTTTTTATAGTTGAGTTTCTTTTGGGTTTCTTTTTAGCCATGAATAGATTAGTGGGTTGATGATTTTTTATAGTTGACTTGTCGATTTGTTTATATTTCACTAGATGATTTTTTTTTATCGTTCAATTGCTGATTATATGATGAAATTTGGGTTGCTGATTTTTTTAATTCACAATTGAACATTCAGTTTGGGTTCAAACTTACATTTATGTTGATTTTTTGTTTGATACAAATATTGGTTTTCTATAGGATGAATTTGACCGTCTTATCACTCAACAATCCTATTCCGAAGATGAGAAAAATGTGACTCGCCTTACAGAAGATGAAATTTGGGTTCAAACATGTAATGGTTCAAATAATGGGAGAATATATGGATTAGGGGAACAAGGTGTAGGGCTCATTCGTACTGGGCTTGAAAACAATCTCATGATTGTCAATTCTACAAATTCTTATCATACCTATCAAGATGTGGAGCCACTTCAAACTGAAATGAAAATAATGAAAGAGAAATTGGATGTCTCAACTGCTGAGGTAAAAGACATGAAGAGGAAAATGGAGTTGTTGCAAGATTCTATCAAACAACAACAATCCTTGCTAGTAGAACTACTTAAGCTTCAAAATGGTGCTTCTTCAAGCTCTACGCCATCACTTTTATAGCTTGTGTAATCGTTTTCAGAAACTTTGAACTTGTTTTTCTTCATAGACTATGAAATATGATCATTACATGGATATTACTAGTGATTATGGGTGATTTGGATATGTAAATTTTGTTATTATGGATGTAGGATGTTTATGATATGGATTTGGTGTTTAATTTTTATACTAGGTATTCTATAATTTCTGGATTTAGTATTTAGTTTATTTAATATTTTCTACCATTTTAGCAGTATAATTGGATAGTAAATCAACGAATATTGCAACAAGTTTTCTCTTAAATTGTTTTGTGCCTACTAGCCACGAGTTTAGCCACAAATATGTTCTTGCGTAACGTCTTCAATGTAACCTTCTACTTACATAGCCACATTTCTAGCAACGAAAGGCCCGTAGGTAATGCCCTCAATTGTAGCCTTAAACAACCTTCGTGCCAAATTACCACGGTTTTAGCAGTGAATATATTCGTGGGTAAATGTCTCAAATGTACCCTCACACATTATTCGTCGCTAGTAGCCATGTGTTTAGCCACAAATTTATTTGTGGGCAAAGGCCTCAAATTTACCCATAAGGTTATTTTTGTGGCTAACTTAGCTTCGAACCAATATTTCAAGGGTAAACTGTGTGGCTAGATTTATCCACGGCCTCTGTAGCGCTTTGACTTGTTTTTCTAGGGTAATTTCATGACTAATGTCGAGGGTAATCGTTGTGGTGGGTAATTTTGTGGATACTGTTGAGGCTACGTTTGTGGCTACAACAATGTTTTATGGTAGTGAATCACAATCCAAACATCTTAAGAATATCATCATATAGGAGTTCTAGCTAATTGATAAAATCTCAAATTAGTATTTCAAATAGTATTGTCATAGCACACCCCATTATAAATAGATGATTAAAAAGTTTATAAAAAAAAAATTTACATGAATACGAGTACATAAAACATCGATCCCCAATACATTAGACTTAATTTCAAGAGAGGAAAGAAACAAATTCTTGGTCTTGTTGCAGAGACTTCATTGTATCCGGTGAAAGGCAAACCTCTAAGCTCACACTTCCTTTGCCTTCTCTTGAAGGTCGAAATGTAACCTTCCCATCATACTTATTTGATCCTGTACGAGTTGCCACCGCTTTTCCCAACCCAAATTCAATACCATATGCATCTTCTCTATGTGATCCGGCGATAACAATGCATGGTTCAGTTGACGTCTCGGCTGCCAGAAACAAAGGAGACTTTATCCATTGAATACCTAAGTTGCAAACACTCTCATGTGTACATTCTCCAACCGCTTTGTGCAACAACGATGCGACCCATCCTAAGTTGTTGTTGAGCAATGCATTGGCTTGAATTGGATTGAATGATGGGTAGTTGAAACTGCCAACATAGTTTGGTGACAAAGGTGGGTTCATTCTAAACCTAGCATTTGCCAAGAACACAAAACTACAACTTTCATCACTTTGTTTGCCGCGAGAACGAACAATGGATCTCCATATTAGGGCAGTAATCGCTTGAAAGGACGAGATTTTGTTCGTTTCCTCGACACACTCTTCATTAATCTTTGCCTTGAGTTTCTCTATTGACTCCGTCGAGAAATGGAAGATCACTTCGCTAATGGGGAGATCGTTGTTCATCTCGTATCTCGTGATGAACTCGTCGGGATGAATATACGGGATTTTGAGGGTCGGTCCATAACCTTGTGGAAACCATCTTTCATAGTTAGGGGGTCTTGATAACTTCATATTATCCGATTTGAACGTTTCGGACCAAGACAAGAAGAAGTGCCAAAAGGATGATCCATCGACGACAGAATGATTTAGAGAAACACCGAGGAAAATGCCATCTTTTAACTCGGTTACTTGTGCTACTAAAATGGGTTCGTCATGAGCATCATAGTTTGTGGGTATTTGACCTAGTTGAAAGAATGATTGAACTATAGTTGTTGGTACGTAAGTTGGCGTTACTACATCGTCTACCGTCACATCTTGTAGAGTAGCATGAATAAACTTAGCTCCAGGGCCTTTGTTACAGTCTATGAAGATGAAAGACTCGTGTTTCTCCTCGTCTATCTCGGTCACAAATTGGCCTAAGTACAAAATGCCAAGATGAGAGTGATTTCACCGATAGTGATAATGAAAAAAAGAAAAGAATACAAAGTTGAACAAACCTGCAAAGGGATAGAAGTGAGAAAGCGTAGAAGACAAGGATTGCTTGAGCCTCTGCAAGAATGAATACATGCCTCCATCTTCCTTTAATGGAAGCTTGGGGAAGAGAAGGCCAATTTGCAGGTGACATTGAGATATCTGCGCTAATTCCAAGTATCCTAAGTGGTAAGGCTTCTTTGATCCTTCAAGGATTTCATTTGGTTTGATGAAACATTCAGAAACCAATTTGATGTTGGAAGAATTATTTTCCATTTCTCTTTCTTTCTTTAAAGTGAATTTCACTTGTACTCTACTTAAAGACGCTATTGGGTTTCTTAAATAACTCTCTTCAACTAACACTCTTTGAATGTGAACCTATATAGGAATAATTCACTAAATTCATTCGATCGCAAACGAAACTCAGAATGTTTATGAAGATCCCGTATATCCCATATATATAACGTTATTTATATATATATCTAGAAAGATAAAAACGCTAAAGTATAATATACAAGCTCCATGGACCAACTTTATGGCCCAACATCTGACTTCACAACCCAACATTAATCGATATACATGTGATGTTTGCCTTAGTGAGGGTCTCGATCTTGATCTATACAAAGGCGATGTTTACTCAGCTTAGTGTTAATGTTTACTGTCATCGACATAACATGTGTACGTAGTAATTAAGTTTTGAAAATAATAAGTTCTTACGACTAAAGTGAAGCAAGTATATTTCAAGCTTAGTATATTGGGTTGATGGGCTATTAGGAGGAGCCTCATTACGTTTGGACCTGACACGCATGTACGCTCATATACATGTTATTGGGTAAAAAGTAATTAATACCGGACAAGCCATTAATTATGGGTGGATGGGTGTTGATTGATCATATCACAACTACGCGTACGGACTCACACAAAAGAAAATGATACAATTAATACCTTGTTGGGATTCACATAGCATGTTAAGAAACGGACTCGCACAAAAGAAAATGATACAATTAATACCTTTTGGATTCACATGGCATGTTAAGAAAAGCTATCAATTCTACATTGATAAAATATAGTCATAACGAGTCTAATATATAAAACGGTGTACTACTTCTTTTATTGTTTTGGGATTTTAGAATGGAATTTCGATCACTGAACTTATGTGTAACTCGTTTCCTCTATATAGAAAATGATACAATACACTGATAAAAGTTTTTCTCAAGTAAACGTTTTTCTATACTATCCTCGTTTTAGTCGGATAACTAGATGTTAAGTTTCCATTCACCTACACCCTCTTTCTAGTCGGATAACTAGATGTCAAGACTATCTAACTAGAAATTGATATATATTCACGTTTTGACTATGAACTTCTCGATTAGTTTGCAAGTTTTAATTGACTCGTCTGGAGGTATAACTAATAAAAAAAAAAAATTATAATGTCAAGGATCAAGTTACTCCGTTTGATTACTATGAATGACTTGTTGACCGATTCAATTCACATGATAATTAACCTCTATTTGTTTTCTTTGCAAAACAAAGAAACCAAAAGTAAACAATAAATTAATGACCGTATCTGCCCGAAATAAAATCATCCTATGTGCAATGAGATATTTAATTTCCAGCTTGCATTTGTGTAGGTTGATTAGTATGCATGGTAGGTGTTTGTTGGTCAATCGCAATCGTCCCACACTGCGTGCACTAAATTCTGTGTACGTACAAAAATTAACCGAGTAGGTCAATTTTTTTATTTTTTTTATAATGAAAAGCGGTTAGATTGGCCTACCTCCTAGAGGTAGTCCAATCTAAAGCATCCTTGCGGATGAGAACACGAAGTTCGGGATCTTTAGAAAAATTGGTGTTGGGGGTCGAGATTCCTAGATGGGTCAACGGTCAGCAACACAGTTTATCTCTCTGAAAATATGCCTAATACGGATCTCGTCAAAGAAGCGAAGATCCAATCTGGAGTCGGATATAATCATCGCAACCTCACAAGGACAACTCCACAAACCTTGGAGTGCCTTGATTACACACAGGTTATCACCTTCGATTTCGATCTTTTTAATTTGTAGTCTGATTGCCTCTTGTAACCCAGATTTGAGGGCAAAAGCTTCGGCTTTTATGACCGAATTGAAATTATTTTTTTTAGCGTCGAGGCTAACGATATCGCCATTGTGGTTCCAAATAACATATCCAATAAATGTCATTCCTGAATCGAGTTTTGATTCATCAAAGTTGAGTTTAAAGAAGCCGGGTTTTGGTTTTTCCCATTTAATATTGTGTTTTTTCCGTTTGTTTGAGATATAGCTTTTTGGTTGTTGTTTAATGTTGTAATCGTCCTCATCAGTTATGTTAGTTTTCAGTTGTGTATTTGGCTTTTGATGAAATTGATGACCTTATTATCAGGGCCCATAGGTTCATTACTAAATATAATTTTGTTCCTGAAAAACCATATACTCCACCATGCAGTTGCAAGGTACGTAAATTTCTTTGTTCTAATTCTGTCTTTAATTTCTTGTAGGATGACATGAGCTTTTTTATTTTGGAGGTTAATTTTGTTAAGTTCGGTTAATATTGTTCTATCGATTTTGGCGATAATTTGTTTAGTGTGATGGCATTCCAAGAGCAAGTGTAGTAGGTCCTCAATGTGATGGTTGCATAGATCACAATGCCTCGTTACAACAATTTTTCTTTCGTCAAGTTTTGCTTTTGTCGGAAGTCCATTAACAGAAATTTTCCAAATAAAGTTTTTAATTTTGGGTTGGGTATCCAGTTTTCAAATCCATTCACAAGAATGGTTTGGTTGGATATTTGATTCCTCTTCAATCATGTCATAAGCCGATTTTGTAGAAAACCATCCATTTTTACTGCATCTCCAAATTAGTCTATCTTAGATCTCGTTTTTCGGAATGATTGTTTCCTTTATCTTTCTCAGAATATCCGGGTTTATGACATTTTGGAGCTCATTATCAATTTTGTTGATATCCCACTCTCTTGAGTTATTTATGAAATGACTAACTTTAGTGCTTGTATCAATTTGGTTGGTATTTTGCACCATTTTTATTAGTGGTATCGTTGTTACCCAACTATCGTGCCAAAAGTTGATGGTTTTTCCGTTTCCGATCTGCCAGATGATACCTTTTTTGAACTCGGTTTTGAGTTTCATAAGATTGTTCCATTGCCACGAAGCTCCCCCTTTCAAATGGTAATGGAGAATGTTCTTATTTTTTAAGTATTTCTCATTTATAGTTTTAACCCATATATTGTTTGGTTCTGCCATAATTTTCCACAAGAGTTTCATTTATAGCGCTTTGTTTGAAATTATAGATTTTCTTATCCCAAGGCCACCATTCTTTTTTGATTACAAACTGTGTCCCAACTAATAATAGGTCTGTGTTGGTCTCCTTTATTCCAGAAGAATTTCTTGTAAGTTTTATCCAATTCTTCCAAGTTATGGCTTGGGAGCATAAAGCTTTGCATGATAAATGTAGGTTTAGTTGCAAGGTTGTGTTTTATGAGTTTGTTTCTACCTTCTTGTGAAAGGGAGTTTGCTTTCCATTTTAGGAGTTGTTGTTTTGCTCTAAGGTTAGTTTCACCAAAAGTTTCTTTTGTCACTCTTCCATTTATGATTGGACATCCAAGATATTTGTCAAGGGATGTGGTGTGACACATATTTAGAGCATTTTTTAATTGGTTGATATTAATCTCGCTGGTAATTCTTGTTGTTTGGAAAGCCGATTTCTGGAAGTTAATTTTTTGACCAGAAATAGAGTAGTACAATTCCAGAATTTGCTTTACCCTTAGACAAGAGGCAACATTTGCTTTAGCGAAAATGATCATATCATCAGCAAAGGATAAGAAGGGGATAGGTGTAGCTTGTCTACAACAGAGAAACCAATATGGTTATCGTAATTGTTGCAATCATCTTGAATCATTTATTTAAGAATTTCCGCTCCCAAAATAAAAAGGTAAGGGGATAAGGGGTCACCTTGTCTTAGTCCTTTCTCAGGAAAGAACTGCTCTGTTGGCCCGTTGTTAACGAGGACAAAGAAAGAGACTGTAGAGATACACTCCTTAATCCATCCAACGAATTTATCATTGAACCCAAACTTCTCAAGTATACAAATGATAAATTTCCAATTTACTTGGTCATAAGCTTTTTTCATATCAAGTTTAATGGTTGTCCATCCTTCTTTACTCTTTTTGGACCGAAAAGAGTGGAAAATTTCATGAGCAATAAGGATATTGTCATGAATAGACCTATTGGCCACAAAAGCTCCTTGAAGAGGATGAATGAGTTTAGGCATGATGGATTCCATTCTTTTTGTTAAAATTTTTGCTATAATTTTGTAGATTGTTGAGCAAAGGCTTATAGGTCTAAAGTGGTTAATTGATGTAGGATTATCCGTTTTAATGATCATTGTTATAAAAGTATGGTTGATTTGTTTTAGCATTTTTCCACTTCTGAAAAAATCTTTTACTGCTTTGGACACATCCGTTCCCACAATGTGCCAGTATTTTTGGTAAAAGTCAGCCAGCATACCATCTGGTCCGGGAGATTTATCACACCCAATATCGAAAGTTGCATTTCTAATTTCTTCATTATTAGGAGGTTTTGTTAAGAGAAAGTTGTCATCAACGCCAACTTTATTTTTGATGAGTTGTAGTTTCTCGTTGAGAAGGGATTGGTCTATTGGTGTTTTAGAAAATTTGCTTTGGAATTCTTTTTTTATTTCAAGTCGGATATCAGATTCAGAGGTTAGAACAACACCCATTCTGGTTGTAAATTCTTTTAGATGTTTTCGATTTCTTCTTCCAGTAGCAATGCGATGGAAATATTTGGAATTTGTGTCCATATTTTTCAAATGCGTGTTTTTTGATCTTTGTCTCCAATATCTTTGGTGAAAAGAAAGTAGTCGGTTTTGTTTATTTAGGAGATTCCTTTGGATGTTTTCGATGTTTTGATTCACCGTGTTAATTGAATTGCTTTGAATATCTTGTAGTTTCGACTCAACATCCTTCAATTGCATGAAAATATTTCCGAAGTTAGTTTTGCTCCATTCTTTTGCTTTTGTTTTTAGAAGTTGAGTTTTTCTTGTAAGTTTAAACATTTCATCCCCATTAAAGTTGGATCGCCAAGTTTGTTTAACAATATTCTCAAAGGATTTTCGTTTAGTCCACATCATTTCGAATTTAAACGGATGTGGGGTGAACGTCACCGTTCCTGCTAGCTCCAAAGTAATTTGGCAGTGATCCGAAGTGGTAAAGGCGTGATTTTTAGTTTTTAAGTTTGGGTACCATTGAATAATTTGATTGTGCACCAAAACACGGTCTAATTTTTCAAGGATATTACTCGGGCCATACTGTCTTTTCCTCCAGGTAAAGTTGTTACCAGTAGTTTGGATGTCTTCCATATTACAGGAATTCTTAAAGTTCAATAGTCTGTTAAATCTATTTGAGTTGATTGTGGCCCCTCCAAGTTTTTCATAATATTGTTGAATTTCGTTAAGATCACCCAACAAAATACAAGGGAGTGTGGAACTTTGAATAAACCTGGAGAGTGAGTTCCAAAATTGGTTCTTTGAAGCTTCTTGTGGGGGGCGTAAGCAAAAATGATAATCATTTTGTTGTTCGAGTTGTTACAAGTAAATTCGATACAAATGAATCGGTCATCTTTGTGTATAATATTTATTGTTTGATTACTAAGTTGGTAAGATTTCCAAAGGAGGCATAAACCTCCAGTCCTACCAATAGCAGGGCAATACACCATGTTGTCAAATCCTGTTGATTTTCACAAGCAATCCTTAGGAGGTTTTTCATATTTAGTTTCAGCAATAGCAATAATTTTAATCTTGTGGATTTTACAGACCGCATCGAGATTTGTCCAGAGGTTACTCCGACCCATTCCTCTAATATTCCAGAAGCTTATTATCATGTGATCCGGGTAAGGATATTGGGAATAAGGAAGGCAAACATGCCCGGTGCACCTAAAAATTCCCTGTCGAATAGTCGATCTTGCATGGTTTATTAGCCGTAAAAAATATAGCTGGAATTTTGTAATGGTGGATCACACCACACCGGTACTCCGATCCAACCAAAATCGCGGTTTTAGATTCGATAAGAGTGGGTTGTAGCCCGGAAATAATGGGTTTTAGCCCTTGAGAACAAGACAAAATCTTTCCAATATTTTTGCAAAAAATCGTTGTTACAATCCAGACAATCTGAATCATCGCATATAATAAAAAACAACGACTCGTGGTGAAGATGATTCCTCGACAACTCAGGTAAAACCACCTCCTGTTAAGGATATGCTCCCTCTCCCTTTGAGTGAGATAGTTTTGATGCTCGGGGTTTTCTATCACAATCATGATCAAGAGCAACAAAAGATGTTTTATCTTGAGAACGCCGGAGTTGGTATTCAACAAGTTGAGACATCTATCAAGATCATCCTGCAGGTAGTGCATAATCAGACAATCATAAAGCCTAGTAAGGCCACAACAGAGAGTAGACAAATGCTTGAAATCATAGCTTATGGCATGATAATTTTTGATTAATTGGAAAAAGAAAAGCAAGAGTGAAGTAGTTTGTTCGGAAAACTGATGTAATTTATCTATGGGCAAATCAGGAGTGATATTAAGGGGGCTCACCAAAAGAAATCCACACACATAGATATTTTTAGAGCACACAAAATCGAAATTGAACCAGGAAGGATAACACCTTGAGTTTGAATTGGGTACAGAGAAACAATGGACCCAATAACTTCTTTTCCAAATTTGAAGAAGAGCCCTCTTGTAAATCTGAGCATCATCAAGAACAGGACCGCCGAGGAAGATTCGAGACAGAAGGCAGGCCATGGCTCCCCTTAAGCAACCACGTGAGGCGTCCACTCTGGCGCGCAGAAGAAGCGACGCACGAGGTTTTCTTTTCCTAATTAAGGAGGGGAAAAACAAGAAGATAGATCTCGACGAACCCCCGATTTGTTTGGTGCACATAAGGTTGCTTCTGGACCAGAATTTCGCAGTGAAATCCCAAGAAGGCCAGAGACGCCATTGATTTTGACAAGGGTGGAACCATCGGGACTTATTGCTCGGTATTGGATCCATAGATAGAGAGTGATTCAGCCTCCAAGACAGCTTAGAAGAAGTGTTGAGTAGCGTTAGTGAGGGGAGCGAGCAAGACATCGAACAGGAAACCCGATCTGGGCATATTAAGAGGGAAAGCGAGAACGCCCACAAAGCCAGACATCTCTCCATCCTCTTCCTTCAAAGAATTTCGAACTAGAACTCGTTTAATTCGCGAAAAGCAGAGAGGCAATCGCTTTGAGAGGCCGAAGATACAAGAAATCGGCGAGGTATGGCGCGGCGGCGTTGGTTAACGCTAGGGTTTTTGGGTAGGAGAAGTGGATTTTGAAGCGCGTTGATTTTTTGGCTAAAAGGGTTTTTTAATATCCAGATCAAGTTGGATTTTTTGGCTAAAAGGTCAATCTTGTTGTAAACCAATCATGCTGTAATATTGTGACCTCTAAATTACTGCCAGTCCTGCAAAGAAGTTGTTCGATTTTTATTTTATTTTTTAATACAAGGTAAGCGAAATAGGAGGGTTAGTGTCTAGACACCGACCGACCTATAGTATCCTTACGGATGAGTACAACCACATCGTCTAGGAATGTTGTTGATGGAAGCTTGCACATACTTGCGGCCACGACGGCTTGGGCTTGCGGAGAAGAATGGCATCGGTGGACATGAACGGAGGAAGGTGACTCGTGGCGGCGGTCGACCTAGAAGAAAGTGGACATTGGTGGCTACTAGAGAGAATGGACACCGGAATCGCATCGTCATTCCTCTGTTTCCTTTAAAATCATGGAAGCGCGTGAGAGAGAAGGTAGATCGGCCATCGACAACGGTGGCTACTGGAGGAAGGTGGATCGGCCATCAATAATAACTGTTTGAATCGGCGCCTGTTGTTCGCGGTTGTTTGCGGCTACAGGCTCGGCGGTGCTATGTGAATTAACCCATGACAGCTCCTTGCGGCGATGGGTTCGGCGGTACTCTGCGAATCAGCCCGGGACAACTGTTTAATCGGCGGCGGACGAGATGAAGAAGATAAATGACAGTTGCAGAATCGGTTAGAATTTCGATATCTGAATCGTGAAGACACAAATTATAAGATTTTTATTTTTACGTTTTTTCTTTATGTCCTTTAATTAATTATTTTTAAATTTAAAAATTTATCAGAAAAACAGAAAGTCTTTTAATTCTAACCCATTCTTTTCATTCATCTAATACTCCAATAAAAAAAAAGCCACTGCCATACTTCTCACTAATTACATATTTTATCCTATATATACATACATACTAGTTCAATATCCAACTCCTAATCAAAGTAGATAAAGCGGGGCAAATTATATTTGGGGTTGGTTTTGGTAAAAGAATTTTTTATACGACAATATGGATAATTATGGAAGTGTGTCACATTTTTTACGATCACTTTTTTAGCTTAAATTGTTTGTACTATTCCTTTAACCTTTTTGTTTTACTAACTTAAAATATTTATATTAATAATTTATACATTTTTACAAAAATTATAATTGCTATTTCTTAGTTCAAAACTTGAATTTTACTAGTTATAATATTTTATATTATTGATTCGTGTAACTTTTTTGTTTTAATTTATTAGTTATTTTATGTATATAAAAAAAACAATGGATTAACCTTCATGTATACCATCCATTTGTAGCTTTCAAAACTCATTAGGTAACCTAAGTAAAACAGTACCAGAAAATAGAAGGGGAGAGTGTGATTTTGCCATCCAATTGGCAGGTTGATTTGCGCTATGCCTCACAAAGGACCAGTGAACATCAACAAATAGATTTCACTTCGATCTAATCACTTGCAGAATGGTTCCCATCTTTCCGCGATGTCTTATATCATTGTTCAAAATCCGGACTAAATCCCTCAAGAACGATCCTTCCCCGGTCGTGTATTTGTGCCTACTTCAGAGCTTCTCCTTCAACCTCGACAACAGCTAGCGAAACATAAATGGTTTTAGCCTCCGCAAACCAAAGACACCCCTTGTCATCCCTAGCAGCACCCCATGCAACTGGACCCATCACTTCTAACTGATGCATTGCAATTCAGTTTAATAAACTCCGGCATCGCCAGCGACCAAGTACTCGGACCATCAGATGGAAGGTCCATGGTCGCCAACGTCGGGGCCCCTGCATATCATTAGCTCATTGGAACTCTTCAAGAGCATGATGTGCCTGAGAAACAATATCAGTTGGATGGATATCGACCTCCTCAAAGACTCTAGCATTACGTCCTTTTCAAATGCCCCACACGAGCATAACCCAAAGTTGGACAAGTGATTGGGAGCAGTTCTCCAAAATCACATCATCCCAATTCATAACCGAGCCAACATTAACGCCATAGCCTCGGATGAAGGGAAGCATATTCCAAACTGCTCTAGCCGTAGGAAATTGAAGAAGAACATGGAGATAAGCCTCTGCAATTCCACATAACTCATAGTTGAGAACATGGAAACCAGATTCCGCAATCCCACATACTTCACAGTTGGTCTCAACTAGCACCTTCTTTTTAACCAACTGTAATTTGCATGGAAGAACACCTTTGTAGGCTCTCCAAACCAAATCCTTTGCTGATTGCATCACTTTGATTTGCCATAACTTCTTCCAAAAAGAGTGTTTGGGGGAACCACTTGAAGAGCCCACATCACCACTGTCAATCTCAACCATTTTAATAGCAAGGTGATACGCTGATCCGACACTTAAATTGTCATTATTCGTATAATACCATGAAATCAAATCTCTACAAGTGCAATCAACTAGATGTATATTCAAGAACATTTCAACATCTCTAACATGAAATAATGAACGAAGCTTATTCTCAATCCAACAACAATTGGACCAATAAGATCACACACCCTCAATGAAAGATCGGCATTGCTAGGAATGATAGTCGGTCTAAAGTAAACAGGGCGAGAAATCCAGCAGTCCTCATACGTAAATATTTGAACCATTCCCCACATCCCAGCAGCATCCATGCTTAAGTAAATCGCTTCCTTTAAGTATACTACGCCAAGAGTAACTAGGTCGGTAAAGTCGTAGCTTCAAGAAAGGACCCGTTGGGAAATATCTTGCTTTTAACAAAACTCCCAACAAGGAATTCGGGTCCATTAGAAATCCTCCATCTATGCTTAGCAAAAAGAGCTTTATTGAAAGTCTTGTATCTCTAAAGCCAAGACCACCAAGCTCCTTGGCTCGACATAGCCGTTTCCAACCAACTCAGTAGAACCCCACGAACACCATCATACTTTAAATCTCCAAACAAACATAACCAAGAATCTCAAAACACGCACGACGTGGTAGAAGCAGGATATCCTGCACCACTACCTTGAGTAAAACTTCCTTCCCCACTCTACTCAAAGTGGATTCCTTCCCGCCTTTGAGTTTTTTCCAAACTCTTTTCTCAATATCCGAAAAAATAAACTCTTCGATCTTCCCACCATAGTAG
Organism: Fagopyrum tataricum; assembly: GCA_002319775.1. Taxonomy (NCBI): domain Eukaryota; kingdom Viridiplantae; phylum Streptophyta; class Magnoliopsida; order Caryophyllales; family Polygonaceae; genus Fagopyrum; species Fagopyrum tataricum. Next base: position 50,855,601 of record CM008285.1, read on the forward strand.
GAATCCGAAGTACTTCTCGTGGTTGGAAACTTCCCTAGCCCCACGATATTTGAAATAGAGCTGCGTAAATAACCATTTACATTAGCACTGAAAGAAAGTTCTAACTTTGTCAAATTAACATGTTGTCTCGATGCCTCTCCGTACTTTCGGAGTATTTGTACTATTTCTGAGCTTTGTTGACAAGTAGCCTTGGCAAAAACAACACTATCATCGGCAAAAAGAGATGCGATATGGGTGGAGTCGAAGGAGCAATTCGAATAATGTGAATCCTTCCACTCTCTTCACTCTTTCTTGATTAGACCCGTGAGTCCCTCTACACAAATCAGGAAAAAGAAGGGGGGGAGAGAGGGTCACCTTGACAGAGACCTCATCCAGGCCAAAAGGTGGGTGATGGAATACCATTAAAAAAGAGCGAGAAAGAAGCTGACTTAACAAAAGTCATAATGTGACCAATTCAACATTCCGCAAACCCCATCCGGCGCATGCATTCCGCTAGATAAATCAATTCCGCCCGATCATAAACTTTGGCAATGTCTAGTTGAGAGCTACATAGCCTTTCTCTTCCCAGTCTGAGTCTTCATGTGGTGAAAGAGTTTGAAGGTTGTCAACACACTATCCATAATAAGTCTTCCTCGAACAAAGGCACTTAATTTGATTCTTGGACACCACCTTTCCGAAATACCTTTGCAATCTATTATCAAGCACTTTCGCATAACTTTTATATAAAAAATTACATAAGCTAATAGTTCCGACATCTTACTAGGTGAAGTAACCTTCGGGATAAGAGATATAAAAGTATAGATTAAGTTGGAGGGAAAAGGCATACCATTCAAAAGTCTTATAACAAAATCGGTGATAAACTTGCCAACCGTGCTTCATTTCTTCTGAAAAAAGAGTACAGGAAGTCCGTTCGGGCCAGGAGATTTGGTTGGGTGCATGCTAAATAAAGCCATTTTGACCTCCTCAATAGTACAATCATGAAGAAGCTCCCGATTGTCATCATCATGCAGGACGACATATTGCCAAAGTGGTCCTCTGAGGGCCTATAAAAATTGGAGGAAAAAATAGCCTGGAAGTACTCAACCACAATCCTCGACTTAGCACCCTCTGACTGCCAAACTTGTCCATCGTGATCTTCCAACCGACTGATTTTGTTTCTTGTTCTTCTCCCGTTAGCTTTGTTATGAAAAATTGTGGTATTTCGATCTCCCCAACATTGCTCATTTGATTTGGTTCGTTTCCGTACCACAAGATTTCCTCCTTCCTTATAATTTCAAATTCATTATCTTCTGGTTCACTTCTCCTTGCAATATCAGGATCATATGCATTGTTATGCATAAAAGATAACTCGCCTAAAACCGGTGCAATTTACATGAGATATTGCTCACACTCCCATTGCTCCAATCTCTAAGATCGGAACTGCACCTCTCAATCTTGCCCATGATACCCTCCATAACCATCGATGACGACCCAGTGTTAAGCCACGCATTTTGAACGACCGCATCAAAACCATCATGTTCTAGCCATATAACTTCAAAGCAGAGCGGGCGTTTTCTGATCAAAAGTTCATTGTTAGACTTAGGTCGAGTCTTCATTAACAAAATAGGGCAATGGTCAGACATGGTATATGGCAAGTGAAAGATCCGAGCCCTATAAAAGGGATTGAGCCAGTCCTCGGAAGCAAATCCCATATCCATCCGCTCCTGAATGAAGTTTGGGTCAATCTGTCCGTTATTCTATGTAAATCTTCCGCCCTCACATGAAATGTCTTTGAGCTGACGCTTCCCTGAATTTAACCATGCGGTCAAAGCAGGATTGATTGCCACCCTCCTTATCAAATAGATATATATAACTTGGTTGAAGTCCCCATCATGAGCCATGACTCAACAACATCGGGAAAGTCTCATCATGAGTTCAAAAGTCGGTATTTGAGTTCAAAAACAAGGTTAATTGTTTGCTTGTACATCCGTGAATTAATAAAATAAAATTTTTAAAACTAACGAAATAGAATGTTCGAATTAATGATTCACAGATTTTGAATTAATATTAAAAGAGTTTAAATTTTATTTTACTTTTCTATGTTTAAAATGTTCAAACTAATAATAAATAAATGTTTGAACTAACAAAATAAAATGTTCGAACTAATGTTACGTATACACATACACAACCTTCCTAATATAATGTACACGACCTATAAAGTTCAATTTTCTAGGTTGTGTTTGGCAGCAACACTTGAAACACTCGTGATAATGGTTTCAAAGAGTTTGTTGAGATTTTTGTCCAAAACACTAGTGATAAGGGTTTTGAAATGTTAACGAGTGTTCGGTGGACAATGCAAATAACCACTAGTGTTAAGGGTTTGTCACGTGCCTATCACGTGGTCCAAATTTTAGGGATTCGGCGTTTCAAGTGTCAACTTCATTCTACGGCCCACGAAGGCACAAATGACAACATTAGGAATTTAGGATGACAGGCCATATAGTTTTCTTATAGTAACTCTTTTGATTACTCCATTGACTTCGTTTCCAAGTAATTTAGCTTTTGGTTTCTTATTTTTGGTGTATAATTAGACTAGTAAATTACATAAAAATTTTCATTTAATCATCATTTATACATTTCTTTAGCAAATCATCACCTATATAGACCTATATAGTGTTAGGTTAAAGTGATAAAAATTTTACGGTAGGGAATAAAAATCTCTAACAACAGTCAAAATATTTGATAAACGTTTAAGATTTCGTATCACCTATGAAATTTACTTTTCTAATATAACTCATTTTATTTGGAGAGATAAAATATTACATTACCTTCGATGTAAATAAGTTGTAATATATTTTTGATCATTATTATTGCAATTCAGAAAGGGTACAACGGGTCTTGCACAGTAACATTATGTCTCATATGTCGTCTAATGTTGTTTTTAGGAGAATTAGTTTAGTGTCCGTGCCTTGCACAGGTATTTATAAAATAATTATATATATATGTGAAAATATTTTTATATGTGAGATAATTTCCATATGGGTATATTATAAATTTAAATTTATTAAAAGTAATTTTATATTTATATTTATATTAAAAAATTTGCGAGTTTAGTAAAAAAAAAATAGCATCATAATTGTTGATTTAATTCATCGTGTACTTATGATTACATATAAAAAATACTTTAAAGTATGTTATAATATTAAAAAGTTTGTAATATGCAACTTCACTGAATACTACTAAATTTATTGTATCTTGTAATATTAATATGATATTAATAAAATAAAAATAATTGTTAGTCTTATATGATAACCGATGTGAGGTTATGAAATATTCATGAAATTATGATCAAATTAAAAAAAATGTGGATACATATATTTTTATAAACTATTTATGAAAAAAAACATATTATAAAAAAAATATTAGAGCAAAGAAATGTGTATTTGACTTTGTTAAAGTACAAGTATGATTTGTTAAATCTTTAGATTTTATATTTGAACTTAGAAAACAAATCCAAGCAAGGTATGATTTATGAAATACTTAAATCTTTATACAAGTTCTATTAACTTTGTTTGATAATCGATGTGGGATAAACAAATCAACGAGGATATAACAGTAATTTAAAAAAAATGTGGATAAATTTATTTTTCACAAAAAGAGAAAAAATATTATGTCAAAAGTATATGTATTTGATTTGTTATACCAAATGACAAAGTCAAATACGTATTATTAAATCAACAATATATTAAACCTAGATAGACAAACCCACATATAAATTTTGGATTATGTCATTGTACTTTTGACTTTTTCGGATTTATGTCCAAGGGTTTTTCAATGTCCGGTTGGTGTCTCTAAGCTTTAGATTTTTCCAAATTTATACTTTTATACCTTTCATATGTTAAAACGGTAGGTCAACGACTCAACTAACAAATATTAATCCGATATGTATAAAAATTATACTTGAAATTAGTCAAAAGACCAAGAATGTATGATTTGTTTAACAAATCAATGAAAATATTTAACAAATCCATGAAAATATTTAACGTAAATAGATTGTGCTTATAATCCTTCGAAAAAATTAAGGAAAAATCGTTCCAAAAAATAATTGTTCACAAAAAAAAATCGTTAAACAAATTTTATAACTTACGAAACATTAAACGTAAAATTGTTAAAAATATATTGTAATCGATATATCAGTAGGTCAACGACTCACAAAGTAGTTATCAACGATCCACAAAATAATAGGTCAACAACCCACATAGCAATAGCAAGTAGGTCAACCTACACACGCACAAAATTGTCAAGAGTTCAGTTGATCCATTTTGTCATGAAATTATGACAATATTTGGGGACAATACCAAGCCAAGAGTTTTCATTATTCATTCAGTATAAATTCCAATAAAAAAATAGATTTACAAAAATAATTCAACTAACTCTTGATAATATACCCATCAATAAATAATCCAAATATCGAAATAAGTATAAAATATTGTACTTGTAATCCAATACAAAGTGAGGTAAATCTTCTTACATTGAAACCTAGAGTACGGTAGAATATGAAATTAGCCAAACGTAAAATAAAATATAATTAATAATAATAATAATAATAATGTATACTACATTATTTGACTTGATTGTATGGTCAAGTACCATTATTCTTAAACCATCACTACCCATTATCCTTAAAACCAATACATAAAATTTGTCATGATTAAATACGTTACAACTTGCAATGGTTTTTATTGAAAGCCCTTTTTCTTTTATTTGCAAAATGAACGTATGCTTTATTCGATTATCTTTAAATTTTAATTTTGAAAGGATATCGTTGCAACTATACTTCTTTTGCTTATGAATAAATATAAAAGAAAAGTGTTTTTCTTTTGGGGTAGAGTCCATGTTGTCTAACTTATATCCATTACGAAAATATATATATTAGAGAAATAACAATATTCTTTTTCATTAAAATACAACTTGATTATTCAATAGAAAATTTACCCACATCTAATAATTAAAAAAACATTTTTGCTGGAATTTATAAATCTTAACTAAATATGTCCAAAATCCTAAACACATAAATAAAATAAAAATATTAACCGTATATGATAATATTATCAATATTCAAAAATATAAATACTAAGTTATTATTTTATATAATCCTATTAATTTTTGTTTGAGAATAAAAAACATAATCCAACAATAATAATTGAGAAATTAAACAAAGGACCACAAGAAAAAATACTGTCTTTCTAATTAAGGTATAACCATACTTAAAGAGCATAAATTGGACAATAACTATGCATATGGCCATTAACAATTCAATCAGAATCGGAACCACCCGGGGAAGCTGCACAATCGCTAATAATCCGCGGCAAAGACTACGCTAATGAGGTAAATATAGATGGAAAAGGAGAAACCCTAGGAGTTCTTTCATGTCAAAGTTGATCGTGACATGAGAATTCAATCCAGATTTCGATATTGTTCTAGTACAGTGATCACACAACAAAGCAGGAAAATGATACTCAAACACTATAAAAAATAAAAAAAAAACAACAACAACAATGAAGGAGGAAGACGTAAATCAACTTACATATCTCGGATAGAATTGCCCTAAATGATCACCCCCTTCATCGAGGTTTGGATTGAAGAATGATGAAAGCACATTAAATAAACGAAGAGAAAATTGGATGAAATCAAGGAACGGGTAGAAGAAGATTGTACTAACCGTCTTCTTCAACATCATTACTGAAATGGATCGAATTTTGGTTTCGGCAATCCAGGGAAGCAACAACAACAACACTCAAGGGTTCTGCAATAACCTGGTAGAATAATGCATTATTTAACATACCTTATGATCTCCAAGAATGGACCAATAGTAAAGAGTTTCAAGATTCACACAACCCTTGAGGCCTTTCTGTTGAATTTGTTCATCATTGAAAACTACTTAGGCCTTGACTTCACAACATCTCCGAGAGGAACATGGAGCTTTTTTGGCATTCTAATCCATGGATGCTCTACAATGATTTATCGATATAAACTAGAAGCAATAAAACCTAACAATATACTACAAAAATCAAGCAGAAAACCCTCAAAAGCAAATTTTAGATGTCTTACCCTCGTTGAATATCAATTCCTTCAAGACGGCAGAGAAGAGCAAAATAAACTGACTTCATTGTTCGAGTACAAGCCTCCTTCCCCTTTCTCTTTTCTCTTGTTCATCGTTATATTATGTAGGAGTGATGTACGAATATTTAGTAAATCATGAAAAAAAAAGAAGCACAATGGATTTTGGGCTTGAATATGATTTTTTCAGTTAGTCTCTTTCTTATCAAGAACAATTGGAAGAATGTTTAAGAAGATTTGTAATTTCTCAATTCTCAAATTTCAAAATCAAGCGTTTAAATTTTTGGATAGGGTTTATTCAAATAATTGTGATTTTTAAAATTAAATTTTAATCGTGTGAATTGTTTAGAAGAGGTTTACGTGGATTTGAATTGATCTTATCGCTTAAAAATATTTTCATTAATTAATTACGTACTTAAAAATTAAGTACAACCAAATAACTAATTAAAAAATGACAATTCAACAAACTTGATATTCTTTTTGGCTAATTAAAAATATTAGAAGTTTAATTAAGTAATTTAAAAATAGAGATTTTGTGGTGATTAATGAGAGAGCTCGATTTCAAATATTCGCACCACAGCGCGTAACGTCAGCAGTTATGCACTCTGCTTTAGTATATTTATATTGATTGATTGATTGATTTTGCTATTCAGAAAGGGTTGACGGCACAATTTGTTCCCCGTCTTCCCTTTAGTTCGATGTAAAGAAGTTGTAATATATTTATATCGACTTATTTATTTTAACTCAAAAAAAGTTGATATAACGTTCCAAAATTAATAATAATGATACAAATGAAAGACAACAAACGGATGTTTCGAACGTCCAAAAAGTCAAATTAACGATCATATAGTAAATGTAACGTTCGAAATTTAAGAAGAAAAAAATCTTATAATACGATTTTGATCATTAGTTATGCCTATTTTGATCATTACCTACATATGTTTGGATCATTATTATTGGTTAAGGATCACAATTTATTTATTTTTTGGTAATATATTTTTTCAATCGTTACCATTGAATATTTTGATCGTTAGTTGTGTCTATTTTGATCATTACCTATGGATGTTTTGATCATTATTATTTGTTAACAATCACACTTTATATATTTTTTGGTAATATATTTTCTGATCGATACATATGATTATTTTGATCGTTACCTATGGATGTTTTGATCGTTAGATTTGTAATATATTTTTCTGAATGATATGTAATGTACATGACTGAGAATTATGAATTTCATATACAAACTATTTTATGATGTTAAAATTATAAAAGTAGAATTTTTTTTTTATGATGTTAAAAATATAAAAGCAAAATTTAATAAATATAAAAGATATTCTGTTAATCTGTAAACATAGACACATGTACATACTTAATAATATTCATCCTTATTTACCATAAACATGATAAAATTATGAACGTTTATTAGTTTTAATCGTGTGGCTCTTAAAAATTCCTACTCTCTGCGACATATTTTGTTCTTATGATCAACTCTCAATGCTTATAGTTAACCTGTGAACTTCCAAACCAACTTATAAGGATTGATCAACTCTCAATATGCATAGCTACGAGGTGAACTCCCAATTCAAATTTGTCGTCTTTGATGTCTATGTGTTACAAAAGTCAGAAGTGTTAAACTAAAGGGAAAATTATGTTGGTGATAGATGAGTTATCGGGTGATGAAATAGGTGATCCACTTATGAGTTACGGCTCGGCGAGCAAAAGTGACACCAAACACAACAATACTATTGAATACTAACATCACTGACTTAATTCCATCACACATAGTATCTTACCGGAAAACAAATGTTTGAAAAACATATCCCTTCAACACGAAAAAAACTAAATATTAAATAATTACTCATGAAACAAAATTTGAAAAAGAATGTTTTTAAGGTACCTATCCCATCCTTCAGATGTTCACAAGGATGATATAACTAAGTTTTGGCATATGAGACTTGGTCATATGGGTGAAGGGGATGCAAATTCTAGCAAAGAAATATCTTCTTGGTGGTCACAAGATCACGAGTCTTGACTTTTGTGAGCATTGTATGTTTGAGAAGCTACACCGCAACATGTTTTTAAAGGGCATTCTCATGACAAAAGGCACACTTGATTACATCCATTCAAATTGTTGAGCTCCGGCTAGCGTTGAGTCTCTAGGAGGGCAGAGGTATTTCTTGACTATCATTGACGATTATTCAAGAATGACTTGGTTGTTTGTCATGAAACACAAAGAAGAAGCTTTTAAGAACTTCAAGGAGTGGAAAACGTTAGTGGAGAATCAAATAGGGAAAAAGATCAAAAGGTTGTGAATTGTCAATGGTCTGTTCGTTTGGTTTTGATCAGTTTTGCAAGGATGATGGAATTGCACGTCATCATACAATCAAGCATACACCACAATAGACCGGTGTAGTTGAGAGGATGAATAAGACTTTACTAGAGAGAGCAAAGTGCATGCTCTCTAATGCAAAACTGGATAGGAAGTTTTGAGCAACAATAGTGACTACAACATGCTATTGATAAACTACAGACCTCACACTGACATAAACTGCAAAACACCTTATGAGGTATGGTCTGGTAAGCCCACTGACTATTATGATCTTAGGGTTTTTGGTTGTATAGCTTACTATCATGTCAGTGAGGGTAAACTAGAGCATCGAGCAAAGAAAGGAGTGTTTGTAGGCTTTGGAGATGGTGTCAAGGTATACAAAGTTTGGTCTCCGTCTGAGAAAAGAGTTATTATGAGTAGAAGTATCATCTTTGATGAGAATTTATGTTTAATTCGTTAGTGAAACCATAATTGGGTCAATAAGGAGTCGTTTGGTATCAATACCTTGATTAAAGGTATCAAATATGAGTATCGGATATGGGGATCAAAGATATGCGTATTAAATTGATGTGTCATATCCTGTTTGGTATGTTGCAATATCGATCGGTCAGGTGTTGGATTTGGGCAGTAGCGACTTGGAAACCCATGCAAATAAAATCGTTTGGATCTTCATTTCCCCTCTCCGACTTCTCTATATGCCGATCAGACGTCAACCTCTCCTTCAATTGACTTATCATTCAACCTTTGCGACTTTCTAGAATCGCACAGCAAGGATTATATAGACGTCAGAGGAAAAATTAGCAAAAAGGTTCAAAGTTTGAAAAAAGCAAAGAAGTTTTAAAGTGAAAATAACAATCGATTATATCCATCTTGTTGATGTGACTACGATTACTTCTACAACTCTCTACCCATACCCTCTCTTTTTTAAAGTTTGAAAACAACAATTGACGGAGAAATTAAAAGATTGAGAGACGAAATAGCCATTGGTGAAAACTTTGAAGTCCAGACGCGATAACGAAAGAGCAAAGAGATAAGATAGGCGTTGTTGGGAGAAGAAGTCTTAAAATTCCAGTATATGAAACTATGTATCAATTTGATACAATATATTAAAATATCAAACATATTTATACGATCGTGCTATTTATTTTTTGGAAATTAAAAATATCAATTTTAAAGACCATATTACCCGATTTTTTCTGAGTTATTATTTTATCCGATTGGCTCTCTCCCTTCGCCTTCTTCTTTCACCTGCCGCCTGCTCAACTCAAACCCTTTCCTAGCCCCATCTCGTCCTTCTCAACTCTCGATCTGCCCCTCCAGTCATTTAGTCCTGTCCCTTCTTTGTGACAATTCTCTTTGATTGGAACTTCAAAGGCTCGTTCTTAGCAAAAACGTCGTCGGTCGGCTCGTGCTGTTGGCAGCAAAATCAATGAACAAGGGTTCGCTATGGTACACACCTTTTCGTTTTCTCTCTTTTCTTTTGTCTATCGTTTGCTTTGTGCTTTCGGTTCAATTACAGCTGTAAATAATCGAAACATCAAACTGATTTTAGGGGTTATAATTTCTTGCGTGATGCTCCAATCCAATTTAGACAGGCTCTTCTGCTGATGTTTGGGATCCGGGTTTTGGGTTAGGGTTTTATGATTTGCTCTTCTAATAGTCTCCTCTGAAGTTAGACATGAAAGGGAGGATCTTTTGAGGTAAATCTTAAGTAAATTCTTCACTATGATCCCTCCCCTCTCCCTTATTCTTCTGGTTTCTTCTTAAATTTTCACTTTTGGGTGTTTTTCGGCTCCCTATAGTTCCAATTTGATTAGATGTTTCCATTTTATCTACTAATTTGATTTTCTTTATTTGTTCTGATAATTTGTGTGTTTTCCTCAGCTAATTCTTATTTTGGTTGTCTTCCCCTTCTCTGTGGTTCGATTTATTGGCTGTTAGATCGCCAGCCTCCTGTCTGCTACTGGGTGCTTGTAGCACACCATTACTAATTATCTATCATATATATTATGATACAGTTAGGAGGATCAACTTGGGCAATAAAAGTTTAAACATCAGAACTACCATACATCTGTACATTATAAAATATGTGTAGGCATGTTCTTTTATAATCTAACCATATCTTAGGTTTTATGAAACCAAATGCTTAGAGTGAATCTCAGAAGCAAGTGGCCTTGCTGTAATGCTGAACTTTGTATCAAGATTATTTATGACAGAACATAGAACCTATCCTGTGAATATGTCAATTGAGTTGTTAGAATATAAAAATTAGTAAACTTTTCTTGTGCATTCCGGTAGTCTTACATGTATAACACTCAGAATGGTACCTTCTTTAATGCATTCCCTGCTGTTATAAATTATGTTCTTTAATTTGTGCTGTCTGTCAGCTTATTTATGTAGAGGAAAAACAGGATAGTGTTGATATTGAGAGCTTTTGCTAGTTATTTGATATTGTCTTAGGGTCCATAGTGCGAGACCAGGTTGATTACCTTATTTTGCACTGGAAAGTAGGCTGTTTTGATTCCTCATAAGTCATAGCTTTTTCTTATACATTTTCCCCCTAAGTTGGTATCTTCTTTTTTTTTAATTGAGGAAGTGCAGCTTAATAATATTCTGGTCTTGATGCATCTATAGATTACGTTAAGAAAATAGAAGGTTGTGAATCAACTCGCTCTTGGAGATTTTAGGCTTCTTCATGCCCAATCTTGAATTGCTAATTAATAGTACAAGTATAAGTTTTTCTTGTAGCAAGGTTGGAAAGATTTCATTCTCTATTTCCCCTCTAAAAACCGTGAGTTGTGAGATAATGGAAAAAGGCCTGTTGATGCTTAATTATTTAGAGACTCGTTCATAAACTGTATACCTTAACTTAATTTTTGCATTTTTTTCCCGGCTCATTACCGATGTTTAGGTACAAAATATCATTGTTTTAGTTCTCGAATTTTTAGTATCTTCTAATAGTTTCATCAAAGTAACTGAAAATCTGGTATCCCAAGTTCCTACCTACAATCTGCCAACTACTTAGGCTATAAGAGAAATCGGACTCATATGAAACATCTTTTTTTTTCCGGCTCATTACCATGTTTATGTACAAACTATCATTGTTTTAGTTGTCGAATTTGTAGTATCTTCTAATAGTTTCATCAAAGTAACTGAAAATCTGGTATCCCAGGTTCCTACTCTACAATCTGCCAACAACTTAGGCTAAGAGAAATCGGACTTATATAAAACATCTTTTGCAGAGGAATCTAGCCTATGCTTTTGGTGATGCAGAAGGCTTATTTGATTCCCCCTCTTTTTTTTTTCTTCTTCTTTTTATTGATTTATTATAGTTTGATTTATTGTATCTCTCTTTATTAGCTACATTGCGGGAGCTAATATTAAACATGCAGCTCTCTGTTTTACGCAAACTTTCCACACTTACAAATTCATATTGCTATAAAAATGTGTGTCGTATGATCTTCTGTAAATATTTTGTGCCTGAACTGTATTTTAAGATTTTATTGTTAATTTTTTCAGGTATCTAAACTTACGGGTTGATATTTAGAGGCAACTATTGATTTAAATTACAAATCGGCGTGTAGGAGGGATATTTTAATCAAGTAGGAGTGTAGGACCTTGTACAATTGCTAGGCTAACTTGGGTTAGTATTATGGATTTTTTGTTGATCCACAAAGTTGAAATTATTTCATATAACCTTTATTTGGTTAATTTGCAAAGGTTGTCACGTACTTACATCTTCAATCCGAAATTTCGATATAATTCTGAGGGTCACGTGCATTGCACGTGATATAAGCAAAGGAACACGACCAAAGGAACACATGATAATCATTGGTTCTTGTAGCATGTAGTATAAGAAGATAAAAGCAGGCTGCTCTATGGCTTAGTGAGTTACTGCTATTATAGTAAAATTTATTTTGTTCCATGTTTTTGCATATATTTTTATCACGCAGTTAACTTCTTGTTAGTTTTATGTAAATACTCGTGCTACGCCTGATATCTTGTTACTTTCTCTTGGGAAGCAGAGGAAACTATATACTTGAGCCAAATCAGATTATCTGAGCCACCTGTGAAATGTTATCATCTGATTCATATTCAGGTAGACCAACATTGTCTTTTTCATTAAACTAGTACTGGGTTGGTAAGAGAAGATCTGCCACAAGAAGCAAGATTTTGTAAAAGAATGGCAGATAATTCAACCTCCTCGCCCAAGCCTATCCAATCAACGAACACGATGGATCCCTTGTCTCAAACTCCAACAAACTTGGCAATGCCTTCTCCGTCTAACCTATCGCATTCTTCCCCTTCTATCGACATTCCCCAAATCTCATCACCGTCTCTTTCCCAAATCTCTCAACAACAACAACAATTGCAGCAGGTATCTGGACTTGCACAACAACAACAACAACAACAACAGTTTCAGCAGCAACAACATCAGACTATGATGGGCATGAGCATGTCTAGTTTTCAGTCTCAACAAGGTATGCAAAGATCTGCTTCTTTAGCGCGCATGACTCAACTTCAACAGTTGCAGCAACAAGAGATGCAACAACCACAACAGCAAATTCCGCGACAACAAGCTGGAATGTATGGACAAATGACTTTTGCTAGGTCGATTGGAAATCAACAACTGTCACAACAACCGCTGCAACAACAACAGCTGCAACAAATGCAACACCATCCGCAAGTACAACAACCGCAGCAATTTCAAAACCAACAGCTATTGCAGCATCAACAACAATTGCAACAACAACAAATACAGCAACAATTGCAACAGCAGCAGTCGCAGCCACATATACAGCAAACCTTACAGCAGCAACCACCTCAGCAACAGCAAATTGGAGGTGGAAGTTCGTCACAATCATCATTGATGGGGCAAAGTGGACATGTGCCAGTCTTTCCTACTCAAGCAACTACTGCCCAGTTCAGTCTGCTTGCATCAGTATGCATTTTCTCAATAATTCCAACTCGTTCATGTAAAACATTGTTTTCTCTCTCTGATGGGAGTGAAGTTTTAATTAATGCAGCCGAGGCAGAAAACAAATTTCCTACATGGATCACAATTCCAGTCAGGGAATCCACCAGGTCAGCCTATTCAAGGAATGCAAGCTCTCCATATGACTTTAGCCTCACAAATGAGAGGAAATGCTCCCCTCAGTTACGGTCAACAGCAGCGCATCAATCCGGGGCAGTTGAGACAACAGTTACCACAAACTACACTAACATCACCACAGGTATAAATTTTTATTTATGCAGTGTTGTCTCCTCTTTATATCTGAAGATTGGATGGTTTGCTTGATATCAACTGGGTTTCCTTTTGTCTAGAAGTTGCAGGCGGTTCAGAACATACCAAGGCCTTCATCAGTGGCATATATGAATCCACCCCTGTCTGCATTATCTCAGAACAACCAACAGACAATTCTACAGAACTCATTTTCTCAACAGCAGCAGCAGCAATGGATTAAGCAAATGCCAGGAATATCCTCCTCAGGTCCACCTGGTTCCCCTTCTTCATTCCGTATCCAACACCAGCACAGACAGCTTCTTCAGCAACAGATGGCAGCTACAGCTTCTCAGATTCCCTTGAATGCTCAGCAGTTTTCGCAGCTTCAGCACTCATTTGGGAATTCTCAAGTTCCAAGATCCCAGCAGCAACAGCCATCCATCAACCTGCAGCAGCAGCAGCAGCCATCTACAAGACCTCCTGGCCACAAGTCTCTAAGTTTGACTGGATCACAGCCTGATGCTCCGACTGCATTTACACAAGGAGGAAGTTCTATTCAGGGATCTGAACCAACCAATCAATTACTTGGAAAAAGAAAGATTCAAGATTTAGTTTCACAGGTTTTTCTCAAATTTAGTCTATTATATCCATTCACCCAATAATTGTTTCCTGAATTTTACTTTTCAACTCTGACATGAGGAGCAGGACCAAGACCAATCATAAAAAGGCACAGGAGACCAAAGATTAACAATTTAGCTTTTATGGGAATTAATTTACCGTTTTAACTTTTAAGTTTGTCTAGCTGTCGGTCAATTTCCGGATGATTACAGAATCATTTCAGTGTATTACTTGTGCTTCAGATCCTGACATTCAAAGTTGGAAGTAGTAGAAAAGTTTTGTACCATGAATGGGAAAAGTTTTACCTAGCTTCCTTTCTTGTTTATTGCTATCATCTGCTGCTGCTTCTGTATTGCTTTTTGAGGATTTCTGTATATTTGTTCGTCCATTTTATGCAGGTGGATGCACAAGCAAAGTTGGATCCTGAAGTTGAAGACCTTCTTTTGGAATTTGCAGATAACTTCATTAATTCAGTGAGTCCTTATTTTTCTATATGAACTTCTCTGACAAATAAATGTTGATCATGTCACTGTTGTCAGCTGGATGGAGAAGCATAATTAACTCTTGTCCAGCGCCTCTTTTTCCTGTATGATTATTTGTGAATTCTAAAGTTCAATATATTTTTCTTGATGAAATTTCTTCACTCTACTTCTCTTTACTATTTCTTTTACATGATGCACAGAGCAGCCATAGATAGATATGAACGTTATGTTTTTATATTTGGCAGGTAACAACATTTGCATGTAGCTTGGCAAAGCATCGAAAGTCTTCAACCTTGGAGACCAAGGATGTATTACTACATCTAGGTACTATGTTGCATCTATATAATTCATCCATCGATCTGTTTGTCTCATTTGATGGCATTTGTTCTTTCGTTGTCTCGTTTCATGCTATTTGTTGGTTCAAGATCTAGGATTTAGGGCTGAAGATGAATATGGAACATATATCTTATCAAAATGTAGATTGTTGTTGTTAAAAAAATCCATCACGTTCCTGTGAAACTGTGTACTGACTGAAGCTGTTGGTAAATAAATTGTTTACAGAGAAGAACTGGCATCTCCCTGTTCCAGGATATTCAAGTGAAGAACGAAAGCAACAAAGAGAAATAGTGAATATTCTGAACTTTCACTTATTATTATTATTGATATATTATGCTTTATGCTATGATGATTTCTGAACACCTTCTCTTTTCCTACTTGTGTCATGATTAACCTCCTTTGTGACAGCGAGGAATTGAAATGCATATGTTTGGAATTATTGACCGAGTTCATTTGTTAC
The DNA here is from genome assembly GCA_002319775.1 of Fagopyrum tataricum. Lineage (NCBI taxonomy): Eukaryota > Viridiplantae > Streptophyta > Magnoliopsida > Caryophyllales > Polygonaceae > Fagopyrum > Fagopyrum tataricum. Next base: position 50,871,152 of record CM008285.1, read on the forward strand.
TTGCAGACTACAAGTGATATGCATGAGAAGCGGCTTGATATTGTAAGCATCAGTTATGGGTGCAGACACACAAATATTCATGAACTGGGTTGTTATGTGTGTACTTACATTCTTTCTTTTTTTTGTTAAAATTGATGTATTAACTAGATCCACACATTGAAGGGAGCCCCACACTCTGAAGCACAAGTGAACAGCTCTAGAGAAATGATGAGACAAGGGATGGGTAATTTGTCGACTGGTGGTCAAATGATGAGACCGACTCCTGGTTCTGATCAGTTACTTATGTCATCAACAGGGTCTCAAATGCTTCAGCAAGTTACGAGGTTCTGATGAACCAATTGGATGTGCAGAGTGGTAATGATCTTCATACTTGAACTAAATGTATTTGTAAATTATACATAGTATAATATCAAAATATGTAATCTGCTTGATGTTGTATATGATTCAAGTTTTTGCCCCTACAGGTAGTCGGTCTTAAGAGGACAAGACCTTGTTTAGCTAGATGCTGATAGTTGCAAACATACGCTCAAGTGGCATATGGTGACGGGTCATAAGATTTGGCCAATGTATGATAGTTCTCCTAATCTAAGCTTGATATAGTGACATTGTATTTTTGAGTGCATAAGAATAATTTTCACAAGTTCATCTTCCTCTAGCTTTTATGCTAATTCATAAAGCTCAACTTTTATCTCAAATATTTTTGGTCATCATGGATTCTATCCACCAAGTAATTAGCTTATATTATATTGCGTACCTCTGCTTCCCATAGTAGTCATTAATTTGCAAATCACAAAGCAAAGTTGACGTAAGAATATCAGATGTTTCGAAACTTGAGCAGTAGCAAATTTCTTTTTTCTGCCCAGTCTGACCCAATACAATATCCAGCCCAGTAGCACAAATGAAGGCACATTATGATAGTGAAGGTCATGCTCAATCAATGCACAATTGCGACTGCACCAATGGCAGAATTATGGCCCGGACTTGATCTTGCGTGGTCAGAAGGAGTGAAGACTTATTTTGAAGTTTATTGAGGAGGGGTCAATGGAAGACATCCTCTTGCTAGTTTGATTTCACGTTGCCACACTGGAACATTCTATTCGGGCTTGGAATCAAGTGGTAAACTCGCTCGCTCATTGTCACTTCTCTCTAGCACGTTTATTTCCTAACATCGTCCCGTGATAGAATATGTAAGAATATATATAAGACATATATTTTATGTGGTAAATGTGTCTAGGTTTAATTTATAGAATTAAGTCCAATGTATAGTTTATAGTTTTAATATTAAGTTGAACCGTAATGGATCGGTATCGGTTAAAGACGTTAAAGTTACGGGATTAATTATAATCCCTCATTCTTTGCCTATAATACATAACACATACCTATTCTCATTAAAAGATGACAATTAAGTAGCATTTACAAACGACACAATTAAGTAACATTTACAAACGACATCTTTTGAATTCAATATTCCCTTCATTTAAAAGGAGTTTGACTTCATTGTTGAAAAAGGAACTGCACACAAATAAAAGAGATTAAGGTGGAAAAATAATCTCATCCATTAGAGATTAAGAAAGGTGAATGATAAAAGAAGGATAATACTCGCTTACGCTTACGCCTACACACTCAATCGATTCGTAATGAAGAATACTACGGATAAAGGTTAGTCTTCGATTTATACACGTATATACTTCGATTGAATCATGTCTAAGTTTAGATCCATTAAAGGAATTGATTTCGAGATTAAATTGTAATTTAATTCTTATATTTGGTATCAGAGCGGGGTTAAAGACTTGCTTGATTCATCGATTTATTCGAGTAGAGTTCTTTTTATAATTGTATATGAATGGTTGAATGCACGGTGGTTTCCTTTGAATTACTGCTTATTTCACATGGTTTGTAGAATACTTCTCCACGTGGAATAATTAATCCTAAGGTCATTCTAATCACGCTTTTGATTAATTATATTTTATTTTGGATTACCGTTTCATGTTTGGATATAATTACATGTTGTGAGTTATGTCCTTTTGATGCATGCACTTGATTGATTCAAACGATACGAAAAGTATTTGACATATACATTAACTACAATGGCTAATTTATTAACCTAAGTATATGTATCATTGTGAGAGTGTGTATGATGTTTAATGTTCGTATGTGTATGCTTTATTCGAATGATTTTTTGTGTGTAAAGTATTTTACTATATATTAGAGTAATTAAATGTCGATGTTAAAATTATAGATAACTTGTTAGTCACCAAAGTGGCCATGTTATATTTTGATTAAGACATTTAAATTAATCAAGTTCAATTATTCATGATTATAGGATGCTTAATGACATGAAAGTTTGATTGAATAATTGATTGATATTATTGGCTATATTTCTAAGAGATCACCCAAAGGTGGATCATTGAAAATAGTCAATAATATAAAAGAGATTTATCATGATACTTAGGTTAGATAATATGTATATCCAAAGATAACATGCTTATTTGATTTATGTATGTCATGATAATCTACTAAGTGTATTAGCATCAATGATAGTGTGTGTTTAAGTATTTCCCAAAGGTTGCTTGAATGCATACTTTAAATTTTACATATATGATTTGAATCTGTATTATAGTCAAAGCACCAATAGGTAAGCATGTATTAATTATTGCAGCTTCATCAAATTTTTCTACATATGCAAACTCTGTTTTTAAATTCAATGGGCTGAACTATGATGATTGGTCTGAACAAGTTGGGCATTATGTCGTTGGATCTTGCTATACTCATGGATAACCTACCAGCAACCATTATAGAGAATAGATCCGAAGCTGAAAAGTCTCTTTGTGAGAGTTGGGAGCGTTCTAACCGGTTGAGTTTGAATCACATGAGGACGAGTATGGCTGAAGGTATAAAGCCATCAATGCCTAAGACAAAGAATGCAAGGGAATTTTTGATGAAAGTTAAGGAGTATTCACAATCGGATTTGGCGGACAAGTCAATTGTAGGAAGCATTATGAGTGAGCTGACTACGAAAAAGTTTGATTGGTCTCAACCTATCCATGATCATGTGACTTACATGTCAAATTTGGAAGCAAAGTTAAAGGTCTTGGGAATGGATGTTAATGAATCGTTCTCGGTTCAGTTTATCAATGACTCTCTACCGTATAAGTTTGGTCAGTTTCAGGTGAATTATAACACCATTAAGAACAAATGGAACTTGCAGGAATTGAAGGCCGTTCTTGTACAGGAGAAAGGGAGATTAAGGAAGATAAATAATCAAGTTGTCCATTTTACAAGTCATGATGGTGCCAACAGCAGTAAAGGTAAATCAGGTAAAAAGGACAAGAGGAACAAAAACCCTTTGAAAGTCAATGAGGGTCATGCTAAAAAGGAAGTTAAGTGTTTCTTTTGCAAGAAAACGGGACACTTCAAGAAGGATTGTCCTAAAAGGAAGGCATGGTTTGATTTGAAAGGTAAACATTATAGTTATGTTTCTTTTGAATCAAATCTTATATAAGTCCTTAATAATACTTGGTGGATTGATTCTGGTGCTACTACTCATGCGTCTCATAAACAGGGATTTAGTTCGATCCGGCCCATAAGAGGAGTTGAACAGTATTTGTTCATGGGAAACAACATGAAGGCGAAAATAGAGGGCATTGAGACTTACAAATTGATCTTGGACACTGGTTGTCATATAGATCTTAAAGAATGTCTTTATGTACCTGAAAGTTCTAGAAATCTTGTTTCCATTAGTAGATTGGACAATTTAGGTTTTATTATTAAGTTTGGACATGATGAATTTTCATTGTACAAACATAACAACTTTTATGGTAGTGGTACATTGATTGATTCACTTTATAGGTTTAATCTTGATATTAAATTTTTTGAATCTTTTTGCTTTATGTTGAATCTAATGTGGACATTAAACGTAGTGCATCTAATGAAAATTCACTTTTCTGGTGGCATCAAAGATTATGTCACATATCTAAGGAAAGACTAATGAGGTTGGTGAAAAATGATATCCTACCTCTCTTGGATTTTAGTGACTTAGATGTGTGTATAAAATGCATCAAAGGAAAGAAAACTAAACACACTACAAAAAAAGCCGCCACAAGAAGCACTCAACTTCTTGAGTTAATTCACACCGACATTTGTGGTCCTTTTGACGTTCCTTCTTGGAGCGGTGAAAAGTATTTCATCACTTTTATTGATGATTTCTCACGTTATGGCTATATTTATCTATTGCATCAAAAGTCTCATTCTATAAATGCCTTAGAGACATTTGTTACTGAGGTAGAAAGACAATTAGATAGAAAAATAAAAGTTGTGAGATCCAATAGAGGTGGTGAATTTTATGGAAAATATAATGAAAGTGGACAATGTCCAGGTCCATTTGCAAAGTTCCTTGAAAGTAGAGGCATTTGTGCACAGTATACAATGACATGTACACCTCATCAAAATGGTGTAGCTGAGAGGAGGAACCATACATTAATTAATATGGTTAGGAGTATGTTAAGTGATTACTCTTTGCCCTTATCATTATGGATACACGCATTAAAGACTACAGCAGATTTATTGAACCGGGTTCCTAGTAAGGTAGTTCCTAAGACGCCTTATGAATTGTGGACAGGAAGGAAGCCTAGTTTGAGACATCTCCGTGTTTGGGGTTGTCTTGCAGAAGTGAGGGTGTATAACCCATATGAAAAGAAGCTTGATCCAAGAACAGTTAGTGGATTCTTCATTGACTATCCTGATAAGTCAAAGGGGTATAAATTTTATTGCCCTAACCATAGTACAAGAATCATAGAAATTGGCAATGCTAGATTCATCAAGAATGGTCAAACTAGTGGAGTGGTAATCCACGAAAGGTGGACATTCAAGAAATTTGGGTTGAAGATCCTTCACCTGTGGTTTCTTCTAAGGTTGTTGTACCAATTGTGGTATCACAATTAAATGACATATTGGAACAACAAGATGATGTTCAAAATCCATTAATTGAAAATGAAATAGATGAACCAGTCATAGTACAAGAAGAAATAAATGAACCACATGAATTTTAAGGCGATCAGTAAAAGAAAGAAGATCTGCCATTCCAAATGATTATGTGGTTTATACTCTTGAAAATGAATGCGACTTAAGCATTAATGAAGATCCACTCTCATTTAAGAAAGTCATGCAAAGTGACAATTCTGAAAATTGGTTTATTGTCATGAAAGAAGGAATGCAATCTATAAGTGACAACCAAGTATGGGATCTAGTTGATTTGCCTGAGGCTTCCAAGACTGTTGGGTCTAAGTGGGTCTTTAAGACCAAAAAGGATTCTAAGGGCAACACTGAAAGATATAAAGCTAGATTGGTTGCTAAAGGGTACACGCAGCAAGATGTCATTGACTATACAGAGACTTTCACTCTAATGTCAAAGAAAGACTCTTTGAGAATTGTTTTGACTATGGTGGCTCATTATAATCTTGAGCTTCAATAAATGGATGTAAAGACCGCCTTTCTAAATGGAGATTTATAGAAGAAAGTATATATGGACCAACTTGAAGGGTTCTTGACCACAAGAAAAGAACAAATGGTGTGTAAGTTGAGGAAATCAATATATGGACTGAAACAAGCTTCCCGACAATGGTATCTTAAGTTTAATGATATCATCACATCTTATGGTTTTGTAGAGATCACCGTTGATCGGTGTATCTACAGAAAAGTCAGTGGGAGCAAGTTTGTTATATTAGTCTTATATGTTGATGATATTTTGCTTGCTGCAAATAACATAGGCATGTTACATGATATAAAGAAATATCTCTTGAAGTACTTTGAAATGAAGGATATGGGTGAGGCATCCTCTGTGATTGGAACATAAATATTTCGAGATAGATCACAAGGATTGTTAGGCTTGTCTCAAAAAGGATATATTAATAAAGTCTTAGTAAATATAGAATGGATAAATGCTTTGTAGGGATAGTTCCAATTCAGAAGGGAGATAAGTTTAGTAAACTACAAGGTCCTACAAATGAATTGGAACGAAAGGAAATGGAAAATATTCCTTATGCATCAGTGGTTGGGAGTTTGAATTATCTTCAAACATGTACTCGACCTGACATTAGCTTCGTTGTAGGCATGTTGGGTAGATATCAAAGTAACCCCGAAATGTACCATTGGAAGGCTGCTAAAAAGGTTCTCAGGTACTTGCAAGGCACCAAAGAGCATATGCTTACATATAGGAGATCCGATCATCTAGAGGTCATTGGATATTCAGATTCATATTTTGTTGGATGCGTGGATAGTAGGAAATCTACGTTCGGATATGTGTTCTTATTAGTGGGAGGAGTTGTTTCCTGGAGGTGTGGGAAGTAGTCTATCATTGCTACTTCTACTATGGAGGTTGAGTTTGTGGCATGCTTTCAGGCCACTAACCATGGATTGTGGATGCAGAATTGTATCTCGGGGCTTGAAATTGTTGACAGTATAACTAGGCCACTGAGAATTTATTGTGATAATTTTGCAGCCGTGTTCTTTTCGAAGAACGACAAGTACTCTAAGGGTGCTAAACACATGGAGTTGAAGTACTTGTCAGTTAAAGATGAAGTGAAGAAACATAGGGTGTTTTTTGAGCATATTAGAACGGACATAACGGTTGCCGATTTGTTAACTAAGGGTTTACCACCTAAGGCGTTCAATGACCATGTAGAACGTATGAGTGTCATAGATAAGACCTTGCTATTATAATTACATGTTCGCTCATCAAATTATAACACTTTGAATTCACTTATTGATATGTTTCTACTTTGCAATACTTGTCATCATCATAGTATTTGTATACAATTATTGTTTTCTGATGGCATGTTATTTTGAGACGTCTAGTAAATCTGAAAATTAAAGTAATATTGAGTCTGAATTGATCTGTGATACGTGGAAGGAATCATGTCGCTAAATGACGTGTAACCGCCATGATCCAATTGGTTCATAATTTCATATTCAATTATGGATTATGGATTATTTTATGGACTTATATAAATTTTCGCATTTACTGGTATTGAATCATTAAGTTGACATACATGTCAAGTGGGAGAATGTAAGAATACTTATAAGATATATATATTCTCTGTGGCAAATGTGTCTAGGTTTAATTCATAGAGTTAAGTCCAAAGTATAGTTTATAATTTTAATATAAAGTCAAAACCGTAAAAGATCGGTATCGGTTAAAGACGTTAAAATTACGGGATTAATTATAATCTCTCCTTCTTTACCTATAATACATAACTAAGTAGGAGTTACAAACAACATCTTTTGAATTCAATATTCCCTTTATTTATAAGGAGTTTGACTTCATTTTTAAAAAAACAACTCACCCAAATAAAAGAAATTAAGGTGGAAAAGTAATCTCATCTATTCGTAATGCTGAATACTACGGATAAAGGTTAGTCTTCAATTTATACACGCATATACTTCGATTGAATTATGTGTAAGTTTAGATTCATTAACAGAATTCATTTCGAAACGAAATCTTAATTTAAATATTATAGAATGATCCCAGTCAATAGAGGAAAGGGATACCCTGTTTCTTGTTATTGTAAATTTTCTAATGCTAAAAGTCTAACACAAACCTTGGCGTCGAGGCTCAGTGAGCATATTAGTAAACCAAAAGATGAGATAATCACGCACTTGTTGAATATATTTGTAAGAGCTTTATGTTCTTACACACTTTACAGGAAATAGTTTCTCAAACACAACACGCCCTGAGCTCACTCCTAAGAGCTTACATGAGTACTAGCCAACACGAAAACAGCTAATTACCGGCAGTAGAAGAAAAACGTACCATAGAACATGAAGATCATTTGATCGAGTCTGTCTTCCTTTGCCTATTACAGTACTACGTATCCTAGTGGCAAGATACGTTGCGGTTGCTAGAATGCCTCTCGTGCCTCCCAATCCGGCTCAAACCCGAGCCACCAAAACACAAATATTGATTCGTTTGTTTGTTGTGCATTAGTCGTGGTGACTCATCAGACTCGTCCTCATCCGAGTAACCTTTACCTTTGACTGGTGAACTACAAGAAGAGATGGATGTTTTGGAAAGTGAACTTGGTGACGAAACGGGACGAGGCAGGTTCCCATGTGGTCGGTCCACCATAGCACCTTGCACAACACTGGATGCAAATTTCTTGTTGATTGGACTAGAAATGTCACTCCTCACTGAAAGTGTCCTCTTGTTGTTAGGCATTGATGAAGATCTTAAGCACATCTCTCGTAATGAAACTGGAGTTTCATTGAAACTGCTTCGTCTCTTTAGTGATTCTGCATCTTCATCATCTCTTCTCTTCTTCTTCATACTTAACCAGCTGAACAAACTCTTCAACCTCTTGGCTGCATTCTCTACTTGTCCTCCACGTTTTTTCTTCTCCGACATCACTGGATTTTCACACCGGCTCATCTCACTAGGAGATGGAAAAAGCCGGCTTATGATCTCTTGGTGATCAATACTAGAACTCAAAAACGCACGTTCAATACCCAAGTGTTTGAAGATTTCCGAGTCTGAAACCCTAAAGGAAGTTCCAGGGCTATTACATGTAGCATCTTGCATCCTCATATGGAGATCAATAGCCTCCTTTGACAAATTGTCTTGGAAATCAGACATCCCACCAACCGAGATCAGCTGCTTTATAAGCATCTCGGATGATGAAGACCGTGGCTGCTGCTTAAGGTAATGAAGAGGAGTCATCCCGTGATTGTCCCTAACATTCACGTTGATGTAACGAGCTGATAGTAAGTGTTGTACTAGATCTGAATGGACATTGCCAATAATAGCCATGTGAATAGCAGTCCTTCCTTCATTGTTCTTGCTATTGATGATTTCTTCTACTCTGAATCTGTTTGGAGTTTCTGTTAGTTGTTTTACAAGCTCGATGTGATGGTCAAGCCTCTGAAACCCGGGGCTTAGGGCACCAGCCACTGCCATGTGGAGAAGTGTGTTTCCGGCATTGTTTGTTGCTGAGACGGATAAATGAGATGAACTGAGAAGCTCCTTGACCACAGTTAGTTGGCCCTTGTATGCGGCCGCATGCAGAGCTGTGTTGCCTTCTTTGTCAGTTGAGGAAATGATATTGTCATAAGTTGTAATCAAGTATTTGACCATCTACAGAAACAATATGGGACATACATTGAGAAAGCTTTGAAATGAAGTATATTGAAGATGAAACGTCATGATTTCTACTTTAGTAGGAGATTGATGTTGAATGCATAAAATCAGCATCAGAAAGCAATGGAATAGAAGCATAATGTCCCAATGCTTCAGTTATAAGCTACGCATCATTGCCATCAGCAAAAGTCCACTAACAAGTAAATCAATCATGTTATCATTCTAAACTAAAATTCTACTAATTTGTGACCCGATTCCTTTGTTGATCAAATGATCCAGATTTCTGGCTTCAATAACCATGCTCATAAAATTAGGAGCTTAATGCCACAACAAGCGTGATTAAACAATCAACTTCCAATCAGACATCATAAAAATCCAGTTCTAAACAAAACTTCAGTCAACCCGACCTCAAGAAATTCGATATAATCAATCAACGAAAATGAATTCCCATAGAAAAGCTTACCTCAATCTGCCCAGAAGCAGCGGCAGCGTGCAAGACAGTAGAGCCACAAGCATCTCTATAACTCAAAACACCATCTCCATCTTCTCCTAGGAGATCCATCAAAACCACCAAATTTCCACCTCTAGCCGCCGCATGAACCGCCCTATTCACCACCTCCTTCCTGAACTCAGACGGCACTTCTCCCGTCGGTTCATCCTCCCTTTCAAATCTCGGCGAAGCCGCCAAATTGAACAAATTCCAGAAAACCTCGGGGTTTTGACTTCTTGCCGCAGCATAAAGCATATCAGTAAGACCGTACTCACCTTCTCCGAATACAAGCAATGGATTACGACTGATAATCTCCTTCACGAACTCCAAATCGCCGGAGAATGCAGCGGTGTAGAGGATCCAACCGCCGATCAAGGGGTTTGACTTATTCGTATCAGAACCGATCTCACATTCTCGGAGAAGCCGACGGGCGATAGCGGAGCGAGACTCGGCAGCGGATCGGGATTTGACAGAATCGGAATCGTCCCACAGAGACTCGAGACGACGGAGTCGGCGGAGAGAGGTGAGAGAGAGGAGGTGGTCAGAATCGATACGGAGAAGCTCCTTGACGAGGTCGTACTGGCCATTGGCAGCGGCGAAGTCGATCGGAGAAGCGTACCACCATGTATCGCCGGTGGTTTCCCACCGAAGAGGGAGGGAATTCGCCGATAAAGAAGGATTCATTGCCACTTTTTCTGTTAAGCCCTCAAATTATAGTTTGTTTGAATTGAAACTTTCAAAGGAAGAAGATGGAATTCTTGATGCGTTGAATGGAAGAAGAGATGTATAGAAATTATGCGTGAGAAGGGAAACCAAGGAGAGACAGAAGGCGCGTGGTATTGCTGTTAGGGTGTAGTGATTGACAGATTGCTTGTGAGCTGGAGAGAAGAACAAAAATGGTGAGCGGGGAAAAAGAAGAAGCAGAGAAGGAGGGAAAACGAAGAAACCAAGAAAGAGACGACAAAAGAGGAAACTTTTAAAGGGAAAAAGTGCAGTGGGAAACATACAGAAATACCCAGCCTAACCACATGCATTGTACTCAATTAACTACCTTTTTTTATTTGAACTCGATAAGCTGGTATTCCGGTACAATAACTGCATAAAATAACGGCCTTCACCCAGCTTTTACCGTCAATATAAGCAGAAATTCATGTTGATTCCATTTTTTTTTAATAATTATTAATTATTTTATATAATTTAGACAGTAATATTATATACTCTTTTTTAATTATTACATTGATTTAGAAGTTAAAGCGAAAAAATTAACAATTTATAAAAAATAAAGTATTTAGTAAATTAGTGACCTTAAAATTACTTGAAGACAGAGATCCGTATACTAAATGTATCCGGTAAATGAACGGATCATGTAAATCGTAAAGTGATAGATGCCATTATGAAGAAAATGAATGAACAAAATTGAGTAACACGGGAGGAGAGGTAATTAATAATGTGTAGGACATTTAAATTAAAAAATGCACAAACATATTGTTGGAGAATAGTAGAAAGCAGTCATACACCTAAAACACAATCTTACTAATACATGCACTCCAATGTGCGCCAAATCCCAACAATATTTCGTCTAAAAAAGTCTCTACTTCATGTAAGGTTTTAGTAAATTAAGATTATTTTGAAGATTATTTTAGATAGAAATTAAAAGAGATTAAAATTTTACATAGGATTTATTAGGGATTAATTAATTTAAGATAATTTAAATGGACGGTTTGGTAAAAGATTTTTAATGAGCTTAATTAATAGATTTTTACAGATTCACCATCAGGATCTTCGCACATGAAATCGAGATCAAGTCAATGATCGGCGATTAATGGAACAAACTAATGACTTGATAAACAAGGGAGGCGATTGGAGAGGATCCTTAGGGTAGACGACTACGATTGACAAGCGCTCTTTTTGGGTTTTTTTTGTGTGTCGGGTTTTGTTTATGTGAGGGTATATGTGAATCTATCATAATTAAAAGAAATTAATCCCTTTTAATCTTGCTTGAGGGAGGTTATTTTTCAGTCATTTTTAATCTCTAATAATCTCCTCTATAATCTCTCTTAAAATTTACATCTTCAATCAAACATATTAATAAAATTAATTCCCAAATAATAATCTAAAATAACCTTGACTAATCTACTAACAAACACGCCTTTAATCTACCAAATTTCACAATATACCAACTTATAATAATATAATAATTTCAAATTGTATATGGTTCTTATATACTGAAAGGTGACAAAAATTTAGCTCAACTAACCAGATAAAGTGTACATAAGCCTACAGACCAAACGGGATCATTTTCTATCAAGTTGGTTACATGTCCAACGAGACCCTTATCAAGATTATTGATCGTAAAATCTAGACGCATGACATTCGATCTACTAACGGGATTAAAAAAAACTTGCATTTCGAACATTCTATTTATTCATCTTAGCGTTTAAAATTTGACTTTTAATTGTTCGGGCCTAAAAATAGTTTTTGCATTAGCGATCTCCAATTACGCCAGCCATCCAACACCGCCGGCTTACTACCTTTTGTCGATAAATAGTTGGGGCGGGCACAACTACCGCCCAATTCCGGTCCCGTCCCGATCCGGCGGGATTTTATTCAAAATTATTAATTCCGTCCCGTCAAAAACTATTTGGGACGGGATATGAGTCTTAACTTCTCTATCCCGCTAAACCCGTCCCGTCCTGTATATAATAAAAATTTTAATTTAAAATAAAAATATAACTAGAATCCCTAAGCATTAGTGAAATACTTATATAGTTATTATATAATTACGTTTATATATTTTAAAACAAAAATCATGTTGGTCAAACCGTTAAAATTGACAAACGTACCAATTTCATTTAGATGTGTTTTATTATATATATTTGAAAAGCTTTAATTTATTATGAATATTTAAAAACTTTAATGTTTTTGCGTTTTAAGTACGATATGTACGAATATTTTGTTCATAAATTATAAAATTTAAAAACATTAAATAAACTAATATACAAACGGGATTGAGCCCATCTCGTCCCATTCGAACCCGTCCCATTTAAAATAGCCGGGACGGGCATGCCCACCCCTAATAAATAGGAAACTGAATTTCTTGCAAATGACACATGTCCCTTATTCATCTTAATTATTTTAGAAAGAAAATTATTTTTGTATGATAAATCTTTCTAATTTTAATATAAAAATAATAGAAGGAGATGACTTAATTGATCGAAGAGTTGTATAACTTATATTATAAAAATGATCATTACATCTATTATAAAAATGATCATAGGGCGGTGACATGAAGCATACAAAGTAGTCAGCAGTCGGCAAGATCTATCACCACCTAAACTCCTATTATAAAAATGATCATTACATCTATTTTTTTAATCATATATACACTTACCTAACGCTCTCGACGCTTATGAAAAGCGTCTGAATCTTCACCGTCGAGTATTGCGACGCATTTAGGCATCGAGTATTGTCGACGGGTTCGAATTTTGATTTATGTTGCAACAAAAAAGAAGATGATACAAGGTAAGAGGCTCAACGACCTTCAACGGTGGTTGTAAACTCAACATTTGAAGTGGAGCCAAGCTTACTAGACGATGTTGATGTAGAAGGCTGTCTTCTTGCCACGAAAACCGGTTGCTTCGGGTCCGGGAGATTTATGCTGTCACCACCAAGCATCAAGAGAACACTTGACATAGTTGGTCGATCACTTGGATCCTCTTGTACACAGAGAAGTGCCACATTGATGCAACGCCGGACTTCAATACTATTCCATGTATCTGCGATTGATTCATCAACCAACTCGACTTCTTTCCCTTCTTTCCACAGAGCCCAAGCCTGTTGCCAAAATCAATTTGATGATCGGCCAATTCAACACAAAGTATTCAACAAATCAAAATCTAATACGAAACTTACATATCCGAGCAAGCTTATGAGATTGTTATCTCCTTGAAGCAAACTTGTACATCTCTTGCCACTGATAACCTCAAACACTATAATCCCAAAGCTATATACGTCTGATTTAACTGAGAAGTATCCTTCCAATGCATACTCCGGCGACATGTAACCGCTGCATACATTGAAATATACGTCAAATATAATCAATTACAACAAGCTAGATGATATCTACACTTACTATGTTCCAATAACTCTAGCGGTACTAGTGGCTATGTCTTTTCCTGCAATAATCTTGGCTAACCCAAAGTCTGAAATTTTAGGGTTCAACTCCTCATCTAATAAAATGTTGCTTGGCTTCAAGTCTCTGTGGATTATTCTCAATCTCGAGTCTTGATGAAGATAAACGAGTCCACGAGCTATTCCCATTATAATGTCGAAGCGTTTTATCCAGTCTAGTGTTGTTGACATGCTTTGATCTTGCAAACACAAAACCATTGTCAAAGGAACACAATTTGATCAAAACAACAAGAAAGCCTCTTTATAGCCGGTTACTCACCAAAGAGAAACGAATCGAGGCTTTTATTGGGCATGTACTCGTAGATCAGAATCTTTTCATCTTCTTGAATGCAATAGCCGACAACTCTCACGAGATTTCGGTGTTGAAGCTTTGCAATAAGCAGTATCTCGTTTCTAAACTCGAGAGCGCCTTGTGCTGATGTTGCTGAAAGCCTCTTTATAGCAACTTCATTACCATCTGCAAGCATCCCCTGCATATATACATACATATAAGCACCAGCTTTAATATAAACCAATCACCTATTGTAAGGATTACTTTGTAAACTGGTCCAAAGCCTCCAGCTCCAAGCTTATTTGCGTCCGAGAAGTTGTCCGTAGCAGCTACTATACTTTGATAGTCGATGAATGGAATGTCAATATCTTGTTCTATGTCATCCATCTTGAACTGATCAACAGTGCCTGTATGAGTTGAATTTGCCAAAAATATGTTACCTAAATTGCTGACAAAAATACAAGTGTGTATATATATGTATATATATCAACTACCTGCCGGCGTATGTGTTAGCTGTCTTCTTCGGAGATAAATAACAAAAGAAATGCAGCTCAGAAGAAAGATTACAGTTCCGCAAGCAATTCCAACCTTTAGTAACAAGGGCATGTGTTTCTGTTGATGGGCTGATGACATAATTGCTTACAAAATATCAAATATTGGATTTAAATATAAGGAGATTTAATCAATTAAAAAGGTACATTTACGTACATCTGGTGCAATTTGCAAATAGGGGATTCCATTGAGATCCTTTTGTACACAAACAAACCTTTTTCATATCCTTATCCCAACCACAATCTGTATCAAGCCAGTCTTTGCAGTCTGCCGTTGAATTACAGAGCGGTTGTGACGGTGGATTCCACGTCAGTTCAACTTCAATCAGTGAAGGCATTTCTATTAGAGTTACAATGCTACAGTTTGTGACCTTAAACGGAGATGAAGTATTGAGATTGAGTTGTTTTGCTTCAGTATTGTTAGCTGAATCACACTTTAAAGAAGAAACACTAGGTGCAACTAGTTGTACGGTAAACTTCCTCTGTTCTGGAAGAATAACAGAGACTTTGTAATGTTTCCCATTTGGTGGTGATGGCTTGAAGTAAAGCTGACCGTTAGTGTTGTTACATTCAAAGCTGAAGTAGGCTAGATCGCCACAACTCCGGTTAGTGCTCAACGGGTATGGAATCACGTTAGTCCCACAAACGTCGCAGGTTCTTGAACTTGAATCTGCTCCCATCAGCAAAATCATTCAGGTATATATATATATATATATATATATATATATATTTGAGAAAAAGTGAGGGTAAGGCGTGAATTTATGTACCTATATCGGAGCGGTTTAGTCGAATGTAAAGTGTATTTGCATTGACATTGTAGTACTCCTCTTGAATGTTGGTGAGATCATCGTTCCAAATGAGACAGCTTGATTGGTTGGAAGCCAAAGAGTAGGCCTTGCAGTCACAGGTTGACAGACATTGCTTCCTGCATTCTACTTCATTGGTAGACGTCAACGGTGTTGTATCTTGCTGATGCGGTAATTTGATCATAGGCAAGCTCAAGAACACCTCACCGCACTGACTCCTGGTTTTCTTTGAACAGCCACCAGAGAAGTCTTTGGATTCCCACTTATCTAGATCATTGGGGTAATAACCAGGCAAACACTTACATTTAAAGCCGTTGTGTGAATCACAAACTCCATAAATTCCACAGGTGTGGGAGAAATCACACTGATCTTGAGGAGCCATCCAGATGATAGACCAGTTCCCACCCTTCTGAGGAAGCTTCCATAGCTGAACACTCCCAGTTGGACTAATAATCAACCTCAGCACAGGCGAACCTGTTTTCATTTTGTTGAAAAGCAAGGCAGTTAAGCCGGGAGGATGAGATGAAAGCTTACTGTTCCAATAAGGTGTTTTGGAATTAGAAGTATGTGATAAATTATACAAGACAAGTGTTGTAGTCCCTTTCTCATTTCGGAACAAGTAGTTGCCTTGAGCCGGATCATCATCGCTTTTCCAAGATGTTAAATTGATGCGATTCATCCCGAGAAGAAACGTATCAGTTGGTTCATCAAAGCTCCGCCATAAGAATCCTCCGCTGTCGCCCCCGTTCCATAATACCAAGTTTCCGTTGTCTAAAATCTCAAGGTAAGGAAACGATGGCTTTGAGGTTGTAGAGTTTTCAGTGGACCAGTATGAATGATGATTGGAATCCAAGACCACGGCTTTTCCATCCGCTCCTACAAAAAGGGAGCAATTGTGGCAGAGTCGTGAAGGTATGGGTTTGTCCCTGTTGGCAACCCACACAATCACCTTCTCCGGTGAGCTTGAAGAAGTGTACCATGTCCCCAGATACATGTTGTTACCGCGAACAAAGAAGCCAACTGTAAAGTTTCCTCCAATGGAGGTTAGATTTTGACCGTTGATCATTCTTGAATTGCCTTCTAGTATGGAGGAGGAACTTGAAACTATATTCCCGCTTCGGCTACACCTTGTGTAGGGGTCACAATGTCTCGTGACAATGTTTTCTGCACCTGTGTTAGAGCATAGCATAGAGGAAAGGATCACAGAGAAGAGTTTAATGATTAACAAAAAATCAAGCCTGAGCCTAACCATGATAACTCAAGATGTGATACAAAACTTGATTTTTGCTGTTTCCAATCTTCGAATAACAAATCCAAAGACTCTTACAGTAAGTCAACCAATAACTGAGCATCCGACATGATGCAATTGTTGAACTTTTTCCACTAAGTTTGGACCTACAACCCTCGGTTCCTCGATCGATCAAGTTTTCCTCCAAGGATGTAAACAATAGGTGTTGTTTTCTTCTCTTCTGTGCATTAAAAAAGGGGGAGTGACTACTTTCTACCAGGTTGGACACACGTACCTCGCATGCTTACTGAAATACCGAGTACCGAATAGTCGTCCTTAATAAATTGAATATTCTTCCTACAAAATAAATAAACTGAATATTCTATATGATATTTTTAAGTTTTTATAAATAATAGGTAGGGGTGATATAAGTGTATAGATTTTAGATATGAGTACTATCAATACCACTATTTGTAGTGTATAATATCTCAAGGGTAATTGTGATATATAGATATCACTCTATCAGTTTGATATTTTACTAATAAATTAATTTATATTATAAAATTTTCAACATGTTATCACTCTATCAGTTTGAGGTTGTAGAGTATTCAGTGGACCAGTAGGAATGTTGATTGGAATCCAAGACCATGGCTAATCCATACTCGTCTAAAACAATCACCTCCTCCGGTGACCTTCAACAAGTGTCCCCACCCTAAATATTCCTCGATCGGATCATGTTTGAATTGCCTTCTAGTATGGAGGAGGAACTTGAAACTAAACATCTATTGTAGCTGTAACAAGCTCTACTTTTGTTGTTGTGTGTGGAAAAAAGGTGATCGAGACCATACTAGCTAATGTAAGAACAAGTCGAGAAGGGGACGTACGTAGGGCCAAGGAAGTGTGACTATTATCTACCACTTTGTATGATTTTTTTAAGTTTGCACCCCCGTACCCTCGAATGTTACTCAAGCGTAGTGGCATAACACAACCGGGCATTAACATGCTCAAACCAAGCTTAAATTGTATACTGTATTCCTTCAACACGGATGTTTGGGCTTATAAATGGAGTGGTTTGCTGCACCACTGTTGGATCATAGCATAGAAGAATAGATCACAAAGAAGAGGTTGATGATTTAACACAAAATCATCAAGTTTTCCACTAAAAATAATGTTGGAGCATAGCATACAATTCCCACATGATGCAATTGTTGAATTTTCCACTTAGCTTGGACCTACAACCCTCGGTTCCTCGATGGATCAAGTTTTCCATAAACCATAGGTGTTGTTTTCTTCTGTTTTGTGCATTAAAAAGGGAAAGTGACTACTTTCTACCAGTTAGGAGTTAGGACCCACATACCCTCCCATGCTACTGACTACTGAATAGTCGTCTTTCATAAACTGCATATTCTTCTTACCAAAAAAATAACCTGAAAATTCTATATGATATTTTTAAGTTTTATAAATAATAGGTAGGGGTGATATCAGTCATCAATTTTACATATGAGTACTGTCTATAACACTATTTTTCTATAACAACGTCTCAAGGGTAACTTTACATATGAGTACTGTCCATATGATTTTAATTATATTTATTTTTAAGGATGAGTAAAACCACGTTGTCCGAGAGATCTTCCTAATCTTAAGTGGCAGAAAAATCGTGTCTTGCGAGCTTGTCCGCTACCGTGTTGATTTCTCTGAAAATGTGTGTGGTGCTTGCTCGAGAGAAGCTTGAGATGGTGACGAAGATGTCTCAAGGAAGTTTCCAAGTGTGGTTGATCGAATTGATCAACATCAAGTTGTCCCCTTCAATCTCAATAGCCGAAATCCCTAGCTGTTTGGCCTTTTGTAGGCCTTACGCAAAGCGAAAGCTTCTGCCTCAAAAACTGATTCCGCATTACATTTTCCTTTCCCGTGAGCCACCGGGTGACCATGATAGTCACGAATGATGAAGGCAAAGACAAATTGGTTGGAGTTGTTCAGTGATGCATCAAAGTTAAGTTTAACAAAGTTTATTTTTGATTTTTTCCACCTTATATTCTTTGTCTTAATTTCTTCTTGGTTTAACAAAGTTCACTTTTGATTTCACTTTTGATTTGTTTCATATTTAGTAGTGGTCTTTTATGTTAAAGATTATTTGGTTTATGTCTGACCAAATATTTCACCAAATCATTATCAATTGTCTAAACTCTAGAAGTAATCTTTTTAAGTCAAAAAATCATATAAATGTGAGTTTCCGACACAATTCCATTGTTGAATTTTCCACTTCGTTGTGTCTATAACAAGAACAAAAGGCTATCAATTTCCAAATCCAGAAGGATAAAATTGGAAGGTGACAACTTATGCATGAGACATTTAAAGGTACCCTTGAGACAATCATCTTCACATCAATTTTTTTTTGTTTATTTTTTATTCTGAACTTTATATTCGATCTCAATTGTAATAATATTTTAGGTTGAACCACTTATAAAATAAAATTTTACCTATCTTATTGTTTTCTATTATAGAAAAGGTTACTATACGTAGTTTTGTATTGTGTATTAACAAAATGATAGAGAATCTAGCTACTAGTCTAAGGAGAAGTCAACAAACTGATTGGAAAATTCTCACATGGAATCATGAATTGAATAAAATATATATACAGGTGAAGTCCTAATGCACAATTCTGTGACTATGAGATACTGTAATACTACAGACCGATTGATAAATGTTACACTAAAATGAAGCAAGAACAAACAAGCTAAGAGGCTAGGCTAAACGACCTTCAACGGTGGTTGTGAGCTTAGAGCTTGAACCGGAGCCAACCTTACTTGACGATGTTGACTTAGAATGTTGCCGGTTGCTTCTGGTCCGGAAGATTCATGCTATCTTCACCTAGCATAAATAGTATAGTTGACATAGATGGTTGATCACTTGCTTTCTCTTGTACACAGAGAGGTGCGACAGTTATGCAACGCCTAATTTTAATACTAGTTAAAATGGTCTCGATCACCTTTCTTTTTATACACAACAATACTACATCTATTATTTACATCATTCAACCATGCACTGTGTCGGATGCTCGATCTTATTTGTAGTTATTGCTTGACTTACTTTACGAGTCTTAAGATTTGCTTTTCAAAATGTACACACACCAAAAAAAAACAAACATATATGTTTCGTAGTTAAAAGGAAGGAAATTGATTTTGTAGGAAGTAAAGTCAATGGTCTCCAGTGTATCCGACGCGCTTTAATTAATAGAAAAATGGGATAAGTAGTAATCATTCGAGGATATCCGACCTCTTACATCGCACAATAAAAGGATCAACTACACCATCCGGAGGGTCAAACGATACTTAGTCCAATAGAAAAGTATAAGGAAAAAGATAAGAAACAAGAAAGTCCGTTACATTATTCACCTCGCGGAAGGCATGATGGAACTAGATAGTTTATCCCCTTCTAATAAGCAGTGGGAAATTCAGTTTTACTAAATTATAGAAAAACTATCAAAAGCTTAAGCAGAGCCCTGACAGCATGCCAGACGGCTTGTTGGCCATCTCTCATGCCGTCCTTGTCCGTCTTCCATGTCGTCTCGCTTGTGTTGTTTATCTGAAATCATATCCATTCTTTGTTTACGGGTTGAGCTTCTTATGTACGTCATCGGGTTTGATGTAAACATTATAAATAGACCTTTCTAGGTCATATTGGAGATATTCTGGACATCCAGGATTTTAAGGTTCTAAGTCCGCGTCGGTAACACATAAAATTAGATTTCCCATTCCTTTGCATTGTAAGTACGTTTCAACTTTGTTATTTATGCAAGACTCGTTCTTTATCCATTGTTTCTTTTTCTCTACTATGTATGGTTTATTTCCATTGTTTCTTTTCAAAACTCTTCGTTATTGTTAGAGTATTTGGCCATTTAATGGGTCGTATATTTGGGCTTATCCCTTTATTTTTTTTAGTTTATCTTTATCTTGTCTTTTATTCTTGTTATAAATACTTTGTCCGATCAATGAATAAAACAAGCCTTAAGTTCACAAATCTCTTCATGGTATCAGAGCCTACGATCCCTAAACACGCTTCCGCATAATGAAACCCTAAAACACAAACCCTAGCCGCGCCGTCATCACCGCCACCGGTGATGGCAGCGGCGGTGATGACGGCGACGGCTATCCCGCCGACCAACCGGTGCTCTCCAACCGACTTCTACCATCGAAGCAATGAAGGGAGGAGAAAGTCTTCACAAAACTTACCCTAAGATGCTAATCAACTTGCGTTCTAGGGCCCAAAACAAGGAGAAATGAAGGGAGGAGGTCCATGAAGTCCTCATATCATCCTTTTGCTCATATCTACCCTAGGACGCTAATCTACCTGTGTCCTAGGGCTCAAGACGAATCTTAGGACGCTAATCTACCTGTGTCCTAGGGCCCAAGACGAACCCTAGGACGCTAATCAACCTGCGTCCTAGTGCCTAAGATGAACCCTAGGACGCTAATCAACCTGCGTCTTAAGGCCCAAGACGAACCCTAGGACGCTAATCAACCTGCGTCCTGGGGCCCAAGACAAACCCTAAGACGCTAATCTACTTGCGTACTAGGGCCCAAGACGAACCCTAGGACGCAACGTCCCAGGGCCTAACAAAAACCCTAGGACGCTAATCAACTTGTGTCCTAGGGCCCAACACTAAATCTAGGACGCTAATCAACTTGCGTCCTAAGGCCCAAAACAAACATTAGGACGTTGCGTCCTAGGCCCAACACAAATCCTAGGACGCTAATCAACCTGCGTTCTAGGGCCCAAAACGAAACCTAAGATGTTAATCTACCAGTTACGTCCTAGGGCCCAACCTACCGGTGTCATATTAACGCCAACATAATGAAGGGAGGAGGTCCATCAAGTCATCATTTCATCCTTTCGAGTTTCTATTGTTCAAGCTTGGAGTTTTTGAATCACACATCCAGCTTGAGGGGGAGTGTTAGATTATTGGACCATACAATGAGCCGTATATTTGGACTTATTCCTTTATTTATTAGTTTATCTTTATCTTGTCTTTTATTCTTGTTATAAATACTTTGTCCGATCAATGAATAAAACAAGCCTTAAGTTCACAAATCTCTACGGTGATCATCTATTAACCGACAAACATTTATCTATTCTAATTATCTCATTCTTACTCACAACGTACATACATCTAACATACTCACTCGTAAATTTCATCAACCAAATAATCACAAAAATTTTATTTCCCAACAACTCAACACTTCCAAAATATATTTTTAAAAAAAACCCACATAAATAGTCTACTTTCTTTTAAGGTTTCAAATTCCACAATTATACCACATTTAAATTACAACAACGAAAATCAGCAATCAAATACAATCAACAATAATTTCATACATTTACACTTAAATTAATTTAATACAAAACCCAATTTCACAAAAAATCCCAAACTTCAGCAATTACTTACACTAATCAAGAAATCATACAATTACAACAACAATTATACAAATTAATATCCAATTAATAAAGGCTCCAAATCAACAAATTAGGGCATAACCCATTCAAAAACTCTTACCCACAATCCTACAAATTTGCACAGGAAGGGATAACTGGTGTTTCATCAAGAGTTGAAGTGCGTCGGACGGCGATCGGACGAAGTTAAAAATGTATGAATTGAGGAGGGGCCTAATTTGTATATTTGATACAAAAAAGGTTATTTGTTTATTAGGTCACAATTTAGAGTCCTATTATTTATTAAGATTATTTCACAAATTTATAGTGGGTGGGTTTCAAACTCTGATGATGGAGTCTTTCTCTCACACTTATACTAGTTGGATTCATTGAACTTGTGTATTTTACTTTTATTTTTTGTAAAATTACTTAAAACCGAATGTTAATACACAATATTGTGAGAATGAATATGAATAATTACATAAACTATCAAATGTAAACATACACATATAATTATACAATGTTAATACACCCCTAATATACAATGTTTAATTATGGTATTAGCAAAATCGGGCATTTTTCAATTACACAGGCCCAAAAGGTCCGTTGTTTACACAAGAGCAAATTACATAAGCCCAAATTGTCTTTTAACAATTAAATATGGGTTAAATGGGGCACATGGCCCTTTGTGCATAAATAAGCATAAGGGATACTCTTTTTAAAAAATGTACATAAAGCATGCCCTTTATAATTATAGATAAAAATTAATTAAAAAGGTGAATTGGTAATTGCAACTTATTAAAGTCCAATCCCACTTTATTTTATAAATTCAAGGTCCAATCAGGCCCATTAGGGTTATAGAAGCCCAAACAATCGGGATACACCAGGTCCGCGTACACCAGGTCCGCGTACACCAAGTCCGCGTACACCAGGTCCGGGTACACAAGTTCGGGGTACCCAAGGGCCGTCGGAAAAAAAATCTAAATGCATTTAGTGGTACACAAGGTCCGTTGAGAATCAAAATCTTGCATTTTGTGGGTTTCGAACTATGGATGACTGAACCAGCTGGACTAATTGAACTTGGTAATCATAAGGGAGTTTTTTTAACGTTAATCTTAATATCTGCTTACACAAACTAGTATTACACACGATTTTTCTAAAAATTTATTTACACAAACATCTCGATATTTTTACAAAAGCATCTCCATTTATATACACAATCAAGCCTCTCGGTTTACACAATTAAGCCTCTCCATTTATTTACACAATCAAGCCTCTCGATTTACACAATCAAGCCTCTCGATTTATTTACGCAAGCAAACCTCTCGATTTATTTACACAAGCAAGCCTCTCGATTTATTTACACAAGCTCTCGATTTATTTACACAAAGCAAACCCCTTGACTTATTTACACAAGCATGTCGATTTATTTACACAATCTCTCGATTTATTTACACAAAGCAAACTCCTCGACTTATTTACGCAATAAAATGTTTGTGGCAGACATGGTTGATGATAATTGGTACTAAATGACATTTGAGGTGTGTTTGAAAAATGCAAGATCCACATTGACGAGAGAATTCTCTTCCCTGATCTATGCAAGCTTGGCAGGTGTGATTCTCCGGGAATTGTTTCATGTAATAATAGAAAAATTCAATTATCCCTTTATTAGTATATGAGGGTAAAGTGTTCCTGAAATTGATCCTCTCGGCACATGATGTATTCAGGGTTAAGATACAGAAATAACAAGTGTAGGTTGGCCCTGAAACTTGCTCTTCACACACCCTGCAACTTGAAAATTTATCTTCAAGCGCTCCCCAGTATTTAAACAAGCAGTTGCCCTGTGAACAAAGGTAATTGCTCCTTCCTATCAAGGTTGCAGTGATTAATAGAAAGATCAGTACCTTTATTAATTTCTCCTCAAAAAATGAAGTGCATCTATAATTGATGCACAAAAAAGTAATAACCATCATGACAACAGCACTAGAAGCACTAAAATGGTAAAAATTACAAATTTATCATGATACTAAATTTCTCAATCTAACCTTCATAGCCAACCTTCACTTTTTCATTGGAATTGATTAAACCACCTCTAACAAAAGTATTTGAACCTAGTGCATCATCTCCCTAAAATGACTGTAAAAATTCCTCATACAAACGTGTTGTCTCATCTTATTCTTGCTGCAAGAGAAAATTTCCAAATATTGAGCAATTTATTCTGCAATGAAAATAAAAATCAAGAGTACTTACTTGGGTCAGTTGTAGTGATTGTCGCCTCTTAGTTCTCCTCGCTCTTAAGAAACGTGGTGATGTCAGATCCGAGAAGAACAAACGAGGAAACCCAAGTCGAGTCGAAGAATTTTTTCCGAAGAAGAACTCCCAGATCTTGATTCTTGCGGCGTCGAAATCAGGAACGCATGAAGAAGCGCTCCTAGATCCCGAGTGCTTCAGTTAGGGTTTCCAGACATTCTTCCTCGCTCCTAGATCCCGACTGCTTCAGTTAGGGTTTCCAGACATTCTTCCTCGCTCCTAGATCCCGACTGCTTCAGTTAGGGTTTCCGGACATTCTCCCTCACCCTTTCGATGGTGGTTGCAACCGTCGAATATTTGCTTCTTCGGCTATCGCCGGACACGAAATTGAAGACGAAGACGGTGAGAATTCGGAGGAGGTCGAGATATCTCTCCAACGACGGTTCTGGACTATCTAGGGTTTATATTTTCCCATTCCAATTATACCCTTTAAATTAGTTGTTTTTTGATTTAAAAATTTATTAAAAATTAGAAAGGGCCTAGTGTGTACTTAGTTAACCAAAAAGGATTTAACAGTCCATTTTTCTCATTAAATATTTGGGACATTTTTTTGTAGGAAAGGGCGACACGAATAAAAATATAAATAATATATTATTATAAAAGTTCCGAACTTGGTGGCTAAACTCTACTGTGGTGGGTTCTTTGTTCATACTAGAAGGCAATTCAAGCATGAGCAGTTGGGTTCTTTGTTGGCGGTAAGAACATGTATATGGGGACATGGCACACTTCTCCAAGGTCACCTGAGAAGGTCATACCTTGACGACTCGGCCACAATTGCTCCCTCTTTGTAGAAGCAGATGGAAAAGCCGTAGTCTTGGATTCCAATCATCAATCCTACTGGTCCATTGACTACCCAACAGCCTCAGAACCCCGCCTGCAAATTTTAGACACCGGAAACTTGATATTAGTGGACAGTAGCGATTCGACAGGGGTCTTATGGCAGAGCTTTGACAGCCCAACCGAAATAGATACATGCAATATTATTGAAATCAGGCGTTGCATAACTGTGGCACTTCTCTGTATACAAGATAACCCTAGTGATCGACCGACTATGTCGACTGTACTATTCATGTTAGCTGATGATAGCATGAATCTTCCCGATCCCAAACAACCCGGTTGAAGGTCAGAACCACCGTTGAAGGTCGTTGATATAATTGGTCTGTAATGACAGCAAGGGTGTCCGTCATCCATTTTAGATTGTGGATTATGTTCGACTTTGATATACAAAGTTTTACATATCGGAGGCGGGAGGCCAATCTTTGCAGTCTGTTGTTGAATTACACAGCGGAGTCTTTTCTAGTAGAGGTACAGTGCTACAGTTTGTGACCTTAATAAGGTACTTGGGAATTATATGATAAATTATAGATGGATAGGAAATTGGCGATATTCATCCCAAGAAGAAAGGTATCAGTTGGTTCATCAAAGCCTTGCCTCTTCTGTTCCAAAATCTCAAGGTTTGAGGTTGTAGAATATTCAGTGGACCAGTAGGAATGATGATTGGAATCCAAGACCATGGCTTATTCATACTCGTCTAAAACAATCACCTCCTCCGGTGACCTTCAACAAGTGTCCCCACCCTAAAATATTCCTCCATCGGAGGTTAGATTTTGGCCGTTGCTCGTGTTGAATTGCCTTCTTAAACGCCTTGTGTAGGGCGCACACGCTCTCCAAAATCACTTGTGGTGGAGCATAGCACAGAGCCACAGAGCCACAGAGGAAAGTGATTAACACAAAATGAAGCCTCAGCTCAACCATCATGACAACAAGGCCTCACTTTAGAATTTAGATAGATCATACAATCTCCTTCCTTTCAACTACAAACCATATATGTTTTTTTTTTGCTGTGTCTACGTTTCCAAAAGCAAATCCAACCAATAACTACAAATAAAGATAGTCTGTTGTAGGCACTGGCAGTGGCACCCCTTGGACGTCTATGAACCAGTGTCTCTCCGATGGCTATCAAAGCAGACAGCCTACAACATACTTCAAATCGCGAAACAAGCTTGTTATACCTGCCTGCCTATGCTCAAATATAGTCTCTGCTTTAAGCACTGTCATCCATTGCCCTTCTAGGAACCAGTTTCTCTATAATGGCTTTCAAAGCAGGAGCACTAGCGGTACACTTTTGATCAGCAAAGCAAGACCTACCTTCTTCAGCTGCCCTACAAAGCTGGGGATCCAAAGGCACCTTACCGAGGAACGGGATCCCCATTTCTTGACACATCTTGGCAGCCCCACCTCCACTGCTATCAAACACCTCTGTGTAAGCCATAACGTTTAGCAACTCAGGTGCCTTCTCCTGGATGCATGTGAGGGCCCAACTGGATACGTCTTCGTATTGGCCTGTTTCTGTTTGCTTGAGGAACTTGAAGTCGGGCAAACGTTGGCAGAGGCCGCTCATGTTCTCTACTACACCGAGGACTTCTATTCCAACCTTTTTGCAGAAGTTCACCTCTTTCTTCACGTCTATCAGGGATACCTATTCATCAAACATACAAGATATAAGAAAGCTACCTTCTTAAAAGGATTTTGGCTCTTTCTTTCTCTTTGTCTGCTATCAAGAAAGAATTAGGCTACCTTCATAAAGGACTTTTCATATGAATATTACAGACTTTACAGTTAATGCTCAATAGTCATATTTACTGATTATACTCTCTGAAACAGTGAATTGCTTCAAACAAGTTTCAAATTGCAAAAGTAAATTTGATGTTACTTCTAGGATTTTGAAGTTCTATTTTTTCTAGTTCTATTCTACTTATTGCTCATAACTCTCCTCATATATTGTCCCTGTCCACTCAATGGTATAATCTATGTACCTGCTGTGGTGTTGTCACGATGATTGCACCATCTATACCGGTTGCCTGGAGGAATTGGACTATGGAGATGTGCTCATCAGAGGTACCGGGAGGGGCATCAACAACCAGATAATCAAGCTCGCCCCAGTAAACATCCTTTAGAAATTGCTTGATCAACCCATTCTTGCGTGGGCCTCGCCAAATGATAGCATCATCTGGGTTGGATAGCATGAACCCAATTGACATGACACCGAGATTAGACTCAACATAGACTGGCGACCAGCCAAGGTTACTCTTGTGGATGTCTTGGCCTTCAAGACCGAGCATTTTAGGGATGCTTGGACCACATATATCTATATCAAGCAGGCCCACTTGATAATCCATCTCTGCCAGTGCAAATGACAGTTGAGCTGAGAATGTGCTCTTGCCAACCCCGCCTTTTCCTGACAATACTAGTATCTTGTGTTTTACGGTAGCCATTCGTTCTGCAATTGCCACCAAGTCTGCAATGGGATTGATATGCAGACAGTTATTTACAGCTTCCATGAACAGCCTCTCTAGAATGCTCAATTACGAGTTTCATCACTAAGAATATGTTGTATAGTTATCTAAAGCAGAACTAAATCTCCTGTACTTGGGATATAGTTTACAAGATTAGCTATTTCAGTACTTGATCAATGGTGAATGCCAGTGAATATGCATCAATATATATTTCCAGAAATAAGTCAAATGCAACCAATATTATCAGAATGATACTACACATGGTTCTGAATAATTTACTACAAACTATTCAGCCTAACCCAAAAATATCTTTTCTACTGAGCTCATATATAAGACCGAAAGATTTAGAATCAACATACAATTCATTCACAGCTATATTCACCAAAGTGTCAATGCAAACTTGCTGTTCAAAACTATCAATCAGAAATCCATTTCAGAGCTCTTGCATAACTTGAATCATGAAATAATGCGGCTTTTACTTCGCAACGTGATGCATTCAATCCTCATGTTTCGATTATTCCTGCACTTAATATATGATTTATCCTCTTCAACTTCGAAAACCTAACCAGAATCAGTTAACCCTAAATTAAGATTACTAGAAGATAAGAAACTGAGATCAAATCTACAAGAACCCATCCCTTCATCTTGTATTCATTGTAGTCATAATTTTAGCAAAATACTACTTGAAATCGGAGTAAATTGTACTTAAAACATAAGCTGTCCATCCTTTCGAAATTATGCAACGGTAATTCAGAGAAAAGTCACGGTAGATCAATTAACCTGTACTACGCAAGTTAAGTAAGCACCGGTAGAGCAAAAGATTCCGTTTAGAAAGTATGAGAAGCTCAATCACAGATCAATTTGAACATAAAAGAGAGAGACCTGGGTCAGGTCCCTTGGGAGCTGTGGCACAAATCTGTTGATTAGGGCAACCTTCGCAAGCATCTGATTTACCAGCTGAATCCGATTCAGGACCCGGACAATCTACCCAAACAAATCGCGAACCACGATAATAAGAACAAAGCACGCAAAAATCAACAAGTGGAAGAAAGTGAAATTTGCTGATTTTGTTTAGCAGATAAAAAGCGATCAATGGAATTACAGAAAATATACTTACGTTCGTTGGCGTTGTCGGGGACTTTGCCATGGCCGCCGTTCTCCATATCTCAGGGGTGTAAACAAGAGGAAGAAGAAGACGGGAAGACGGAAACTACTGCAGCAAAGCACAAAAAAAACTCCAGTTGCCGACTTAAGTGAGTTCTTTCAATTCAAACGGCGTCGTTTACCATGAGCGTGGGCCCTTTGCTTCGATCATTCGAGCTATTTGGGCTCCGTCGTGATGGGCATTAGGGTTGTAATACGAAACTATTCGGGTTTGGCTTGCGTTCGACCCTAAAATAGGCTATAATATAGACAAATTTTTTTGGCTCGGGCTCGTGTTCAGTTAGGTTTAAGCTCATTTATTTTCTAAACGAGCCAAATATGAATATATTTTTAAGCTCGTATAAAATTTAGGTTCGACTCGGGCTTGACTCGTTTATAAATTATTCGAGTTTGAGCATGTCAATGTTCAACTCGCTCGGGTAAAGCCCGACTTGTTCAGCTTAAATAAAGGAGCATTATTTTAGCCCAATTACTCGGACTCGGCTCGTCAAAACCTCAAGTTGAGCTGATTCAATTTCTAAACGAATCAAATATGAACACAATTTAAAACTCGTATAAAATTTAGGCTCAGCTCAAGCTCAACTCGTTTATAAGCGAGACGAGCTTGAGCATGTCAACAACTCGTATTACACCCCTATGTCAAAAGCTCGGATCGAGCTCGTTCATTTTCTAAACGAGCCGAATATGAACACAATTTAAAGCTCGTATAAAATTTAGGTTCGGATCATTTACAAACGAGCCGAACTTGACATTGTCAATGTTTGGCATGTTTGGGTAAAGTTCGGCTCAAAATTAACTCGTCAAAGGCTGGGCTCGAACTCGTTCACTTTTTAAACGAAACGTGAGTGAGAGCTCGTTGGGCTCATATTACACTCTTGGGCATATACTTACTTGCTCGGGGTTTACTTCACAACACTCCTTGTTGAAGACGATAATTTTATAATATTTAAACAGTACACAAAACAGCAGCAAGAAGCGTTTGTAGTCCAACGGTTAGGATAATTGCCTTCCAAGCAATAGACCCGGGTTCGACTCCCGGCAAACGCATATTATTTTCTTTTTTTCTCCATAATTATTCTTCATTCTTTCAATGTTGCCATGTCAAAAAACTTAAACTCACAGTCATACTTTTGGTACAAGTACAACCGTCCAAGAGGTCTTTGATTTTCAAATTGTTCGATCATCATATATTGTACATCTCAAAAAACTTAAACCACAGTCACACTTTGGATATATTGTACACTAAACTGAATATTTGGTATTAACTTATATTGCTCTCACCAACAGTTGGGTAATTGGTCTTGTAGTTGCAATTAGTCTTGATTGTCTTCAATAATATTAACCACATTGACCATTTGTTCTCCTCTCAAACACTCACGAGTTTACCATCCTCTATATCTCCCGCTCGAACAACGACAGTTCACGCTTGTGGTTGTAACTGGTGACTTATCCTTGGTTGATTGATTCTCAAAAGCCACTGGAATTAATATATATATTTTGGTTTTCACACTATGGTTTTAGACTACGCATGTTGAACACGTAGTTGGAACCGAGACTAAAGTTGGTTGAGCCGATCAAACAACTGCACACTAGTAGTTATATGCATAGTTAATCGATTTATATCGACTTAAGACCGGCTTCATGTCATATGTGTAGTCATAACCCGATATAAAAATTAAAATAACGTACAAACAAATTGCGTAACTTCATGCTTAAATAAATATTTTCTTAATAATCTTTCTATATAAATCAGTGTATGCCATTGAAATTTGTAATAAAATTTCATGATTTGAACTCTTGTAAGATGAAATCAATTCTTTTTAACCACAAATTTGAAATTCTATATCAGTAGATTGTCAAATAATTACAAAATTTTTTTTCATAATTTACCATATATATATATATATATATATATATATATATATAGGATCATGTATAAACTTCTCTTAAAATAGAAAGTAAGGACTATTAACAATCGTCAGATTGATTTATATGAACGTTCAAGATTAAGTAAAATATATTTGAATTAATAATAAATTGATCAAGATAATTGATTTCCTATAATAGACATAATTAACAAATGTAATTACAAATAAAATAAAAATAATAAAAATAAAATGAAATTATAATTTGACGGTTGTTTAGATAGTCATTGTAAGTTACAATCACTGATTTAAGGACCTAAATAACGACCGTAATTACAACATAATAATTTAACGACCATTAGGGCTTATATTCCGTTCTAGATAGTTTTTAACGGGACAAAATTTATAATTTGAAATGAAATTCTACCGGGGTCGAATGGGGCGGAGATTGGCGGGATTCATGTTCACCCCTACTTTAACCAACTAATTAATTAGTTAAAAATAAAATTAAAGGAATACCTTTTTTATAAAAAAAATAATTTTCATACATCTTAAACTCGTGTGATAAGATTTGAATTTTATTTTTTTTAATCTACATCGATAACAAATTCATGGATAAATTGATAGGAAAAGGACAATTTACAAGATAAAATCATAACAAATTGATGGTTTTATCGATCTAATTATGACAAGAAATATAGTGTAATTCTCTAGTTGTGATCAAAGCAAAAAAAAAAAAAAAAAAAAAAATTAATGAAAAGATGTAATATCTTTACAATGATTCCTTCTTGTCTGCTTGATTCTCGTTTTTGCCTAGATTCCGATTCAAGTAAACAACGATAAGGTTGATTTTTAATCTTTGACTTACCATGATGATATCATTCTTATAATATTATTTTGTTCATATTCAACTATTCTAATTTTAGGTTTTGCGTTGAACACATCATACGTGTCATGTGTAACGATGTCTCCTAAGCGACCAAATCAGCGTTGGAAAGTTTAGTCCATCTCTATATGTTTGTCAACGTTTTCTCTATTGACATGTCTCCCCCTCTAGAACAACATCAGGAGGCGTTACATGACTTTGCTTTGATTTGTATATGCTACGTGATTATGACTTGTAAATCGTAATAGGTTATTGTAATACCTAGAAAAAGAACTGCAACTCAAGACTCAAGAGAAGGATAAATAGAAATGATCTTGACCAGAAGATTGAACATAATTCGGAAATATGGGCAACGTTTTAAAATTTAAAATCTAACGCATTAACACATACAAATAGTTATAAAAAAAAGTAAAAGGAATTATTTGGTACGATTTTTGTTTTGAAATCAAATTAAATAAGATTTGAATAGTGTAGGAGATGATTCTATTGACTCATTATATCTTTAAAAATGACGTGATTCTATAAATTAAAAGTGAATAATTTTCGTTTCAAAGTATTTTATATTTTGAATTTAAAATCATATTTATTATTTTTACAATACATATATTATACTCACTTAATAAATTTACAAGTTAAAAAATAAAAATTTACCTATTAAGCAATTTGAATTATATTTCAATTAATTTGTAGAAAACTTTTTGTAAAAATATTAAATTAAATAATTAACTACAGTACCGATATTTTAGTCAAGGTGATATGTAATTGAAGGTGATTGAAAAAAATATGATTGGTTTAATTAAATAAAATAGATGTATAAAATAAAATTATATACCTAATCGTTTAAGTTGATGTTTAGTTTATGTTTGAATTTTACGTCATTAATTGATCTTAATTTTTCTTAAAAATATAAATTAAAAAATAGCTTATACCAACATTATAAACACATATATCATTTTAATTTTAATGTATAATTTCTCGTTTTACAATTCATGTAAAATTAAGTAATATGTTTCAAAATAACGTTATACCAAAAACTATATTAAAAATTTTCAGTAAAACATTTATTTTAATTCCTAAAATGCTACTACAATAAATACTAAACACATAATATAAATATGATGATCCTACATTAACCCACACTTATAACGTAATCATGTTGATTTATTATGAGCATTGCCTTTTTATTATTGGTTTTCAATTTCAATTCATTATGTATAATCAATAATTTAATATTTCCTTTATTTAAGAGAATCAAACACATTTTATAAATTATAAGTTATAACATACTGTATTAATTTATCGGTGAACATTTCTGAACAATATCATGGCAAAAGGCCAAATATTTTTAGGAAAATCAAATGATTCTCGAAATTTTGAAACGTTCTAGACTAACCTGGTTTGACCAAGTACGAGTTCACCTCCCTCTTGCTGGTTGCCTGCCTAGTTTACAATTTCGGGAACGAAAGCAGAAACCGTAGATCCGTTCACACTGTTATATTACAGCCTCATCAATCTAAGCCGTCCAATATCCATCCTATGATCTTATCCTACAGCCGGTCGCATGCTATACTAAACTCTTGCAATCATAGCCATTAAAAACTCGAAAAGAGTAAAAGAAAATTTTGTTCATATGAAATCTATGGCCTCACGGAAAGCACCAGAAACAAAAAGAGAGGAAAGAGGGCTCACAAAATCAAATTGAATGTATGTGCACCAAACCTGCAAATTCTTGGATCGACGAGATTTGGATCGAACTACAGTTTTGAAGATTTCAGTTCTCGATCTGCCATAGTGTTTCGGAAGATTTGCTCCCTCCGATGTGAATCGAGTAGCTGAGTGTTGTTTGTGAACTGTTAATCTATCTGGTAATTGACAGAGATAGAGATAGGGAATCAAGAGGAAGATTGAGATTTGTTAGAGAGAAAATGCCGAGTGTCGCTGTGAAGCTGTACAGCGTTTTCTTCAAATTCCTGGTGAAGCACAGGCTGCAGAGCATGCTAGAAGAGACCTCCAATGGAAAAAGCGAAGGCTTCGGTGTTTCGACTCGTCCCGATGAGTCTGTCGCCGCCGCTAACCCTGTCTTTACAGACGGAGTCGCTACTAAGGATATCCACATCGACGCATTTACTTCCCTAGCAGTTCGGATCTTCTTGCCGGACACTGCTCTCGCATCTGATCCTGGTTCTAAATCTCGACCTTCTAGGTCTCACGCAAATAGTAATCCTAATTCCGGATCCAATTCGAACGGCCCTAATCTTAATTTGAGCCGCCGGAACAGTTTTAGCCCTGTTGGTAGTCCGATCGATGATCGACTAGGCGCCGATCAGTTCAGGAGGAATAGTGTTGGTGTCGGTGTGATCAATTCCGACGGACTCAAGCCTGATTCTGGTACATATAGGGGTTACTTGCCGCCGATGGAAGGTAGGAAGGGGCATTTTCGAAAATTGCCGATTATGTTGCAGTTCCATGGCGGAGGATTTGTGAGCGGGAGCAACGACTCGGTGGCGAACGATCTCTTCTGTCGGCGAATTGCCAAGTTGTGCGATGTGATCATACTGGCTGTAGGATATAGGCTAGCGCCGGAGAATAGGTACCCCGCGGCGTTTGAGGATGGATGGAAGGTGTTGAGTTGGCTTGCCAAACAGGCGAATTTGGCGGAGTGTAGCAAGTCGTTCCTTACAAATGCAAGGGGTGGGCTGGGAGGTGGCGGCGGCGGTGGGGTGGGCCTTACTGGGGACGGAAAGAAGTCAGATGCTCACAGGCATATTGTGAAAGATACGTTCGGGGCGTCAATGGTGGAGCCTTGGTTGGCCGCCCATGGCGATCCTTCGAGGTTAGCACCTTAATCCCAGTATGAAACCTCATATTGTGAAACACCAAATGTGACTGAAATAGTTGGGTGCATGATCATGATTTCTGATCTTGGTTGAAATCATATTAATTTTATTCGGTTCTGCTTTTACTGAGTTGATCTTTGAACTGCAATTTTGTGTTCATGTTCTGATTGAATGAAAGCTGTCCTCGTCAGTTTGCCCATAGCTTCATGGGTGCGGTATTGCTTAGTACAAAAAAGAGCTAGTCTGATTTCTCCTTTGCGTTAGATTTTTGTGTCAGATAATTCAGCTTGCATGTAGAGTAAACACCAAGTTTGTTGTGGCCTTTGCTTTTAAACCATGCTTTGGTTCATTATGGTTTATTTTAGTCAAGATCTTCTATATCACTCATATTTGTAACCTTTGTATCTTCGTCACGTGATTGGTGGATTTTATATTGTTTATTATTTTTCTCGTAAAGCACTAATATACATGTACCAGTGATAAAGGAGATCTTGATTGGGTTTATTTGACCTTCTTTTGTGAAATCTTGGTATCTGTTAGTGTTAAAAGTAGCATTTATATTGCTGAAAGTAGGAATTATTCTTTTCTTTCGTATTATTGGGATCTCTAAACTTGTCATTGGAATATTCAAATAGGATATCCTTCACCTCTTGGTAAGTATGTCTGCCTGTGGATAGAGTGAGAAACGAAATTCGTATCAGCAGACTAGCTATTTGGAGATCTACATTGCGAAGTTAGTTTCCTTTGATATATAATGATCAACTTTAACTAAAATGCAGAATGTGCTTCCAGTATCTTCCTTTAGCCATGATGGTTGGTGTATGAATTGCTTTTGAGAATCCTCCACTCGAAAACTCTAGAATTTGCTTCACCCTACAAATATCTTCTTACAAAGTAGTGAACTGCGGTGTAATATAGTTTATATTCATTAAAAGTCTATGCTTATGTAAAAAAATAAATGAAGTTGAGAGACTATTATAGTTAGATTAGTAGATAACGTCATAGGTTAAAACTAGTTGCCTAACTCTGCCTTTCCAAATTTCAACTAGCTGGTATTCTGTGATAGGCTGACAATTGATAACTTAGGTGGGAACGTATATTCTTCATTGGAAAAAAAATGCTTCACTGTTTCTACTTGTATATTAATGAATATTTAATTCCGGAAGCACCACTTCACAACCGAGGTAGATGTCGTACAACTAGAACAACCCTTCCAGTAGCATCTCGTGTAACTAATACCAAGGGCCAACAAGTCAGATCCAAATGTTGCGGCATCCATGTTAAATAACAACCAATAGAGGCTCAATTCAACTCCCCACTTGGCCTGAAGCACTGCTTCAAAACCATAATTCCTGAACATCTTGACTGAATTTAATTGTGATCCATCAACATTTGAGAAACATCTGCAAATATTCTCACATTCCTACATACAGACAGATAGCCCACGCATGTTGAAAAAGTTATAGCAGTAGTTCCCCGCCCCACTTTACTTGGGTACAAAAACAAAATCCTTTCAATTGGTTGCACAAGGGATAATAAAGTACACCCTTCCCAAGCCTCAGCCACCTACAAAAAAGTCAGAGGATGAGCTATAGGTGCAACTTTTAAAGGAGTGTATCCCTGCCATGCTCTATCCAACCAGCCATCCATAACACGCACCTAATTCTGCACGTGTCCAAAGTTTTTAGCCTGATAAGAAATCTTGAGATAAATAGTCTTAGCTATTCGGCCATCAAAATACATACTACAGGCATTTGCTGGTACTTTGATACTAACTTGACTATATAAAGTATCTCTAGTATCGTCAGCACAAAAACTATCTCTTACCACATTTTATTTGTGCACACGCCTACCTCTTTCATCAATTAGTTGATTAAATCAACAAGCATCTCAGTATCTAGGGTCTGCTGTTGCACTGGCCCACGGGTCTTCCCTTTTTATCAGGGATCTGCTTCTCCTGGCTTATCTGTCTTGGCGATCTATTTCCAACATGCCAACCCAAGCCTACAAAAGGAGCTTTTTTGCACTCCAAATACTCCGCCAAGCATACTAAGCATCCAACCAAGAGGGGCAACCAAGAAATATTTTTTGTTATTATAAGGATTACTCCTCCAAAAGATTTAGGCATCACACACATGAATTTAATTAAGCAGGGTTGCTTTGAACATCCATCCTTGCAAACACCAATGACCCCAACTCCAAATTCCAATGTTGGTTTTTCCTCTCACCCTCCTTAGCACAACACCAAAATCGTGGAACTATGCCAGTTTCCTTTACTCTAGACTTTTTCAAAGCGTCTGCATCTTTTGTAATTCTTTGCTCATATCCATAATCCTGTCAATTGCGCTTTTCCAATGAAGTGGTTCATCCAGGGATGTTGAAGAGCTATAGTCAACGGTGGTTGCATCTCGACTGGTCTCACTTTGATCTTTAATGAATCACACATAATCCCCGCTTCTGGCAGAAAACAATTGAAAAATACCAACCAGGCAACTGACGTGCCTTGTTTTCAGTTTATGGAACTAAGGATTTATTTGAACTTTAATAGATTTTGGAATTAACTAAGATTCTTGAACAATGTCCTCACTAGTAATATAATCTGCAGTGTCCTTTCCCTCCTCCCTGTGACCAGCCCCCCTTGAAAATTTTTTACTGTCAAATTTCCTGTCAGTAGATACAGTCCTCTGTCGGTATTTATAATAGCTTATGTAGAGTGTTGCAGTAAAAGTTGTAACAGGGGCTTATGGATCTGAACTTTTGCCTTGATCCACCTTTAGTTTGGAACGATTACTGTCAAATTGCCTGTCAGTAGATACAGTCCTCTAGCCATATCTAGCCTTGGCATCATGGGTGTTTCCAGCCCACTTTCTTACCATTGATTGAAGGACAGAAGAATAACAGCAATGATTATTGGTCGAAATAAGCTCCAGCCTTTAGGAAGTTAACTACATGAGGCTGATTGTATTTGTTCAATGATATTACAATTCTATGGAAGAAGATGGATCGAAAAAAATTTCTCTTGTATTAAGGATGGATTTTGCAGTGAACAGATAGTTCAGCATAGTTGTTTTACAGATATGTATACTTCAGCATTTATTCAAAATCTGTTTTAACAATTCTAACAGAATGTAAAATCGTATGGCTCTCCATCCTCCACATCAGCTTGTTATATGTGCTTCTCTTCATGAGCTCGGGTATAGTGTAACAAATGAGCTATAAACGAGTTGCATTGTTAGACCTACTAGAGTATGGGTGAATCCCATATGTGGTGTGGCTGATGAATGTAAACTCCTGATGCACCAACAGAAGAGAACCATGCTCAAGTTTACTTGAGTTGTTTCTGAGAAAGTTTGTTATAGTGCGTTAGAAAATGGTGTGCCCGTGTAGCATCCGGTTGAGTAATTTCTACTCTAGCTGCTTATAAAAGATACTGATTGAATGGAAGTGGTTGTAAATTTTTCCTGGGTCATCTATATGCTTCAAATTGCTTTGTGCTGTACAAGATCTTTTTATCTTGATTATAACTATAAATGTCTCATAAAATGAAGTTTCATATTCGCTGACTTTGGGGTTTGGCATCATATAACAGATGTGTTCTTCTCGGTGTGAGCTGTGGAGCAAATATAGCCGATTACGTTGCACGGAAGGCAGTTGAATCAGGAAGGCTTCTCGACCCTATAAAAGTGGTTGCTCAAGTGCTCATGTACCCATTTTTTATGGGCAGTGCTCCCACACAATCAGAAATAAAGTTAGCCAATTCTTACTTTTACGACAAAGCAATGTGCTTACTCGCGTGGAAGCTCTTCCTGCCCGAGGAAGAGTTCAGCCTCGATCACCCTGCAGCCAACCCTCTCCTCCCTAACAGAGGCCCACCTCTAAAGTCCATGCCTCCAACATTATCAATAGTAGCTGAACATGATTGGATGAGAGACCGCGCCATTGCCTACTCAGAGGCACTAAGGAAGGTAAACGTCGACGCCCCTGTTCTTGAATACAAAGACGCAGTTCACGAATTTGCCACACTTGACATGCTCCTAAAGACCCCACAGGCACAAGCCTGTGCTGAAGACATTGCAATCTGGGTTAAGAAATACATTTCACTTCGTGGCCATGAGTTTTCTTACTAAACATTCCGAAGTTATGATTCGGAGTTCATTGCGACTCGATGAGCATGCGCATTTGCAAACGATTGAGGATAGAGAGGATGATGATCCCCTGATTTTCGGGGAGTTATGAAATGTCAAATTCTCCCACATTGAGAATCCTCTAAGCCGGTGCTGTACGTGTCACTTCACTCTCCTTTATTTTTGTAAGATAGAACTTTGTTGTAGTGTTAAACTTTTTTTTGGGTCACTTATTGGATTTCTTTGTTATCATTCAAGTATAACACGCACCATATTTTGACGCCCTCAAAGCAATTTATTTCTTCTTTCATGTGTATTAATTTGATGTCATCTCCATGAATGACAAATCTGCATTATGTTCAATAGAAGCAGAAGTTGTTAGCTTAAGGTACCGATTCTCTGACTCTTGATGGTTCCTTTGATGAACTCTAGCTTTGCTCTTTTGAGTTGCTCTTCAAGTTTAATAGGAAAGATGAATTCAAACTAGTAATTTCATGAAATACAGGTACTAGGTCATTTTCAAATATCAGGTACTACACCTCCTTTTTACTAACTACACTTGTGAAAGTGTGTTTAGATTTAGCTTTCAATTTACATACTTAACCTAAAACTCAAAATTGGTGGGCCCAACTGAAACATGCGTCCAATCCTTCAACATTATTGGATTGTAGGATAGAGACAAAATCAGATTTGATACATCTATGTATGTGTACATCAACTTTTTAGTAGGAAAATCAGATTTTAGTATATGTTATATAATATATGTGTACCATTTTACTTTATTTAAGAATATAACGGATTTTTAACTAAAAATCGACCTCTCTCTAAATTGTAAAGATATATATCTTTCATCACCTTATTACCAATATATAAAAGGTTATTCCTATATGAGAAGGAATTTCATGATCGAGGGTAAGAATAATTATTCATTAATGAAATAAGTTAACTTCCACTCATTAACTATATATATTGATGTTAATCAATCAACTTTAACGGTGAGCGTTGACCAATCAAATAATTAAATTGTTTAAATATTATTAATTAAATTGTTTAAATATGATTAATTTATAGTTGAATAAGTACATGTTAGTATTTGAAACCAATATGTATTTCTTCCGTTTTTGACACTCAGGAGGGTGCAACGGGTCTTACATGGTAATGTCGTGTCACCTAGGTATTCAAATGTAGTGTTTATGAGTATCGGGTTTGCTATTCAGAAAATGTTTACGGCATAACTTGTTGCCCGCCTAATTTCTAATTTGATGTACTCTTTGTGATACTGTTTGAATTATATTTGAAGAATTAATTATTTTCACATTATTATACTTTTTGTAGTAAAATAACTTCTTATTAGAAGACAATTCTCTATATATATACATTGCTATATAGCCTACATTTTCAAACTCAGATCCTAGACCATCGGATGGCCTCCAAATGAATTTGCATAGTCCGACGTTTATTTTTTCAATTTTTTGTGGTAACTGGTAAAGAGAGCCTAAGCTCCAAATTTATTAAAAAAGAACTACAATCAAATAATTCGAGAAAAACTAATAAATAAGAGACGGAGAGAAAAAACTAATAAATGACATCCTAAATTAAACGAGAAAGCAAATTAGCTAGCGAATTCATATTTATAATTTTATTAAATTTCGGTGTATCAATATAATTTATATATATATTGCTGGAAGTCTCCATATAAAGTGAGGAGGGAGTTGACTGGGACAAAGATCGCCGGCTAATAGGAATCGAAATTAAAGACCATGAAACGAAACCCAATCATAACTTTGCTAAAAAAAATAAAAAAAATAGTTGACTAAAATATTGGTCTTGGTTAACCCCTGGAGGTTTGTTAATCCATTCATTTGACTTTCATGCATACGCACTTAATTGAAGTCAGCGATGTAAATAAAGGCAACTTGCATAAGCTAGACATTGACACTTCAACATTCAAGTAGTTGTATACCTTACAAAATCATGCATGTCTTTCTTTGCTCTTTCCATTTTTCTTAAATAAATCATTACTTTATTTACTATTTTATAAATTTGGTTATTTATACCTTAAAAATTTTGTTCACTATCTTTATAAAAATTTTTTATTAATTTTAATGAATATATCGGAATAAAAAGTGACTATTGTGCGGAATTACAGAGAAAGAACATATTTAACAAACAAGAAAGACACCATACAAATTTTTAGTGGTTTACCCAATAAAAATTACGTCTACTTTTCAATGAGATTTTATTGAGGAGTTCATAATGTCCTTCCATTTACTGACTAAATCTAATATTTATTTTGTAGGTATATACGTATGAATTAACTTTCTTGCATAACATAATACGGATTACGGAGTATATTGAATTATTAATTTTGATTAATATGTAGATTATTGAGTACTCTTACGTACTATACTTCTGGTACCGCTCTGCACGATCGTATATTTGTCGGCTGACTAGACTTTCATCACTATCATATTAGCATATAATTATGATGTCGTGTATGACTAATCAGACGACATATGGCCTACAATTTCAAAAAAATACCCATAAAGTGTCTTTATTACAGAAAATCACCTTTTATATATATATATATATATATATATATATATATATATATATATATATATATATTTATTTATTTGGAATTTCACTCAACAAGTTCAGTCGTTGACTATATTTATTTTATTTCTATATTTTGGTTGAACACTTCAACATGTTGGTTTTACTAAATTCAGAATTTGTGACCATGTAAGAAATCCTATTGATTATTAATTAATTAAATCCCTAAAATCATTATAAAATTAAACATAATACTCTCAATGAATAGTGCAATCCACAACTCTAGTCATGTCATTTAAATTTTATAATAGTTTAATGTCGGGTAACCAATATGATTTTAACGTACAGTATACTTTTGACATTTGAAATTATTCAGTCATTTTCAAATATATATTATTTTACAATATAATTAATATTTCTTTTAATTAGTCATATTTTTACTTAGAAAGAACCTAGCATAGACACATTCCAAAATAACTTCTGAAATTTCCATCCAGTGTCGTCTTAGTTTCTACATTATGACTCGATACCATTGGTATTGATGTTATGAGGATAAGAATCCATATATGTTTAATCTGCGGATAAATAATGATTTTTAGACTAAAGCGTTTAAGATAAATAATTATGTTGGAGATAATATGTCCCACGTCGAAAGATTGGACTACCCAGTCTAGTATATAAGGTCGGTGGATTACTCCTCCTATTGCCAATTGGTTTTAGGATGAAACCTCATCGGGTTTATGTGTTAGGTTTGGGCCTAACGCGCATGTGCGCTCGGATGTCCACGACCCCCGTTCTACCCGATCCATTTGTATCGGACTTTGACATGATATCAGAGCGGTTAACCTCTATGTGTTGTATCAGACTTAATTTGACAAATTAATTTTGGAAATAAAACGAAAAAGAAATTACATTGTCCATATATATAAATCTATTAAAAAAAACAGTATATCTTTTTGATTCAAAGTTACTTATCTAGAAATATAATAAATTAACTTTGTAACAACATGATGGTATTATTTCTTTACCAAAAAAAACGTGATTAATGTATGTACTTGCTACGGATCAACAAGTTATTACATCGAAAGTTTCGGATTTTACGAGGCTAGTATATAAGATCGGTAGACTACTCTTCTTTTTGTCAATTGAATTTAAGATGGAACGCTGCCGGGTTTGTATTGTGTGTTAGACTTGGGGGTAACACGCATGTGCACTTGTATACACACGACCTTGCTATACGGTCCATGTGCACTTGTATACACACGACCTTGCTATACGGTCCATTTGTATAAGACTTTGACATGATATCAGAGCGATTAACCTCTATTTGGCTCGCGATCCTAACTTGTGGACAAATGCAACTCGGTCTATATCCTTTAGTTACAGTTGTGGGTCTCGGAAATTATCTAGGTCCGATATAATGTAAGAGGATACAAATTCATGTGTAAATTTTCCCGATTCAAGTGTTTATTTTTCATACAATTGAAACTTACTCCTTGTTTGGTTGTAACTCCAAAAAACGGAATAAAATGAATTAAATTCATATATACTCTTATTCATTAATCCTTGTTTGGTTACAACTCTAGAACGGAGTGAAAATAAATCAAACATTCATATATGCTCTTGGTCATGAAAAGTTTTGGAATCATTCATTGTGGTTAAAAGCAATAAAAGTATAATTTAATTAATTTTAATAATGTATAGGAAACAAAATTGAGAAAAGAAAATGTATTTTATATTGAAAATAAGAACGCTTAATTTTGTGAATGAATAGTGACATATGCATGGACTAAATTTGTTATCATTCCGTTTTTGCAATTCAAACCAAATACCCCTCAAAGTGTTTGAATCAAATTATTCCTTGTGTGGCTTCAATGAGTAAAACTAGTTTTATAAATGAACAATGTCATGTAAATAGACT
The DNA here is from genome assembly GCA_002319775.1 of Fagopyrum tataricum. Taxonomy (NCBI): domain Eukaryota; kingdom Viridiplantae; phylum Streptophyta; class Magnoliopsida; order Caryophyllales; family Polygonaceae; genus Fagopyrum; species Fagopyrum tataricum. The sequence continues at coordinate 50,914,205 of CM008285.1, forward strand.
AGATTCATATTTTAATTGTAACCAAATAACACCTTATTGGGAGGATTTCCCAAATCACTAGTGGGTTGCATCAGAATTTGAACGCTAATATGACATGCAAGACACACAAAATTACATTACGTCAAACCCAGAACGCAAATATACATGCATGGAGAATTGAAATTAAATTTACAGTATATGTATATCTCCCATGAAAAGAAAATCATCTTGTAAATGGCTAAACCCATTCCAAGATAACACAGAATCAACTTCATCAACAACCCATTGTTGCATACTGCAGTCTCCTTGCATTGCTGTAGACTCCCATTTCAAACAAGGATATGTAGAATCCTCCGCCGATAACGATGAACTAGAACTAGTTTTTGAGTTTTGGTTTCGGGTTGGATCCGGAAATTCTTGGCTACTTGGCAAATCCATGTCCAAATCATGACATATTATATCATCATTGCTCAGGAGATGATCAAGTGCTTCCTCAGAAATAAACCCTAATTGGTTTTCCTTACAACTATTTGTTGTCTCAATGATCTTTGGTTGACCTAGATCTGATAAAGAGGTTGAGTTGTCTACTTGATCATGATCATGCTTGTTTGTTTCCTCTTGCTCAATTGGCTTGTGTGTCAACGGGTCAATCCCTAATATCATGAGCTTCTTCTTGATTTTTGTGTTCCAATAGTTCTTCATTTCATTATCCGTCCGGCCCGGAAAATAAGAAGCTATTTTCGACCACCTATAATAAAATGTTGAAATCAAGAATCAGATTGACACGAACCAAATTCTGGCAGAATACATGTATTAGACATGTTGCTAGAATGACTTATACTTTATATTTTTTATTTGTTAATAAACTTGAAATCACTCGTTCATGAAATGATTTTGAATCTCGTGACAAACCTGTTACCAAGACGAGCATGAAGTTGAATGATTTGATCTTCTTCAGATTCTGTAAATGCACCTCGCTTGAGATCAGGCCGGAGATAGTTCATCCATCTAAGACGACAACTCTTTCCGCACCTCGCCAAGCCTTCACCCCCAAGTCAAGAAAGAAAGAATATCACAGTCATTACCCTAACTTGTTACCCAAGAAACCGAAAAAATTCATTCAAAAAATATGAAGCATATAAAAACCTGCAAGCATAGGTACAACTCTCCAGCAAAGGATGCCATTGTTGAGGATGAAGTTCATAAGCTTGTGATCTTCCTCAATTGTCCATGGACCTCTTTTCATCCCCATCTTGTCGCAACAAGGCTTTCTTCCCATACTGATCGATCAATCTAAAACACCTGAACTGCACCCTTTGATATATATTTTTGAAAAACGTTTCTCTGAGGGTGCGATTCAGGTGATTGGTCGATCTATTTATTTAAGTGTTGAAGGAGCTTTTCAATTTGAAGGGACCATAATCCAAATGTTTAATATAAAGGAGCTGATTTAATGGAATAATATGACAAAAATTCAGATGACAGATAGGATGATGAATAAAAATAAATAATTGAACGTGTTAATGGAGTTTTAATTATGATAAAGTAGCTATCTAGCTCTTTTTTTTTCCTGGTTGTATTGTGCCTCTTGGAAGAATGAGAGGAAAGTCGGGTACGATTGTCGATTGCATTTAACTATCTATATTTGATGAGCAGTGGCGGGTCGGAATCGGGTTCAATGTTTTTCAATTATTACCAGTATTAAATTTGCTTGATATATGATGTCATGCATTTTTAAAAAATCGATTGGTTGGTGGTTTTAATAATGCAATTGGGTTCATAAGTCTATTTATTATTATTATTATTATTATAGAGCTAAAAGTGAGGTACAAAACCATATGAAAACCCGAATACTAGGATGCTCTATAGCTTTCAAAGAATGAAAGAATATGAAATATTAAAGTCGGTTACGTTGGTGGTACAATGTAGAGCATATTTATTGGACAAACAAACAACATAATGTTGTGACAAAACGTGGTAAGTTTGTTAGCCCACACGATTGTCTTGAAAACATAAACGACAATGAAGTTTGTGACACTGGAGAAGCTACAAGAAATGTCAGATTGATATTTTTAAGGTTGTCATCCTATGTTAAGTGCATTGATCGGCGTTAGATTAACTCCATGATCTCCATCTATAAAAATAGACATTTTCCCTCTCTTTTTTTGTCACTTATCATTATTGTGTTCGTCCCTATAGAGAAACCGTTGTCTAATAGTTTGTTTGCTCTTGTGTTTAAGGAAATGAAGGTGGATGAAATTGTTAATGTCCTGGACACTCCGTTGTGACAGCATAAAGGCTTCTCGAGTCTCGTCCCTAAAGATATTCTGAGATAGTCTACCTGTAGATAGTAGATTACTCTGATTTCTTTCCTGTATATAAAAAAAAAGCTTAGTAGAAGGGCTAAAACGAATAAAACTAAGAGAGCAAGAGAGATGCTGAAGATCAAAATGCAATTTACCCAATAAAAACAAAACATCAGAGTTCTCGAAATGGAGCACCTTTAAACTAGTGAAGAAACACTAGGCCCATATTGGGGCTATCTGGTCCACGATGAACAATAGCACAACACCGCTAGTTTCGAAGGGGGAAAAAAAAGAAAAGGAAAACTTATATTCAATTTTATGTAGAACTGCGTCCTCCTCTCCTATGTATAATTGTATACTTGAATGACAGTAAATGTAAGACAAATAGTTGCCAGTTGCCTACAATCTGCAAATAAGATAGCTAGCACATCAAATTACACGCTAATGACCAATGTTATTAATTATAGCAATGTACTATAGTATCACTAGTTACAAACTTACAATAATGTCCATCTCGACCGCAGACCAACTGTCCAACGCCTGCAAAATGAGGTTTGGATTAGCATCACAAAAAGTGTTTAAGCTAAAATATAGAATTCACTTGACTCACAACTAAACATATCAGTTTCCCAATTTTACATGGGAGGCTAAGTCTGAGTCTTGTCCTAAAACTAACAAACAATAAGAGGACCAACCTGTTCATATCCTACTCATCTTATCATCTAAAAGTGAATCAGGATACAATACTAATCTGATTTACCCCAAAACCAAGCTACAACTTAGGCATATCACTGGGAGAAGAAAATTAGTTTTTTAATTAGTGATTTTCAACTTGAATTTGAGCATGCTATTTAGACTCTTCTTTCCTATAATGTCAGGCTTGACTTTAGTGAACCTGCGACTCAGGGAGCTGATTCCTAATTATGGTGTCTCAACTAGTCAAGTTTGAGATTCATATTTGCACCTTTTTTTTAAAGTAAAATTTGACCACAAATCACTATTGTGTGTGATGAAGAAGAATAAGTGATAATAACTTACTGAGACACACAAGAATTCAACCAGCAGATTACCTCATGATCAAATATTTGAATACCAGGCACCTGCAAATAACCGATTCAATGACGCTCAGTAAGCAGATAGAACTCTACAAGTATTAACATTTACATACAACTGAAACTACAAATTCAAGATTCTAGCTAAATGAATGAAAACATCTCAATTTCTCATTTTGCTCTTTTAAATGATAGGAAAAACAAACACAGAGAGCTTTTCAAGCATTTACAAATTTAGTGTCAAACATTTTACGTGGGCATCCTCAATGTATGGGATGTTACCTTCAGTCAGAAGCAAATACAAAATTTTGACATCCTCAAATGTACACAGCAACCATCTCTGTGTATAGTAAACATAACAATATAATATTCTATTTGAGCTACAAATTTAATGACTATATCAATCAAGACTCAAGAGAACACACTCACACAGTGGCAATATCATCTCAAATATTGGTTGTCAAGAATCCTAGTGAGCATTCTTTTCTAAACAGATGGTTACACAACAAAATGAACTCCAAGTGTGAATGAAGACTGTGAAGAAGGGGGATTACCCATTTTCGCAACCAGACTTGACTTCAGCCCGTAAGAGATCACCAGCGCTGAGATGTGTGTATCCAAAGTGATGAACAATATTTGTACATTGGGTACCCTTTCCACTACCAGGCCCACCTGCTCAATTACTAAATTCCAAAGTGAAGTATGAGTTACTTAAGTCAGGCCGGTCTACAGAAACTATGAAAACATTGAATCGACCGCTACGCTACAATGTAGAATAACTGCAACGTTGACAAGCAACAAAACTGTTTAGTAATCAAGAACAGAATAGTCTTTTCTAAAAAAACAACAAGGCATAGCCTAAAAAAGAAGAAGCCACAACCATATTTGTTTGAACAACTATCTTCTACAGTTCCATTCGAATTGTTGGAGATACAAATGACTCTATTATTATGAGCAAACAGAACTCAAGCTTTGCCAGATGTATCTTAATATAGGATCCTTTACATTTGAATTGTTGGAGATCACTAGGCACATTAATTTCTGTGTTTAATCTAATTGATGAATCTCATTCTAGCTTTTCTTATTTTGATGTGTCCGCTTAAAGCGCCTTCCCTTCTTTCCTGCCAATACTTTCTGCTTGTTTATAGATTATCCGATCCAATGAAATTAGCAAAAATGCAGTGTGCACTAATCTGATGCCTAGCAATAGGGACAGCTGGAGCCTCATCGTCAGTCACTAACTGTTGAAAGCTGACCTGTCCCAATGGCACAATAGGCGAATGATCACAAAAATAGGAAAGTTCCTGGTTGTCCAAGCAACCTATTCACAAATAAAGAATTCTTTAACAGCCTCCTGTCCATGGCGCCCCAGCAGCTCGGCCACTGCCACTTGACATGGTGAAAATTCTCCAGGACAAATGATTCAATGGACTGTTGCAGGACTCACCTACATCTAGCCGTAGTAACAAACCCAAAAATCTATCTACTGACAATAACATTTCAATAAAAGAAGGAAGATAATTTGACGGCCAACCATAAAACATACGTACCTAAGACAAAAATTACTGTAAACTTCTTGCCAGCTTCCTGAATATAGGAGAAAAAGCGCACTTGTTCCGCACAACAAACAGCATGCAATCAGATGATCTACAAACACTACTGTTGTGATCTTTCAACGAGTTACTTTAGTAATAGAGATAAGAAGACAAAACTTTTTGGGGTTTTACTGCATAAACCTTGCAGCTAGGGTTTTCAATATACTTTGGTGAATAATGAATACAATCCTACACCTATCTATTTATAACCCTAAATGATAGAATCCTCTATAAATAGATAGAGTCCTATAAAAAGATAGAATCCTCCGCGGGGGCTCCGCCCCCGCACCCCCTGTCGCCCCGGGCCCATTAATCCATGGGCCCAAAATATGTTTCCCCTGATCCATTGTATTAGTATACCTAGATTTATTGTCTTATTATTACAATCTCCACCTAGACAACATAATCTAATACAAAATTTGGAAACACATATACAACTCCAGGATCGTGTAACAAGATCCTCCTTATTTCTCTTGACAGGGGCTTTCTAACTCATCCAACACAAAGACATGACCCCAAAAACGTCCCCGTCCTATAATGTACGGAGACCCCGTCTGTCCACTCCTCCACCTCACTCGGCGTCCCTAACCTGCAAGGCATTGTTGAAGAAAACGCAGCCGCGGAGTCAAGCTGGCGCCCCTGCAGATCTGTCACCGCCCCCGCGGCCTCCTGGTGCCGCCCCTGCACCTCCTGGTGCTTCCTGGCGCCGCCCCTGCGGTTCTTGGCGCCTCCTGGTGCCGCCCCTACGCCTCCTGGTGCCGCCTCTGCGGTTCCTGGCGCCTCCTGGTGACTCTGGCGCCGCCCCTGCGGTGGCCTGAGCCGCCCCTGAGGTTTCCTGGATCCGCACCCGCGGCTCTGTTGATCCACCCCCGCGGTCACGCTGCAGAAGCTCGTCTTCAACATCCCCTGCTGCGTTAGCAGATCCTTAACTCGTTGTTGTCAAAGACCGAAGTTGTCAGTTCCGTTGAATCGCGGAACCTCAAATTTTGCAACGGAACTCGTCGACAACCTTGCTCTTGATACCAATTGTTGTGATCTATCAACGAGTTACTTCAGAAATAGAGAGAAGAAGAGAAGACAATAAGACAATAAATCTAGGTATATTAATACAATGAGTCAGGGAAAACATATTTTGAGCCCATGGATTAATGGGCCCGGGGCGACAGGGGTGCGGGGGCGGAGCCCCCGCGGAGGATTCTATCTATTTATAAAATTCTATCTTTTTATAGGGGGCCCGGGGCGACAGGGGGTGCGGGGGGCGGCCCCCGCGGAGGATTCTATCTATTTATAGAATTCTATCTTTTTATAGAACTCTATCTATTTATAGAGGATTCTATCTATTTATGGTTATAAATAGATAGGTGTAGGGTTGTATTCATTATCCACCAAAGTATATTGAAAAATCTAACTGTAAGGTTTGTGCAGTAAAATCACAACAAGACTATGTGTGGAGGAGGTACAAGTACAAATACTATTGACAGTAGATTGTAACTGCAACCAAGCATGAAAAGTAGAATAGGTTTTTACTTGTAAATTTTGGTGGACTTAGATCGAAAAGATATCAAAATGGCTGAAAATGAAGTATTACTTATTTCTATGCATCCAGGGTTATTAACAATGCATGATTTAGCATATGCCCACCAACGAAACACAAACCATTATTCAGATTTGAAGCACAATGAAAATTTTAACACTTGAGCTCATTTCTGTACGAAATCAAAAAACAACAAATCAGTAATTATCATTAACTAGGTAGTATATCTGAAGCAAATCTTGCCTATTCAGATCACTATGAACCCAGGAGTGAGATCATACGCAAAGCCCTCAGATCAGATTACACAATGCCTGAACAATCCAAATCATCATATCCGACCTAGACTTCCCCGTTAATCCATATAAAAATAATGGACATGAATTTTCTGCAACAGCATTGCCAAAATAAGTTCAAATGACTAATCTTAACTGTGACACAACAACAGATCTATTTCAGATAATCTACACCTTGTGCAAAACAATATCAATTTCCAGCATATAATGTGCGGAATAAATCGAAGCTCCCAGGCGGATAAAGAACATATCCAATGCATTGAAAAGGCGTTGAAGATAGAAAAGATATATGAGGAACGAAATTACGTACCGAATTTGGAGCAGGATGAGATGAGTTGGGAAAATATGGCCGGCGATTGGGTGTCTGACTGCAAGGGACTGGTTGAGTTCGTCAGCGACGCAGTATAGAAGACGAAGGAACACGTGTATACATATGAACAACCAGGGGAAAGTAAAACGATACCTCGATTATTATTTTTTTTAATGAAATTTTTCGTAGAATATTCCCTTCTGGAACTTAAAATATTCTATAGTTTAAGTTGTCTAATACTTCACGCTTTGACTACTAATTTTGTGACTCTTAACATCAATTTATACAATACGTATCATACACAATGTAACAAAACGTATCCTCAAATTGAAATTGTACGATGTAATGTAACTCACTTGCATTAAGGTAGAATTGCAAATCAAAATGTAGAAATCGGCCATTTTCTAAAGTTGTCCGTTTAGTTGTATTAAGATAACAGGCAAATATCACACATTAACTATACAAAATGATCAGATGTAACTTATTTTTCTTTGATTTGGTATGTTTTCCAATTCGAACCAAATTATATACACCTTGTTCAATTTTAAGTCAACCGAAAAATAAACACAAACCACAAAATAAGGGGGTTTCCTAGTTTATAGAGTCAATTGTAATCTTAACCAGAACTTATAAGAGATTATTTAGATAAACATGATTTTGGGTGGTTGTTTGAATAAAATAATATAGTTATATATATATATATATATATATATATATATATATATATATATATATATATATATATATATATATATATATATAAATAAATTAGAAGGATAGTTTTGTACAAACATGTAAAATAAGGATATATTATACAAATAAGTGAAGTTTAAGGGTAACTTAGTGACGTATATGTTACCTCTGGACGGCCGGCCAGGGTAGCCTTTACAATTTGACGATCAATTAATTTGAATATCGCGATAATGAAATAACGTTAGTACAATCTAGTGAGTGGCTTCCTCTTCCCAAAACGTGCGGTCCACCCATCAAAGTGCAACTAATTTATAATAACACACAAATGCATCCCACAAAGCCATAAGTTTATCTTCTTCGTCTTCATCATCATCGTCTCATATCCTGCCATTGATTTCCAACATGCCACCGGTAAGAGCTCTTGCGACTTATCTTTAGGGTAAATTTTACGTTTAGTTTCAAACCTGTTTGATGTTCTTAATATATAAAGTTTATATAGTATATTGAACCGATCGATCTTAATAATGTAGAAGGGAAGCGAAGGTCGACAACTGCCGAAATTCGGAGAGTGGGACGTGAACAACCCGGAATCAGCAGAAGGATTCACAGTCATCTTCAACAAGGCAAGAGATCAGAAGAAGTCCAGTGGCTCTGCCGTTAATGCCGCAAACCATCTTCCTGGACATAAGAACCCTAACGCATCAAATGGAACCCACAAAGACAAGAAGCCCATCAAATCTGTAAACCCAATCACACAATACTACACATTCACAAATTTTTCTGAACTTACTATAAGTGTGTTTGATGATCTCATCCTTCATTTGTTTTTGTTCCTTGTTTCCCGCTGTTAAATGAGTGCAGAAAAGTTGGGTGTGTTGCTTCTATGGATCGGAGCTTGAAGAATCAGATCGGAAAAGAAGAGTTGGGATTTAGCCGTTCAAGTTTCCTGCGCCACGGGCTTTGATCGATATTTCATGCCCTTGTTATTTAGCTGCTGGATTTTTTTTGTGAAGTTGGTGGCTACATAATGTTGCTCATATCCATACATATGTACATGAATCATTAATGACATGTAACATAAGATTTTGAATTACACGGAAAATTTATTTGCGTCCATATATTTTATTTTTGTAAAAATTCCACTGCACATATTTGATTCAATACATTATATATACATCTCTATCAGATGGGTAATACTAGTTTAAGAATGATATTACACCAGACTTTTATATATATATATATATATATATATATATATATATATATATATATATATATATGACGAGTTTCAGAACCCTATCATTCCAATTTATTGCTATGTTAAAGTTCGACACATACGGACTCTAGAACGGGCTCGTGCGGATATTATCACACACACGCGCGTTATACTTAACCCATTGCATTGGTCCGGTGAAGTTTGTTTCGTCGTAAAACCAAAAGTTCACTAACCTTACCTACGACATTTTGGATCTCTCAAACTTTAGAAAACTTTAGAAAACTTATTATTTCCAACGACTTACACTAATGACGAAAATATGTGGAAATGTATATCTAAATAATTTTGCTCTTGTAGTTGATTTCATGTGAAACGTTTTCATCGTCACAAGATAATATTTGAATCAAGTTGACTATCAAACCAATAATAAGGTAGGTTAACAAGTATTAGACTATAGATCTCTCAAATTGTAGATCGGGTAATTATTGTTGTTTGTGGAGGTGCCTCAATTCAACCTTAATGAGATCTATTAATAACCCTAAATAAACCTGAGACTCACTAGTACAAATCTTAAGTCTCTAGGGACAATTTTTTCAGGTGTTGGAAAAAATCCCGTAAAAAATTAGAACTCTCGAGACTTAATATAAAAACTCCAGTAAAATAAGTATTAATTTAACGAGTAAAAAAATAAACTAAACTCTCAAAATTTATTATTTTAACTCACTATATCCTCTTAAACTCTCTAGCGACTTTTATAAAAAAGCCAAACTCTGCCGCTCGGGAGTTATATTGTAAACGCCCAAACCCTAACCTAATTTCGTTGCCCCAATTGCTTTCGCGTGCAATACCGCCGATACTCTTCCTATTGTTGATTCGCGTTGTCTCGCAGGTCAAGGAAGTCGTCCCGCAAGGTGACCACCATAAGAGAGGCGTCCATGAAGAGGATCAGTGATGCAAGCCGTGTATCCTTCAGTTGCTTTGTCCATGTCGACTTTGAGAAGGGAACCAATAAACCTTACCGTGTTACTCAACTTCAGTACAACCTCAGTAACGCAAGCGGTAATCAATACACTCATCCCTTCTTATTCAAATTCAGATAACAACATATCACGACTAATACGCAAGCGGTAATCAATACACCGATTTAGCTATATGTGACCTTGTATCCAAGGTCAGATATCACATTTCTTTTGAAACCTGGTCAAATATTGCGCAGTTATTATGGTTGTTATGTATTTTTCCCTCTCTAATGCATGTTGCCCATTGTTTCTCTTTTGGTGTCTGCGTGTATACATATTTTTTTTAGCAATATATTTTCGAATTCTCCATTATTTCGGTTGATTTTGGCCAGTATGATTCAGACAAAAACTTTTAGTGACCAATTTATGGTCTAGTCTTGTCAAAAAATGTACAATTAGAAACTGGCAAGGTTATTATGAACCTATGTTCATCACATAATGCTTCTTGAAGAAGGAGAGCCGTCTTTGCTAAGAGAATTTTAATCAACTGCTAAATTTAGATGGAATGAGTGTATATAACCAACATCCTTACTATATCAATCTCCCAAGTCATGATGATCTTAAGAGCTGAATTAATCGATTTTGGAACAGAAACTTTAATAAAAATAAAGAGGATTTTAATTTGATAACTCTCTAGAATAATTTATTTATCATTCATTCATTCTACATCAGGTTCTGCTTTTTGGGTTTGAAAATTCCAGTTCATGCAAACCCTGAATGAATGTTTATATGTTGATAGTGGAGTAGACCGGTTTAAACAACAATTTGCGCATTTAGAGGAACAAATGGGTAAAGTAGGAAAAGGTTCGCCTCTTCAAAGAAAGCAGATTTCCATGCCTAGGTTGGTGCAGTATTTTCTAAACATAAGATACCTCTTTTTTTCTGTCATGTTCATTTAGTTTTATACTTATATTTTCCATGATCATCTTTTTTTTCTTCTGCAGGGAGTGTGTGAACGCTCCTACGAATGAGGCTGACAGACTTGGCACGGAGGACACATAGAATGGCACTAGAAATGGTCACAATCATAGTCTAATCAAGAGTGACAGTATCAGTTCTTCAAAATGTATTGTGGTGAAGGATCGTGAGGTTCGGTTTTCTTTCATATAATAGATAATAGATTCCTTTTACTGATTGTCTAAGTAGCTTAATAATTTTGACATAGTTGGAGGAGAAAGCTGATTAGGTTAAAATTAATCATATTTTAAACTAGGGAATTTTGCTCTATGATGATCTATGCAGCAAACTTGAATCCTCCAATCACTTATCTAATCACAATTTATTTTTTTTTAAAAAGAACTATGGAAATTCTAGTGGTAAATCTGTTATGGCTTTATGCTAGGCTGAGAAGTTTCTTCCCTATGATCATTGTGTGCTAATTACAATTAGAATTGCACACTGGTTGAAAGTTACCATTGGCTGCAGGAGGATTCGAGCTATCAACAACATTAATAGCAGTAATCAACCAGTTTTTGGGGTGAAATATCAGCTCAATCACTTTTAAGAAAGTGTGAAGGTATTTTCCTCTTAGAATACGCTTTGCATGAAAGACTTGGGATTTGTTGCAATTGATTTTGCTCTTCATGATTTGCAGAAGTTCGTTGATAATGCAATGGAATTTAAGGGGTTAAAGAAGGAGGCTTATAGGGAGAGACTAAAGATTTTATTTAGGCTGGTGAATCCAGATGATCTCCAGCTGAGCTCTACAGAAAAGAAGCTTATCAATGCTTACAAAGACAAGCCAGTTCTGTCAAGGCCTCAACATGGATTCTTCCAGGGTTCTAACTACTTTGAAATCGACATTGACATACACCGAATCAGCTATATGGCTAGGAGGGGATTGGGGTCACTAAGGGAACGCTTGAAGAATGGGACTCTCGAATTGGGTTTAACCATCTAGGTATAAACATTCATCAATTCTGTCCTATAAGCTTAACTGTCATTCTTAAAACTCACATATACACAAATTTCCGCCTTGCAGGCTCAGAAGCATGAAGAACTGCCAAAGAAGGTGTTATGCTGCCTGAGACTAAACAAGATTGATTTCGTAAACCATGGCCAGATACCGAAACTACTTACTGTCAACGAGGAATACATACCAACCGAATGAAATCGATGCTGAAAAAACTCAAATCCCATTTCCAAGGTATAGTTAAGCAGCATTCCACATAGCTTTGCTTCTCTATTTCTTCCATTATATTGTCATTGTTGGATTGATTGAAGACACAATGAAGAAGTATATCATAACTTTGTATTATAGTATACAAAAACAAAAGAATTAAATTTTAATGTATGCTTTTCCTAACCTACAATATTATAAAAACAACAACAATTACTAGTAAGTACATACCTTGTTCTGCGATTGAGCTTTGTTACCCATCTTATGTATGCAGTTTTTTCCTATATGTATGTACAAACAACTAAACACTACAGCTATGGTAATCTTTCCTGTTTGAATTGCAGAAAGGCTGTCTGATGATTGTCATTGGAAGAACTCGAGTTCTCAAGGAAGACATTCTGATTCACCACACTATGTGGTCTAGGTGGTGGCTGTGGTATATTGGTGTAGTGGTTGCTTGCTCTAGGTGCTGGTATGTCATGGTTATGCTTACCCTCGTATGTGGTTATGACTACTTTCTAGTGTGTGGAAGCCCTCTCAATATGCTTACGCATATTGCACCCCTGGTAAGTGCACTTATAGTAGCTCCTATAGGGGGAAAAAAGCAGTTGAGGAAGATTCGATTAGTTGCATAAGAAAAGAACACGAAGTAACATGATTTTATCTTTCTTATTGATTTTGCATAACTCATATGTTAGATGCATCATTTGCTTCTTCTCAATTAAATATATTGCATAACTTGGTTTATCTGATTAAAAAACGAGCCAAAAAAGAAATGCTACCTTGAATACGGATTGCCTTTAACGACTTTTTTGGTCATACTTACGTTTTTGTTGCTAAATGTTGGCAGGAAACAAGTCCCTGCAAATATGTGTAATTATAAAAAAATATCAAATAGATGACATTTTTAAATAAAAAAATGCCCTACAAATATTTTTTTTAAAATCTGTATAAATGTCTCTCTGGACTTTTTAAAAAGTCCCTAGAGTTGTCTCTAGGGATTTTTAAAAAATAGTCCCGAGAGACATCTCTAGGGACTTTTTATAAAAAGTCTATAGAGTATTTTTGTTTCTCATGACTTCGAGATAAACTTCCGAGAGAAAGCTCTCGGCCAAAAGTATTAGGAGACTAACAAAACTCCCTAGTGTAATGCAAAAAAAGTCCCTAGAGACTTGAGATTTGTACTAGTGACGTGCCAACATGTTTGTATCATACCACGGGGGTAACCCCGAACCGCGTCGCTCCAAACAATTTATCCCTCGTACCCTCGAGGCTTAGTTCCTGCTCGTTCAAGAAGGACCCCGCTTACCTAAGACCCTCCACAACGGAGGTCCGTGGGGCTACAAACCCCAGCCATGTCATCAAATTTGATGACATGGAGGAGAGTGGGGGTTGTAACCCCGGGGTTCGACGCTAAAATTGGCGTCGAACCCAAACTCAAAAACTTTTTTTTTTCCTTTTTTTAAAAAGTAAAACGACGTCGTTTTGGCCAAACTAGGCCAAAACGACGTCATTTTGGTGCTTTGACCTGCAACTGGTGCGCCACATGGCGCGCCCTCACTGGCCAAAATCCGGCCAGTGATAGTTCGCCATGTGGTAGGGGTTTTAATTAAATTTAAAACCCCCTTTTCCCGTATAAATATTATTTTTTTTTAAAAAAAATTATTTTTGAATAGGATTTAATTTTATCTATCCAATGACACCCACTTTGCATATATTTCGATAAAAAAAAATTCACTTCTTGTAACGTATATAGAACTTTACGTATTGAATATTTAGCGTTTTTAAAATCTATGTTAGATAAGGAGTTATTTTTATCACTATGATATGATATTTATTTATATATGCATTTTTTAATATTAAAATTAAAAAAATACAAGTTAAAATAGATCTTAGACATAAAATGAGACATTATCTTACAAATAAAATCCAATTTAAACACAAAAAAAAACAACTTCAAGTGATACATTAACAACATTACATAGATCATAGACTTACAACGAGAAATCAACTTCAACATACACGTAACTTATAACATAAGATTGAAATGAAACACAAACGATAGATCTAAGCATACAATACCAACCTTAAATGGACCCTAAACTTAAACATAAATTCAAGTACTAAGCTCCTTGAGCAACTGATCAAACATTTTCTGTTGGTCGGGAGTCAAGGGATCTACCATCTCCGTCAAAGTAGTAAGAATGGCCATCTTCCTTTTGTACTCTAGCTCTTTGACCTTCCTCTCCTTGATTTCCACCATTTTGTTCTTTGACCTCAATGATTCCCTCTGTAGTTCCATTTCTTGGAGGCGAACCTCAAGTTGTCTAGCACCATATCATCCAAAAGTTGAGCTGATTTTAAACTATCGGATGACTCTGTTGTACTAACCGGTCTCTTCCCCGCCCTCTTCGAACTAGTTCGTCCTAGAGGACGGACAAATGAGCTATCTGGGGTTCCACCTTCACTGGATGGAGTTCCAACATTCGAGCTTGATGTGTATGCTCCAGACTCATTTACCTTTGTCCTCTTGGAGCTATCCCCTTGTTTTGATGATGTTGGTTGAATATTGCTTTGCCATTTTGGGAGATTCTTAAGCATTCTCCAAATGTTCTCCTGATTGAACTTTGATTTATATTGGTCCGTATACAAAACATGAGCCCTTGCAAGGACATCATCGTGAGATTCCCCACTCACTCTCCCCCTTTCTGATATTGCATAAACACCTGTAAATTTAGAAACAAGTGCATTAAGCTTTTGGAAGCGATTCTTACATTGTTTCCATGAGCGAGATGGTAAATCTTCTCTCCTTTCGTTGTAATAGGAAGAAACTCGATTCCAATAGGTGCTGCTACACTAGTTGGTTCCTCAAATGGCATCTTTGCTCGTGTTCATCCATCCACTAATAAGTAAACTATCTTCGACTCCCCCCCAACGCAACCTTCTAGCAACTTCTTCGGTTGTCTCTTGAACTTCATCTTCATCGTCATTGTCTAGATCAACCGTTGGTTCATGAGTCCCAAAAGGCGGGATGGTAATAGGTGGAGACGTTGGGATCGAGTGTTCATTTGGGTTTTGAGTTTGGTGGTAGGAGTCTGGAACATTTGTGCATTGTGAGTTTTGAGTTTGGTGGTAGTGCACATAATTCATGAATTGTTGGTTTTGAGGGTGTTGCGGATAACTCATGTATTGTGGGTTTTGAGTGTGGGGGTGTTGCGGATAACTCATGTATTGTGGGTTTTGAGTATGGGGGTGTTGCGGATAACTCATGTATTGTGGGTTTTGAGAATTAAGGTCTTGCGGATAACTCATGTGTGGTGGGTTTTGATTGAAATACAAAGGATTTGGAAGGGGATTTCCGTTTTGATCCATTATGGTGAACAATAGAGAAGGACAAAAGTTATGTTAGTTGATTGAGATGAGAGTAGAAAATGAAGTGTTGGTGTGATAGTATTTTGCTCTTTAGCCCTTTTATAGAATGTAGATTGAACATATGTCTCCTTTACACAATAACCGAGCATGAAATGACAAGTCAGTCACGGGTCCACTGTACACAATAAGTGACATCTGACATTGCATTTAAATTTCTAATCTAAGAAACACAATAATCGAGCATGAAATGACAACTCAGTCACGGGTCCACTATACATAATAAATGACATCTGACATTGCATTTAAATTTTGAATCTAAGAAACACAATAGTCGAGCATGAAATGACAACTCAGTCACGGGTCCACTATACACAATAAATGACATCTAACATTATATTTAAATTTCGAATCTAAGAAACACAATAATCGAGCATGATAAATGAAATCTGAAAGTACATTTAATTATATTAATTTTTAAAAATATTTATATATTAATTTTTATGTCTAATATTTATTTATAATAGTATTAGTTATATTTTGTAATAATAAAATGATTTATAAATATACAATTCATTAATTATTAAAAATAAATAGAAAAGAAAAAAAGTTAAAATTAGTAGTCCCGGGACTCTCTGTTGGTGGTGAAAATAAATAAAAGTTGAGATGAGACTACTAAGCTGACGTGGCAGGAATCTTGCTGACGTGGCAGGAAAAAATTAGTAGCCTCGAGGCTACCTGTTGCACATGGTCTAATACTTTTTAATTATAAGTTAAGTCCAACAAATAAAACACAAGAGTATTGGTTTGATAGTCAAACTTGATTCGAACCTAAGCCGCAAACCTTCTTTTGAAAAACAAGGAATGCGTAAATGGTTTAGCTTCTGGATAAAATACGTCCGACCCAAAATCGACTCAAACCGGCTTTAAAGAGGTAGCATGTGACTCAAGGTTAATATTCTCACGCATGTGATAAGCTAGGTTCGGTTTCATTATCGAATTCGTCTTACTTTCTCACTCTTCACGCAGGTAGAATGCTAGATACATTATATTGAAGTGTATATCGTTTATTGTTCCACATGATCGATACCTAATTTAATGTTTAATCATATAAAGGGACCCAAAATCTTTATGAATCTTAGAGCTTTAACTGATATGAAAAAATAATAATTGGATTATGTTCCTTGAATTTATAGTTTCTTCTTTGTCTTTTTGTAACATGTTCATGTTTCATAGTATACTTAGTTAATTTAGTTATATGTTTTGTTGCTTACTCATAATTCCATTTGATACAATGTTATTATACTATAAAATTGTTTGTATTTTGTTGCTTAGTTATGTTCATGTTTGATAGTATACTTACATTATTTAGTTATGTTTGACGTTGCTTAGTTATAATTTTCAATTGATATAACATATTATATATTAAGCTACAAACTTGTAAAAGAAAAACCAATAAAACTTTAACACTTCAGTTGCAACCGTAAAATCTTTATAGGCTTTTAAACTCATCTTATTGAGCACTCTTAAAATTTATGAGTTTTTTAGAACTCCTGAGACGTAGTTCGAAATACGGAGGGTCAATATATATATATATATATATATATATATATATATATATATATATATATATATATATATATATATATTTATTTATTTTTTATTTTTTGTTGCAGAATAAGTAGATAGAAAACAAAATGATAAAATTGAGAAGGCCATACGTAAGTGACACCGAAATGGGAGACCATGAAACGAGGAGCATCATATGAACATGCATGAGCAATTTCAGGATTGTTTCTAATGGGCCCACTTTTTGTATGGGCCATAATATGGGCCTTAGCTTTCCCTAAAATAAGGCAGTCTGATGTCGTTTTGTGGCCCACATTCTCCAACCTGAATACATGTGGGGCCCAGTGAGAATCAAATCGAAAGACATCTTCATCAATATACGGTGTGTCACCCAATCATCAAATCGAGTAGAGGAAAACATCTACACCGGTTTACCCTCCGGTTTTTTCTTAAAACATTGAGGTAAGAAGTTCGACGTCACTGAACATACTTAGTGTATCGAGAAACAGATAAACGATAAACATACAACCTATCATGCATATAACGATACTGGATATAAAAAAATAAAATAAACACCACAAGAAATTACTAAAAAAAAATCATCAAGAACAAAAGTTAAAATAGACAAACCATAATTAAAATTACTATATTGTTTTAATACGGTCCTAATAAATATAAACATATTTGAACCTATTATGTATTGAATTTAGTTCAACATTGAAATATAGAACAAAAAAGTAAGATAAATTTTTTTTTTATTGTTCTAGTTTAAAAAAACCTCCTATATACTAAAGTCGAAATATTTTCTAGAATATTTCAAGCGAAAATGAATAAGACCATAAGCATCTTGCTACCATCAATGACTTAACGGGTTGTTTGATTTACGATCCATACGTAACCTTAAATGTAGTGAGGGGCTCAAAATGATTAATCTATTATACATATCTAAAATGTAGTACTTTATATCATATGTCAAGAAGAGAGTAAATCAAGTTATTTAATTTAAATCAATATCAAATAATTTACATAATTATTAATTTCACAAAGTATATTTATAAATAAAATTATATTTTAATTACATTATGATTTAAATTAATTTTAAAATTTTATATTTTTGACTAGTTTATGAAAATTAATATCTAACAAATATTTGTATACAATTAATTCCAAAATTATCTAACCCACCAATTTATTTATATTAATTTTTTAATAAAAATATATTTTAAAAAACGTTAACACACGACACAAATTCAACTAGTTATGTAAAACTCTCGACAATTATATTTGTTAAGTCAAATAAATTATATAAATTTAATGAGTTTTAATTCATCCTAAATATAATAAATAATAATAATTAATATTTCATGAGTTATAATTGAGGTGGATTTTGTGCTCACACCTACAGTTTATTTTTGATTTCATTCTAAAAATTAAGTGGAATTAGCCTAACACATCATTTTCATTATGACTGCGCCACCTACAAGATGAGGCCCAAACAATTAACTTGTCAATTATACATAATCATGATAAGGTAATTATTTTATTACATGCGATTTCTCAATTAGCATGTTAATTAATTAACAATATTATCTTTTATTATATTCTAGTAACTTAAATTGTAGGTATGTGGATGAAAGAAATATAACCATATCATGGCACATGGGTTGATACTTGATGCCCTAAAGATAAGAAATATTGTAACTTTAAAAAAATAAAAATGAAATGACGGTGGCATGGTTTGAACATATATTTAAGGTTTAAATTACTACATTGTCTACCTACCAAATTAATTAAACGTGAAATATGAGCCAATAAAGCAAATTAAAGCTTCAAACAATGACAAATTGTTTTATCACAATATGAGACCAACATTACATATATTCCAATTTGATCCACTAAATATAATAATATCTACATGACTTAATCATCTAGTCAGGATATCTTCAATTTATGAGGGAGGGCTATGGAATTGATATATTTAGGTCTAAGAAATTATTGATATATTTAGGACTAAGAAATTAAGATTGTGTAGTTGTAGATCGGAGTTTAGGAGAAGAATATTCATATTTAAAATATTTAAAATTTGAGGTTTACAGTGGGGTTATTTTAGATCTTAGTTTTTTTTTTAAAAAAAAAAACTATATTCAAGTGTTTTAACTAGGCATTATTTTCAAATAAAAATTAACCCTTTAAACATTGTGTATATGAGGTTTTAAAACGTCCATACTTATTTTTTTTAATTCAATTTCAAAGAATATAAAATAATCCCATTTTTCATCTAAACACATATAATTTTAAAAACATTACCCAGAAGATTCTAATATAACTCCTAAAATACAACTAAACACAATATAATATTCATAACTAGATTTGTTTTTAACGGATCAATTAAACATTTAATATGATAAAACAATATATTCACTCATAAGGATATTTGTTGTAAAAATAACGATATGTATATATTCGCTATAATAAAACATATATTTATTTATGGCATTTTCGAACAACTTATCATTGGTGAATATATTCACATTATTACCTCGATCAATGTAGAATAGGTTTGTTCAAATTTTGATCAGACCGAAACTTTGGATCGATATGAACCAAAATGTATCGTTGGATCGGACGTGGACTAAATATTCAAGTTTTGATATGTCCGTCATACTTTTCAAAGGGTTCAATTTGCCCAAAAATAAGTATTAAAAATTGGTCTGGTCCGGTCTACCGGATGAACAACCTACCACAGGATGAGCAATGGTCAATAATCGATCTAAACTGGACCAAACCGAGGGAGTACCAAATGAGAGAGAGGCCTACTCAACATAACTGGGAAGGAAAATTGCTCAAGACTCGACTCCTTGACGCGGAGAAGAAGGGAGATTGCTCGACTCCTTGCCTGTTGGGATTATCACGTTTATGAATTATGGAGTTAATTTAAAAGGAAGGCCATGAATGATTCGTATAAACACGAGTCGTGGTAGGAAAAAGGTCGAACGATTGCAATTCACAAGTATTAATTACACCCAAATAATATGTATCAAAGTATCACACCTCGGTCTATTGATGAAAGGTTCACCAATTATTAAGCTAACATACCCTTTGTTTGGTTGATGATTACCCTTACTAAAAGGAAAAGTAATGCAAACATATTACCTAACTTTTAACTTCCAACTCACAAAACAACTAACCCTAATATTACATACATTCCCGAATCGACAATATAAAGAATTGCTTAAAGTATGAAATAGTAACCATGCGGTGTTTGATTTATATGGCCCAACCGATTATATTATAAATTTATATTTTAAAAAGAAACTATATCTTATTAACATATAAATAAAGAGAATTTCGGCTATATTGTGCTCTTCCCATGTGCAATAGATCGTTAAAGAAAGTCCCAACCTACTTTCTATTACATAAATATTAAATAGTCTCCCATTTATGCATATATATACTTTCGTATTGTCTAAATTCATTGTCCCTGCACAAAATCAAAACATTTCTCATTGTAATTTCATGACCGGACATAATAGATTTTTGTAACAATGATTGTACTATCCTAAAATCAAAATCCAAGTATATGAACTCAAAAATAGTATATATAATACATACTTGATACTTGGAAAGTTTGAGATTTATAAGCTATTAAAACATTGAGATTTATAACTTAGATGTAACAATAAGCCGACTGATGTTATATCATGATTTAATCTTGTTAAAAAATGTTTAAAATTTAGTTAGAAGATCTTTCCAACAAAATCAAAAATTATAGTAGATTAATTTGCTATATTTTGAAAGATAAATAAGTAGATTTTAAATAAGATGGAAGTTGTTTTCGATTTGACTAAGAGGAGGAAAGCGGTTTTTAAGTATCTTCAATCATTGCATAACCAAGATTTCCTTCTTGTCAAACCCATTGATGGGCTTGGGCAGTGTATGTCCCCGGTTGAGTATCGCTCGGTTATTAAGTATCGCTTGATGATTTCACTTTATCCGGTTAATGGGACTTGTCCTATGCCCAACTGTCGAAAGCGTTTAGATGTTTTCGAGGAGCATGTTTTTCGTTGTAAATAGCTTCCTGGCTTCAAATATAGTCATGATTTTGTCCGTGATGTTTTATGCGACGTGTTTAGGAGAGCGGGAGTTTCGGTTAAGAATGAGGCTCATGTGACCTTCTTGACTGATCCACGGGGGGAATATCTACATTGAGGCCGGCGGATGTCTAATGTCTTAGTGTTTGGATGGATGAGTGGGAAACATGCTTGTATTGTTGTGATAGGGTTCCCCACTGGTTAATGTAGACAACGGGCCTTTTGTGGTGGGTAAGGCAGTGCTTAATGCAATGCAACATCTGCTAAGGTGGCTAAACATGAGAGAGAGCTTGTATCAAAAACTAACATTTGTTTTTCTGTTTGCTTTTGACACTTTTAATTTTTTTGCACCCAATGTTGTTGAGATTATGCAACTGATCTTACACGGTAACGTTATGTCTCATAGATGGTTGAATGTTGTTTTTAGGAGAATCGGTTTTATAAAACAGAAAAGGTTTGCGGTGCAGCTTATTGTCCGTCTTTCCTCTAGGTTTACGTAAAAAGAGTTAAATTAAATAGAAGAAGTGAATAAGGTATTGATGTAAGAAAGGAAGAAAAATGGAAATTTTTTTATTTATTTATTTGTAAATAAAGAAAAAAAATGTTGATGTGATAACTTTTAAAGTTTACACGTTGCAAAAATGAGACATACTTTAATAATAAATATATACAGGTATATAGATATGCCGATATACATAGGAAACTAGAAAAAAGAAAGAATAACAATAAAAAGTCCACTTCTCCATATTTTCCGGACGCTGATTGGCCATTCTTATCCCAATGTACGTATTAATAAAATAAAAATTCCTTTTCTTGTTACACAATTTCTTTTAAGATGCAAAAGGGTGAACCATTGCAATAGAATTATAAAACACAACTCTTGTCCTTTTGCAAAAGCTTCTGAGTATTATATAAGCTACTACTCACCCCTAACATCTTTCCATCTCGATCTCCTAGAAGCTTTCTGAGCTCCTCTACAATTTTTCTACCTTCTACTGCGTTTCAAGCTCGAAAATTTCAGAGAAAATGGTGAAGTTGATCAAGTTGGGTTCGAAAAGGTTCAGCAGAAGCAACTCGAAGCTCAACAATGGTGGAGGAAACAAGCATGATAAGGGAGTTGACAGAAACTCCGGCGATGTTGGCGAAATCAAATGGGAACTCCGGCCTGGAGGAATGCTCGTTCAGAAAAGAGAAAGCATCGGAGAGAAAGACTTCATTACCATAAAAGTCTCTATTGTATCACATTGCCTTGATATCTCTATTGGCGCAACATCTACTTTTGGTAAGCTTTTTTGAAATCACTATCAAACCCTAAATTTGACCAATCAATGATCCCACATCGATTGTAAGCTGTAACGTATACTTGATTGCAGGTGAGCTGAAAATGCTTTTAAGTATAAAGACAGGACTTGAACCAATAGAGCAAAGGCTTCTCTATAGAGGAAAGGAGAGGGAAGACAATGAGCATCTACACATGGTGGGTGTAGGTGACAAAGACAAGGTTCTTCTACTCGAAGATCCGGCCATTAAGGAGAAGAAGCTCCGTGGTTTCATCGAGGGACGAGTAACGAGCGATTCGTTTGAGGTCACGTGTCAGACAATCAGCGTATAGCGTACGTTGAAGTGAATCTTTGGCTACCATGGTCGATTCGATTGATCTTGGTGTATGGTTTAGAGCTTAGAAGGGTATACGTGTACGACGTCGTTTCGTATGAGCCAAACAAGTGAATTTGGGCGTAGGATTATAGTTCAAGTCTTGATGAGGTGTCGTTTTTTTTCTAGCTAACTTCCAAGATTTAGTAAGTGAATTGTGTGTTTCTTAATTGGCGTGTTGTTTTAGCAAATTTGGTAGTTTAACAACTCTTCATCACCAGCTTCATTTCATTATAAAGAAAGCAAGAGAAATGCAAGCTGATGATCAAGTGTATCCACGTCCATGTGGGGGACAATTTGTACCTTTGTTTATAGCCTTTAATCAAAATAATTATGATTAAGTTTGATTATTTGCTAGAAGAATAGCCCACTAAGTGATGGGCTATTATTGAACCGAGTCACTCAAAAATATGAGTCACTCAAAAATATGTGTTTAATTAGTCAATGTTGTATTATCAGAGTTTTTTTTTTCCTTCTTTAAAATAAAAAATAAATAACTATAGAGTTATTATTCGAGTCGAGGTTTGACATGTTCAGGTTCATTTCCTCTATTAAAGAGTTGAGTCCAATATGAGCCTAAGTTTTAACCATGCTTTAAAATATTTTCAGATTTGATATGTTTAGAAAATAAAAGATCGAACTTGAGCCAACTTTTTTCAAGTTAAACCCTAACTAGTAGATCGGCTATAATAACACTTTAGTATTGGTACTATATTCCAACTTTAAAAAACCGAGTTTTGACATGTTCTATCCATGTATAATGTGTATGTGATTATATTAACTCGTTTAGAAGTTAAAAGATGGGAAGTTTGAGTAACTTTAACACATCACACATGTAACAGACTTAATAATCAACGCAACATGTTAATGTAATTGCGGGTCTTTTTTACTTTTTTTTACATAATACTAACAAGTTTCTTTTTCATGTATAAGAAGGCATATATAACTCGTAAGTTATTGATAAAATAAACTTGAAAGGTTGTACTGTAGTATATTATTAAAGGAAGTCTAAAGTGTATGTGCATGTGTATGTTTGCACGCGTGACATAATAGTTAATGATATTTTTGGGGTGAAAGTAAGGGAGACAGAGGATGCCTAAAACAAGGCAACTGAATTTGTGGGTGCCTGCAATATTTTTCGATTTTTGGGGGGTCCAAAAAATTTGGAGTGCAAAAGCGGTTATACAATTCCTTGGGGAGATCATTCTATACACTAAGAGACATAGGGAAATTGGCTCTTCACTTGACCCTTTTATTAGGGTTCAACGAACTAATTTCTAGGCATATCGAGAAAACATTGAATCTGAGAATTGAAACGGAAAATCAAGAGATCACCAAGTGACAGATGAATTGTCATATTTTAGAAGAAAAAAATGTCGAAAACATGATAACCAATAATCTGAACATATCCAACGAAATCACAAAGAAAAGAGAAATAAAACAGAGTAAAGGAGGCGGATATGTAATAACATGTTGACCAAAGAAATATAAAGTGCACAAAATATTCCCGAGAATCAATACTTGAACCTCGGATTCAGACTCGGTTTTAAGCCATCAAATTTCTTTTTTAAATATATATTGTTAGGATCAAAATCGTTAGACTAAGTTATTTTGGGATTATACAACACTTTAAAGGCTAATTATAATTAGAGAGGGTATGATACAAAGGGGGTCCGATATAAAGGTAAGAGGAAAGGATTGTCAACTTCTAAGTCGGCCTCCCTAAAGCATGTTTGCGGATGAGGTCTTCAACTTCTTGCGAAATGGTCTCGTCTTTTCTTGTCCGCTACGTTGCTTAGAGATGTGAGTTTATCTACAATAGTGTTGATTTCCCTAAATGTGTTGAACTCTAGCTAACTTCATTGAATCTCGAGATCATGTAGGAGATGTAGGATATCATCATATCCGCTTCCCATGGTGGTTTCCAAACCTAATTGATTGAATTAATGATCAATTGATCATTATATTATCTCCTTCGATATCAATGATCGTATATTCAACACTTGCGGCCTTTGGGAGGCCCTCTCTTAACGCATAAGCTTTTACTTTTATAATAGATTCAGCTTCACATCTTCCCTTACTTGTAGCAAGAGGGATGGCATTATGGTATGATGTAGCCATAAGCATATTGGTCCATCGAGTTTCTAGATGCATCAAAGTTAATTTTAACATAGCCGTGAGTAGGTCTTTGTCATTTGATATTCATTGTATTTGTTTTTTGTTTTGACTGTTGGTTGATGATGTTGATGCTTTTAGCATTAGCCTCATACCAAATCGCAATATATGATTTGTTTTTTAACCACCTTAGTCAGATCTGGTGGTTCTTTTTGATCGTTAATATTTTTTTATTTCTTATTAGCAAGATGTTCCACCATGTGACTACTATTTGTCATAGTTCTATTTGATTAGTTTTTTCCTTTATTCCCATGATGATGTTCAATAGTTTGCGTTGTGATAAATCACAATTTTGTAGGTGAGTTATTATTTTGTTGTTTTTTTAGATTGTGTATGGGCATTTGAAGAAAAGATGCTTAGCACTCTTTATTGGATGTTGAGAAAATTCGCAGTGCATTAGGACCGGTACTTTTTGTTTATCTAGATTCTCTTTGGTTGGAACGCCGTCTAGGGAAAGTTTCCACATAAAGTTTTTAACTTTAGGCATCATGTTAATTTCACATATCCATGTTTAACTAGAGTTACTCCAACCTTTCGTTTCTATATAATTCCATAGCTGACTTAGTAAGGAACTATCCATTTTCGCTTGACGTCTAATACAACCTATCTTGTATTTCATTTCGAGTAAGGTTGTACGTATCTTTCTATTTTTCTGATAGTTGTAATATCCCGGATTTTTGGATTATCCTTTACTGTTGGATTTTTTGTATATGTTGTAGATAGTAGTGTGTAGTTTAGTGTGTTAGAATTTGAAAAAGATCCAACGGTTTCATTTAGAGTTATAGAATTTCAAAGTTGGTATGAAACATAGTTTTGGAATCTTTAAGAATTTGGCTAAGTGTTAGATTATTTACTTATGTAGGCTACTTTGGATTTTTGTATAGAGTTTATGAGACTTTGTTTGAGTATTTGGGTTGTTCTAGTCAAGTATAGGAATGACATAGTATGTGTATGATTTTTCTCGGAATTTTTGGGACTTATTACCAAGTACAAATTCGAGGTTAAAGTAGGGTTCACGATTTATTTCTTAAGGAACTCATTAGGGTTTTGAGCTTAGGTTGTAGAGTTGGAGTATACCCTCAAACCCTTTATGGATTTTAAGGATTATGAGATGTTGATGGATCATAGGAAGGGTCTTAGATCCGTTTTAGAACTCTTTGAAATTTTAGAGAAGAGAGGGGTAAATTGGTAATCTTCCTTAAAGTTGGGGTTCTTAACCTTTCTTTATGATAAATTCCTCGCTAATTTTAGGAACCTTCTAAAAGTTGCCTAGATTTTAGAAAATGTTGTTAAGACGTGGTTCCGTTTGTTCAGGTTTGGTTGTATGCACGCGTAGACAATAACGGGTAATGGCCGATCGTCGATCAGTTCAGGTAATTTCTATGGACTTACTTACTTAGTTTTTCATAATGTTTGTGCGCGCTATTTTAGTGGTGTGTGTTGGATGGTTATTAATTATAACTTGAGTAGGATGATCTTTTTACGTTATAGACCCAAGTGTATGAAAACGGGTCATGGCATCATTGCTCAATGCTGACAGGTGACAAGAGAGCTTCCTTGAGACTAGTCCACTCGGTAGACGGGGATATGCATTGCCACATTCCGCTTGGTAAATGGGGAAAGAGGCTAGAGGCGGAGATCCCTTGTGCCACACAATAAGTTGCACAATTAGAGTGCATCACCTAAATAAAGATAATAATTGGGATGTGCGTGAAATCATGCTTATGTGTTTTGTTATCGCTTTGATGTGTGTTTGTGCTAGAATAGTGTTAACTAATATTAGAATTGCTAGCTAACGGTTTCTATCGTCATGTTGTAGATACCTTGCAGGATAAGACCGCCGTGGAGTTATCCGGCGAGAGTGGTTAGTCGGGTTATCGTACTTGTTAGTTATAGTTTCTGGATTTTCTTTTTGGGCAAAATTTCATGTCATTTCAGTTTTTAGATTTCGTTTGTTACTGGTTGTTCTTTTTTGTTTTCTTTCTTTTATCATGATTATTTAATGCATAAAAACGTATTTCAGTGTCCCCTTATGTGTGCCTTGTTGAAAAATCCGAAAAAGTTATTGTCAAACTAGGATCGGGCCCATTGTGAAGTCCTAACCCGTATCATCCCGAGTTCCTAGAATTCGGGGTGTTACAGTAATGTTATTTGGTAGTAAGTTATGTATATGACTAATCTCATGGTTTTTCATCGCCCATACGCCATACTAATTCAGATGTATTAATCTAGCTATGAATAGCGGTAGATCACAAACTTATTTTTTAGGTTGCTCTTTTAAAAAAATTATACTTCTGGTTTATAATATTTGATATTAAACCTCACAGCTTTGATTCATGTTATGATATTACAAGTTTTATAATAAAATTTATCTACATTTTATTTATTATGTTAAAATATATATGAGTAAATTTATGTAGTAAAATTTCGGTTTAATTAGGCTATATTATGACTAAACTATACAAGTGAAGTAGTGTAAATAATATAATCATATAAAAGACGAATCATAAACAATATAAAACATGAAAGTTAGAATATATGAGTTACGGATGATGGTTTGTATATTAATAAGTAAGATTTCTGATATTGCTACCTTTTGAAGTTTTGTTGGTTTAATAGGCCCAAGTGTATGATATCTTTCCTTACAAAAATACATAATCATTTTTAATTAGAACCACATGTATTGTTGGTAGGACAAATGCATAATAATTTTTAATCATAAGCATATTTATTATTGTTTAATGTGATCTAATGAGCACTTCAATTTGCTTGATTTCCATTTGTTGCAATCTTATTGGTTGGATCAACAATCCTTTATTTTATTTAGTCATCTCTTCTTTTAATGCATTTTGTAAATTAAAATAAATTAACGATAAGAGTGATAACTAAATCCAAAGAGTGATTTTACCTACTTGTTAGTCATCCATCTCTCATTTCGACTAACGAAGGTTCCTCGCGCACTTATAATGCGAGTACAAAACGCAGTTATAATATGTTTGGGGGACACACTCGCAATACGAACGTGTTGCCTTCTTCCGTCTAATTAAATAACAATTTCGATCCAAAACCAATTTCATCTAATACATATAAACTAAAATAAAATATTGTACATCTAATTTAGGACATGTTTAATGATATGCTATAAATTTCATAATTCTCCTATAATTAAATTCCTGTCAACTCATCTTACACTTAGAAGTTAAAATTTTCATTCCTATAAACCCTTCATTAGGTGACACGTTCTTATTATATGAAAAAACCAAAAAAGAAGAAAAAATTAAAAGTCGATCAGTTCAATAATTATATTGGCCTCATAATAATTGAGTAAATAATATGATTAAAATCAACACCGAAGCCTCATTCTACATCCATAACGTTATAGGGTTTGGTGCTGTGTGTACAGAACATGCTGGGAGGATCCCTGGGATCAGAGTGAGGAGAGGATCACTGGAATGAGGGTGAGGCGGCGTTGTGACCGCTGGCCAACGGGTTGAGACAATAGCAGTTAAGCTAGGTATAACCGAAGCCAAGTGCCATGGATCTAGAAATATATGCATTGAAACTGATTCTAGGAAGGGGGTAATGAACTAATGATGTACATTAGCAATGAAGAGAATTGTTCATATGGTGGCATGCTTAATGACGATATTAGGCGGTTGGAGATCACTTTCTCTTCTTTTCAACTTTAACTTTATTTTTAGGTGCGCAAATAATATTGTTCATGCTCTAGCAAAAGGGTTCATATCCACAGGTTTTGAACAAGTCTTTGAGGATAATTTATACTACTCAATTAACTGAACTTGCCCAGCTTGAACAAGTTTAATTTAACGGTCATTTCAACAACAAAAAGTTCAATTTTTCAGTAATAATTTAGTAAGTTTTGTATATTTAGATTTTATCTATTTTTATAAATCGCAATTTGATTTTTTTTATTTTCTAAACATTTATATGTCATCGTATTGTTTATTTGTTCATGAGAAATATAAAAAATAACAATTTATTTTATATTATGTAATTATATGATATGATACAATATTCAAACAAATATATTTACTGTACGTTAAAAAACAAATTAAATTCAATAAATAAATGATAAAATACGAAAACAATTAAATGCACTAAATAATCAATATGAAAACAAATTAATCTAATATTACTTAATTTGAAGTTGGTAAAAAATGTGTAATATATATATACACACACGGCCATTCAACTAGTTCTTAGTTATTATATTGGTCTATGTACGGTTCTATAAACATCGAGCCCTCAAGATCGACCTTTAACGTATCATTTTTGTCATTGTCAGTTTTATTATTGATTGTCGGTAAATAACAATAATTAATAAACGAGAAGGATATTCCATCAACCCAATACTTGACATAATATCCGAACACTTAACTCTCATTTGATTATATCTTCAGAAATTGAGATGTAATCAAATTTGACATGATATCCAAACACACTTTGTATTCCAAATAAATTATGTATCACTAGAAATTTCCCGAATAATTGTTTCGATGTGTCACTTTTATATATATATATATATATATATATATATATATATATATATATATATATATATATATATATATATATATATATATATACACGATTATGTCTCAAGACCGTTCGTTTATCCTGAAACTCGAAAGAAGCCTACTACGAAAATTTCCTATAACAAAAATCCAGGTTATTACAATCAAGACGTAGAGGAGGCTCTCATGCATGTGTTTGTTAGCTTTGTTTGGGGACCGTGTTCATGCACAATTTATCTGGAGTCTATTGTCCCTCTTGTCTAGTTGTAGTTTTCTTTCTCGTTTTATATTTGAAATGGGGTTTATGGTACCGTAGAGGAGGCTCTCATGCATGTGTTCGTTACCCTCTTTCTTACCAAAAAAAACAAACGAACAAATGACTGAAATGAGTAAATCTAAATAATAAGTTTTTTGGTTCGTGATCTCCAACAGTTGTAAATACAAAATAGTCTATCTGAAAGGAACCTTGGGCCGTTATTTTGAAATAAGAATTGGGCCTGTAGGCCCAATACTAAACACAAATATATTTGAAACTCCAAAAAAACATATAGTAGCATATGACTATGTTTGAATTATATTAATCCACGTACTCATTAAAATAAAATGGTTCGAGGTATTGATAAAAGATGACAATATTTATCAACTTATTTACTTTTATTCAGCTATTTTTTTTTACACTTCTAGCTTTTACAATATGTAATATTAAAACACTTAGTCATATACACGTCACCTATCACTACAAAAAATAATTAGATTCGACGGCAGGTATTTACCGTCTATTGCTTAGAATTTTGCAACGGCCACAAATGCCGACACTAATAACCATGTATTTTGCGTCCACGTTTGAGCGCCGACGCAAGAAAAGCACGGGGTAACCTTTAACCCCTAATTAATTAGTCTCAATTGAAACCAATGTCGCCTCCGTCCTTTACCATCTCCTTCGTTGGGCATACTAGGTGCTCCACGACGCCACATTCCAGATCCCTGAGGCAGAAGAACTTGTTGGAGTCGTTGTTTGCCTCCGCCTCGCATAATCGCATTTCACCGATTCCCATAAAGCTTGTCTCCTCATCTCTAACTTCTTCGTTCCCGATCCATAAGTCGCAACTCTCCTCTTCAGGTTTGTTCTCAACTTTTCACTTTGAAGGTTTGTTCATCCTTAAATCCCTTAATCCCTTCTAGTGCTCTCTTGAATGTCTAGGTTGTAGATCTACCAATCGAAGCCCTATCAAAGAACAGAAGGGAAATTTTGTGTTGAATCTATAGGTTTTTTTATAGGATATTTGAATACTGACAGAAACTCATGTTTATATTCTTCAGGCCAAATCTTAAATTATGGACCTTATGTAGAGGTGAATGTTTCTTTACTATTTTCATCTTTGGTTTTATACAGTAGTTTGAAGTTGTTTCAGTTCAACGACAACTAGCTGACATTGTTATATTTTTGTTTGTAGTGGAAGTGAGGAGGAAATAGCAGGTAGTTGAAGCTTCAATGGATTCTACTATACTATTATCTTTGCTTTTGTCTAGTTTAACTAGGAATCTAGGACCTAAGTATTGTGATTTTTTTTTTTTTACTTCCCCTGATTTTGCAGGATACTTTATTATTGAAACTAATTAGGGGCCGCACCTTGTTTACATGCATACTGGGGCTGATCTGTTTGAAGTAATTAACTAAGTAGGTAAGTAAGTACCCTCTCCAATTTCCATGACCTTCAAATATTTTCTTTATATTTGAATTGGATGATTTGGAAATTTTAGTTGCTACTCCTTGCTACTCTAAATTGAATTGAGTGCTTTCCAAGGCCACTGATATATGAGAATAGATGTGTAAAATAAAGGTGTTCTTAACTTGAAAATTTTAAGAGTTTGCTTAAAAGTTAATTAGTTTTGATAGGTTCTATCTCTCTTGATCTGGAAGACACATAATTTAGTGATCTGATTTTTTCCTCTTGATCTGAATTTAGCCTACTTGCGTTGTCTCGAGCTCTTCAATTTAATGGCATAAATTGACACCCTCTTTCTCTTGTTATTGATAGCGAGGAAACAAAGGCCTTGCTGACAAGTGTTGCATATGTTCATTTGAAGCATGTTGAAATCTCCAAGTTTACTCGCAATCTCTCACCGTCAAACAAGATTGTTCGGCATCATGGGCTTCTTGGTTCGTAGCATCATGCATATTATTTTGTTGATACATTATTTAGTGTGATATGAAGAGTGTGAACTTATTTTCATCTTATTATTCATGATCTTTAGCCCTTCGTCTAAATATCACCTAGTTCCCCTTCTAATTAAGAACTATTTAAATTTCTCTAACTGAAATTAGGCAAAATTTTACCAACCATAATATATGATAAGTGAATAGTGTATAAAGACAATTCTGACCAACTTTCACGAGTGATAGTTTGAAAACTTTTTACCCTTAAAGTGTAAATTAAAATTAACAAGAAATAGAAATTTCATTTTTTCAACAATAGTTGAAAATTTTATCCATATCAAGGTTGGTACTTAGGGATTAGACAGGGCAAAAGAAAATTTGGTAGACCATAAAATTGTCTCTAGAAAATAAGTAAATATGGAGTTAGAAAGAACTTTGGTCTACTTGAATATGAATTAGATGATATCATTATATAGGTAGTACTGATGTTATATTGCTACGCCATAAATGCTAAGATTTGGATCAAGCTAGTTTCGCGATGGTCACTTGAATGGTAACATGTTATAGTACAATTATGAAATCGTGTTATTTCTTTTTTGTATTGTTTAGCTTTGAGTTATGCATGCGTTACTGATTCATGTGGGATCTTAATTTTTTTAATTGTTCAATCTCATTGCACGTTTAATATTATCTAACCGTGTTTAAGTTAGCTAGTTTGGTATCATCAGTATGACGCTGTTGCTGACTGCATAACTGTACTGCTCCAAGCCTCCAATTAGCTACTTCGGTAACATCTTAACCCTTAAGTGTGAATAGTTCATTTCCTCTTTTGCTGGTTTGTAGCATTAGAATGATATTGGTGATATCTAGGACTTGTATCGTACCATTACTCTGATTGGAACATGCTTATTATAGTTTTCCTTGAGAGTTTCTCATGACCATTGTGCGATTGTTGTCTTTATGTTTAGTGTGATACGAATAGTGTGGGTGTTATATAGATCAAACTGAAGTGTATTTTTTTCACTAAGTAGTTGAAGTATACTTTTGCTATCACATTATCTTTCTTTATTTTTTTCCCCTAAATTTGGGACTTGGTTAAAAAGTGAATTTTCCTGTTTACATAAGGTATTCTGACCAAGCTAAACATTTATTGTATCATATTAATATTTTGAATTGTGATTGAAGTAAGGGTCACTCTTACTATTGGGTTTGGTATCAACCACAAACTGAAGTGTATTTTATTACAAACCGAACGTTCTTTTCATATCAGATTAATATTTATTTTCCCTAGCTTGGAAACTTGACCAATAATCCAACATTATATTATCAAGGATTTTATGATAATTGTGAGTTCTTGCATGTCTTATATATTTTCGATAAATAAATGTCTCAAAGCTAAGAAGTTAATTTGAAGAAACTAATATCCTGCTCCTTCCAGATGTCAGCATCTTCTCATATTTTCCATTTCTCTTAATGTATGAGCTGATTTTTAAAGAAGGGTATGCATTAAAGATGAGCACCTTTATATAATTTTATGAATTATATGTAAGCATCTTTTCATATATGTGTCTTATAATGTGTTTTTTCATCTTATGAGGTATCTATTAATCAAGCTTTTGGTGATAGATGCAGAAAGTCAATGAGGACCTGAAACAGGAGCATGTAATACAAGGAGTAATGAATGTTTCTTTTGTTTAAAAAGTTTTCTTTTTGAGATTGGAATACATAGAAAATATTTAGTATTCCTTCATTGAAATAAAGTTTGACTGTCACACCTTGGAAACTTTTTTTGTTTAGCTGGTAAATAAAATATTCAACATGTATTCAAAATTTGAATACATTAATCTTTCACGTATACTAGTCTCGGAAGAACAAAATATGAAGGCAGTTTTTTCTGCCATTTTTTTTTAATAAGAATGCAGACTTTGTAACCCGGACGTTAAAGTCCGTGTTAGAAAGTGTTTTTTTTTTAATTGGAAGCCGTCAGTTCACGACGGCGTTTTACCGTCGCATACCCGTCGCAAATAGTTATGCGACGGGATTTATCCGTAACAAAATCTTTTTGCGACCCATATATGTGCGACGGTAATATTGTCGTCGCAAATGGTTTTTGGCGACGGCAGAATGTGCTTTTGTGACGGGTCCCGACGCAAAACTATTTATTTTTTGTAAAATCCACGTAAGTCAAAAACACGGAAGCCGTATACATAAGTTTACGCTTTGTAGTGCCTATAAGTTAGGCGTGTCTATAGTAACACAATTTGTCAAAAATAACAGGACGAGTAAAAGAAAACATATATTTTGTAGTGTTCTAGTGGATTAGTTATGTCAAAGACTCAGAAAATTATTCTAAGAAGTTGTTACAACTTAGGACAACCTTTTGATGTTTTCCCCTAGTAAGAAAGGGTAACAAATTGCATTGCGCCCGAAACTCGAGCCAATATATATTGTGATGGATTCGTAAGACCAAATACTGCCAATATAATGGTACCGAAGATATGGAATTGAAACACGTAAACTATCTAATACAAAGGCTAAAATGCATCGAAATTTGATCTGCCTTCGGCCTTATTCTTCAACTCCGCTTCACAAATCGACCCTGAAATCCAAAATAAATCAATTAAGATCGAACTCTTACACTATGGTACCATAAACCCCATTTCGAATATCGAGTAAATGTTACCTTGACTCGAGGACGTTTCTCGGCATTGAGTTTTCGGACTTCATAGCGAATGCGTTTAGAGAAAAGACGGTTTAACCGCTTCTCTTTGTATCGTAGTACACTAGCCTCTCTTTGCCCTATTCTCCAACCCTCTACGGTTTGATCACCATTTTCCTCCATACTATGTTGAATACAACTCTTGTGATCGGGAACTCCCCATAATACTCCGTTTGTAGCATTTAACTATTTATAGAACAATTACAAACTAATCAATACTTGATAAAAATAATCAACAATTACTTAGACTTTAGTGTCCGTTTGGTTGGTGTGGTAGAATTGAAACGGAATAGAATCGATTAAGAGGAAAGAAAAGAAATGGAAATGATTGAATTACTTTCATGTGTAAAAAGACTTCTAAACAAACATAACTTCTGATTTATTCGGATTCATTCAGTTGTCGGAAATGATTCATATGGCTTCCAACGAGCTTAAAGTGTTCATATTTAACTTTAATAAATTTCTAATATTTTATAATCCAATAAGATAAAACATTCCTAATACATAAAATTAGTATTATAATAAGTGACATTATTCAATTATTATATTGGAGCAAAAGTGAATAAGCCAATCTACTTATAACAAAACATCACACTGAAGAAGATGAAAATAGACAGAAAATGTGCATAAATATCTTGACCGATTGATATAATAAGATTTTTAATAATGTTAATAATATAAAATGAGTTGAAAAGGAAGACATCTTACGTCATGTTGACAGAAGAAATCATCGTGGAGTCGCAAGTCAGGCACAGTCTGTGGTGACGTGTCAGCCCATGAGAAGAAGGGTCTTCCTTTACCACACCAGGCCTCTTCCACTTCCTTATAGTCCAGCTTCAACGCCAACCCACCTCCGGCGCCGGCGCCACTTTCCCTCGGCATCTCCACCACATCTTCCTCTGTTTGCGCCCTACTACTGACTTCCTCAGAGACGACCTCCGACATCCTCACCCACCTGACTTCCTCCTCTCTCTCCCTACTCCTCCTCATCGCCGCCTTAACCAACGACCTTCCGTCGCTAAATCCCGCCGACACTGACAGCGAGCTTATCGGCGACTCTGTATCCTCCTCTACTTCCTTCTCCGGCTGAAGCAGCCCCGTTAGAGTGGTGGCGCAACCTTCCGATCCGGCGAAGAACCGCTCTACCACGTTAATCTCTTGATCGACTTTGTCCACCATTTCTGAATCAACCGGCGGCTTGATCGTCGCCTGAGTTAGCTGGTTGCGGAGGCTGACGAACTTTGGCCGCCGGGATCTTCTTCTGGTGGCGCGACCTTTCGATTTCATGGAGACTAGCTTGGAGATGGATTTGTTACACTACAGTGGGTAGTGTTTGTGTGTATTATTAAATTATTTTGCTGAATGAATAGAGATTGGGAAAAGGGAGAAAAAGGGTGAGAAAAGTTGAACTTTATGGTGGGGCCCTTGGTATTAGCCAATGGGGAGAGGAGAGATAAAGAAGTCGGAAAAGTTTGATAGTCATGAGAATTTAGAGAGTGATTGTGATTGGTAGATGGGGTAAGGTGTCGGTGTTACACGTGGAGTGATGTGATTGGTGTATGTGTGGATTTTAACGTTATCTTAGATATCGTTTTGGTTTGAGATTGGCTTAAAGGATGAGTTGGTATGGGGATAGATTTCAAGAAAGAGACGGAATTTTATGTGTTTACTGTGTTTCTCATTTTGAAAAGTCCACTAAGTGAGTATTAAATATCTTGTGTTTTATCTCGTGTTTTCTGAAAATGGGTCTAACATTAATTATAAATATAATCAAACCTAGTACGTACAAGGTTTGTAGTTTCATGATGAAATTTCGCCAGATCTATTATCTATATGTTGGCTATATATACAGTCACGTATACAAGGCCCATATTGCATCAGGCCCAACTTACTTTCATGGCTCAAGATATAGGCCCAACTTACCTCCATGGCTCAAGATACAGGCCCATATCTTCCATCAAGGCCAAAACTAACCTCCAGGCTCCGATGGCCGAGAAAGCACGGCAGCAGATATCAAATGTCAATTCAATAGCCCAATTCTTTGAAAGCCCAAAATTTAAATCCGTTCTCTCAATATCAGCCAAAATTTAATCGCCTTTATTATAGATAAAAAAAAAAAGTAATATGTACGTGTGTATATGATCAGGTTCAAGTGAAAACATATTTTTGTGTAGGGAGTATGAATCTCTTTAAGACGTATAATTAATAAATTAACGTTTAAGATATTGGTCCACTATGAGTATTCATGGATGTAATACACTAAATTAAAATTAAAAGAATCTACTTTCAATAAATAGAATAACATTAATGACAGCAAATTTATTTTCTTTATTAAAGTTTTGAACATTCTGATCGAAACATGTTTATTTCGATCGAAATAATTTTTTTTTAAACTAATTTCGGTCGTATGTCAAATGTCGAATGTATTCTTTGTATTTAGATCGAAATATGTTCATTTCAATCGAAATAATGCTTTTTTCCCTACTATGTTCGATAGTAATAATGAAATTTTAATTGAGATTATCTATCGATTTTTGAGCATTGCGATCGAAATATGTTCATTTTGATCGAAATAGTGCTTTTTCTACTATTTTCTATGGTAATAGTGAAATTTAGATCGATATTATCTATCGAATTTTGAGCATTTCAATCGAAATATGTTCATTTCGATCAAAATAGTGCTTGATTCTAATTGTTAAATAAGGTAGATTAATAGTTTTTAGAAGATTTATACAACTCTTCCTCATATTTAGTCACAGATTTAGGAAGTTCGACTGTTTAGATAATACGGTTATGATAAGTTCATAATCCTTATACATGAATATGTTCCTACTTGATTCTATCCATATATATAGAGAGAGAGAGAGAGTTAGAATCATGTAGGAACCTCTCTTAGAGTAGAGAATAGGGACTTATAATAGCCGTTGGATTAATATAGATGAACGTCCAAGATTTAACATTGTTTATGCTAATAATTAATGAGAATATTATATTGCCTCTAATAGAATTATGATAAAAATATTTTAACGACCAAAATTTCTCGATAAAATATAATAACGACCATAATAGTAATACATTATTTTCATATTGGGCCGTTATTATATTTTATAGAGAAAATTTGGTCGTTAAAATGTTTTTTATATAATTAATATAGTCATCGTTAAAATTTTGTGGGTCGTTAAAATTTTATAGAGAAAAAATGGTGGTTAAAATGTTTTTTTTCCATATTTTAACTACCAAAACAAATTTTAACGATCAATCCTAACAAATTTAACGATCAAATTTATTATAAAATTTATTAACGATTCAATTTCTCTATAAAATATATTAACGACCAAATATATTAACGATCAAATTTCTTATAAAATATATTAACGATCAATTGCTTCAACGTTTATTTTTGGGATTACCAAAAAATAAGAAATTCGTTTTCTTAATTTGTATCTTATTTAATGAATGAATAATGAAAAATGAACAATCTTGTGATTCTCACCTTGGGAACTTATTATGCACATTCCATCATGAACGTACAAATTTTAATCCAACGGATCTTAGGAGTTCATATTCCCTACTCTAAGGGTTGTTCCTACCGGATCCTGACCCTATATATATATATATATATATATATATATATATATATATAATATATATATATATATATATATATATATATATATATATATATATATATATATATAGAGAGAGAGAGAGAGAGAGAGAGAGAGAGAGAGGGATGGGGGGGGGGGGGGGGGGGTAAGTTAATTGGTTAACTAAAGGGTAAGTGAAATTGAGTAACTGAAATCAAGTAATTGGAATTATGTAAGTGAAACCGTGTAATCGAATTGAGTAATTGAAATACAGGTAATTTGAATTGGATAATTGAAACTAGGTAACTGAATTGATTAATCGAAGTTGGGTACATGAAGCTAGGTACGTGATATTAAGTTCATGAGTAAAGTTGGATACATGAACTTGGATACGTGAGTGATGTTTGGTTATGATAAATAGGGTAACTAAAAATGGTATTTGTTTTGGGTATGGGAAGCTGGGTAACTAAACTTGAGCAACTATAATCGGATAAATATAATCCGGTAAGTAACATCGGGTAAGTGAAATCGAGTAATTAAAGTTGGGTAACTAAACTTGGTTAGTTTAATAATTTTAAACGGAACAATCTTTACAAGTTGGGTAACTAAACTTGGTTAGTTTAATAATTTTAAACGGAACAATCTTTACAAGTTGGGTATTAACATTTAGGTATTATGTTTGGTATTAACCTATTTTGTATGAGACTTGGGTATTAAGTTGGACATTAAAATTATTTTAATTATACTAATTAATTTTTTTTCTTTTTTCTTAAATTATTAAAAAAAAAACCTTTCTCGTATACAAAAGTACATACTCTATCTATCTCACATCATGTATATTTACATTTTTACTAGTTTATTATATATTTCATCCTTCCACATATTATTTTTAAGTTGGTCTATAAATTTTAGTTGAATATCTTTTTAACATTGTATTAAATTTAAATTCACATCTATATGTATATAACGGTGCATAATATAGTATTATACTTTGAAGATAATATTATATGCAAATTGCAAGCATACTAAATGAGGGGACACAACTTAGGTTTCATTTATTATTGTGATTGATGTATCCAACTCATCAATAAATACACTAACTAATTGTTTATGGCTATATAATTGAATTGGTCAAAAAAATGTTGGGTCATGTCCTTCATCATCCTTCTTGTTCTTCATGCAAAATTGCAAATGGCACACTTGGAAGTACTACTCTCAATAAATGCCGTATTAAATGGACACTATACAAACCCTTTTTCACTTCAGGTCCCTTCAATCGTGCAAGTCCTCTAACTTTGACCAAGGTGTTGACCGTCTTGTGTGATGTCTCCAAAAATAACCTCCAAAAATAACTAATTTTCCGTCTTTCTAGCTTTTTGTCGATATTGTTAAGGTAAGCGTTTAGTTTTGGTCATCATTTATGAGTGGATCAAACTATATCATTTATGTAAATAAGGATTTTGACATCAGGTATAGTCATTCCTTCAGTTGTAGATTTGTAAGATAAATTGACTAATGAATACGAATTTGTCACTTATATCATTGACTTATCTAAAAACACGTTACATATAAACTTGTGAAACCTCAAAAATAAGATGAGAAATATAATGTATATATGAGTTGACTTATTTGTCGATAATTAGATATCCTCACTTAGTAATAAATTGAAGAATAACGAGTCTAATTTATATTCTAAAATAATCTCTTAAACAATCAACAAAACACAACTTAATAAGTTGTTCTCACATCATAAAAAAATAAGTTTATTATTATATAAGGTCATTGAATTACTGTTCTTATACCCAATTAATTTTAAGATGTAATATCTTTAATTTATTTGTTAGGTACTTAGGTTCAAACTCAATACACGTGTACATCTAAACATATGACAAAACTAACATCAAATATTACCCCGTAAAAAAAAAAAAAAATCACATTTAACGAACAATACACTTTAACTTGCATATGTTACTAAAGTAGTATAAAAAGAAGAGTATTTCAGATGGAAAATATTGCCTATTCTAGAAACCCTAAAGGCCCGGAGCTGTTTTGTTTGGATCATCATTCTTTGACTAATCACTACATAGACAATTTAACTAAGTGACATATTCCTCTAAAGACTTTCACTAATCCAAGGTCAAGTTTAAACCTCCCAAATCAACACGTCATTTGACTTGTTATTTCTTTATGTCCCCTTGACGTACTTTACCATTTCATCAAGGTCTTTTAATATTAGGAAATTCTGTTTTTATACTTTAGATTTTTCCGATTAATATCCTTTTGTTTTCTTAGGAACTTAATGTTATAATAACCGAAAAATTTGAAAATTTTTATTACCCAACCAAACCGAGTCGAGTAAGAAACCAAATCAACTTTTAATTGGTTAATGAAACGGGCCGGCCAAATGGCCCATGTCCTTTCTTTTCTTCCGTTGGGCCCAAATCAATGTCCGGCCATAGTGACCCAATACGCACCAACAACGGCCCAAGCAAGCAACGGCCTTAATGTCCCTTCCTTCTTCTCCCTCGCCTATGGAAACCGTTACGAAGTTGAGTTAACCGCCCATTGAAAGAAGTAAAAACGCGCCATGAATGCCGGCGATGTTAAAGACCGAGAGTGACAACTTGCCTCCATGTTCACACCTCTTATGCCCCTCCATCGTTCTATCCCCTACTCTCCTCACCGATCATGACCGTCGCCTTGCAGTCACCCTCTCCGGCGCACTCTTCGTCCTTTAATACTTCCCAACACTGTATCCCCCTCTCCTCTTCCACTACCTCTAGCAACCCTCCATCCCCGTCAAACTGCTCCTACTCCCCGTCATCGACCCACAAAAAGCTCGTAAACCTTAACCCCTTCTCACTTCCAAGACTAGGGAGTGTGTGAATTGCATGATAATTAAAATCAACCAACTTCATCACTACTATAATTTTTTTTCTAAAGAGAGGTTCGAGTGCATTATAACGGGTCGTAGCATCATTGTCCGGGTCGATGGTACCAGAAGGCTCCCCATGACCAATCTAGTACCGTATATGCAGAAATGCATTGAAACCATTCCTACTGGTTTACGGGGGCGAGGATTGGAGGATCCGCATGCTACCATGAAAAGTTGAACAATAGGATGACCAATTTCACGAAATGAAAAGATAATAACCTGGACTTTGTTTGTGCATGCTGAACGGTTTATTGTTTTCCGTTCTTGTGTATGTGCCTTAATAGCCTTATTATTAAAAATGTAGCTAACGGTTTATACCGTGTTGATAGATTTTGCAAGTTAGGTCTCTACCGAGAAATCGGGAGTGGAGTGGCCAGCCGGATTTCCGTACTAGGAAGTTTGTGAAAGTATTATTTCTTTATCATGTTTAACATACTATAGTTGACTCTATTTCATTTTAGTCTGGTTGTCGCACGTATCTAGAGTCAGTTATGTTCACACCTTTTTACATGTGTAAGAGTTTTCAATTTTGTGTTTATAATATTTGTGCCTTGTTATAAGGTCCGAGTTTATTAATGTAAAACTAAGGCCGTGACCCAATGTGAGGTCCTAGTCAGCGACGCTCCAAATTCCCAAAATTCAGGATGTTATAACTGTTTTGAAATGTGCAATTCTATCTTGTCAAATTGTCGAGAATAAAAAAAAATCGATAGTTATTGTTTATTAGTGATTATTAATAGTCATTTTGTATGTCCAGAACAAAATTTAATGAAAATTTTATTTTTGTTCAAAAAAAAGTAAATTTATGGATGAGAAAAGGATATATTTCAAAAAGTTATAAAATTAAAAACACCATCCAACAACATAAAAACTCTTAGACATAATATGAAAAGAATGAAAGTACATAGACATTATTTAAAATTTCCCTTTTATATTTTATCTTGATATCTTCCTACATAATTAGTCTTGTGCACAGACAAACCAATATTGTGCTTTCCAACTCACGTAGCTCGAATCCAACGGTTGAGCGAATATAGGAAAACCCATTTGCATTTAGAATTTCGGAAAAGATCAAGAAAACCTTCACTAGTAGTCCTTCAGTTTAAAAGGTACAAAGACCGATGAATTCTACAATGATTAAGAATCTCCAAAACTTTGATACACCGGTACTTTCAAAGTCAAGCTATTTTCAAAAATAAAACAAAACTTTTTGGTTCTTCGCTTTGTTTTATCTGAACCAATTAAAAATGTCACTCCTAATTAACGAAGTTAATTAAAAGGTAGAATTAAGCCATTTGAAAAGAAATATTATAAAAAATCTCAATTCATCAACATATATGCAACAATAAACTAAACCATTAAATAGGGATCATTCAATCCTTATATCAAGGAAGGATCAGTCGTACATAATAAAAAAAGAGAAGTCTTTCATGAATATCAAAATAGAAAATAACTTACAAGCGAAGGGGAAATATAACTCTACAACGCCGCGGTTGCGGCCATGGAACTCCAGGAACCCTAGAGGCTTTGAGCCGGGCTACACCTCTTGAGAAACCCTAATCTATGTGTTGTGGATGCTTGAAAGCTAGATGGAATTGGATACCTCAAATCCTAAGGTGGAGGATTGTATTTATAGGGAGAGCATGGACCGAAACCTAGGTCGCAAGCCCGTCGGAAAACCTAAAATAAATTAGGTCATCGAATTTGTCTTCAACGACGCCGTTACACTTAGTATGCAGTCCCTTACACCGGTCTCTTATCCCCCCCCCCCTACAGCCGTAACTAGGAGTAACAATTTTGCGACAGCTTAGTAAAACTGATTTTTCCGATGCTCTGGTTGAAACCTCGAGACGCATGAGTAATACTTTCGAAGATCTACAACTTTACATGTGAAACAAATTTTCAAATCCAAAGGAAGATGGTCGAAACTTGGGATCTCTTAGAGGTCGTCTTGGAATGACATTCAATCTCAATGATCTTCACATGACTCTTCAATTCTTCGTTTTTCAACATGAATCTACATCGGAACTTCGATCCTCA
Source organism: Fagopyrum tataricum (assembly GCA_002319775.1). Classification (NCBI taxonomy): domain Eukaryota; kingdom Viridiplantae; phylum Streptophyta; class Magnoliopsida; order Caryophyllales; family Polygonaceae; genus Fagopyrum; species Fagopyrum tataricum. Next base: position 50,957,152 of record CM008285.1, read on the forward strand.
GTCAATATAGACGTCTTCAATGGTATATTTAACCTCAGTGAGGATGGAAACTTATACTCTAACATCATTTTATCGTTTCTTGATCATTTTTTACCCGGAATACTTGAAATACAAAATAAACCCAAGTAGACACCACACTTTGCAATAGATAGCATTTATACCTTAAATGGTCACAAACCGAACCAAATGAGACATGATAATGCATGCAAAAGAGGACATAAAACATGTATGTTTTGGACTCATCAATAAGCTTAATCAAGCCCTCGGAGTATGTAGTCTGTAAGATCCTCCTGTGTAACTAGAGAACCAAGGTAGGCTAGAAGATTGGCTATTGAGCGTATTTGTTACAAATAGGTTGTGATCGAATCACTGCCTTTAGTAACCGAATGCAATCTCACCTTTACTTGCTTGACGTGACAACAAGACGGATTCCCATATGTGAGACTTAGTGTCTCCCACACAACATGGGTTATTGTATTAGTGGCAACAAAAGCTTGCAACCTCGGATGGTATAGTTCCCAACAAGGCACCATAAACAAGTTTGTCTTGACGAACATATGTCTTATAGGTTGGGTTTGTAGTTGTTGAATTTGGTAGGGTTTCATTTAGCTTTTTCAAGGTTTTTTAGGACGTAGCAATGAAGATCGAATCCTTCAAGCATAGCCAAAATAACATGCTTCCAGTTGAAGTAATTTGTGGGGACAAGTTTGATGATATTAAAAGGACAATGAATGGCTTTGTTCGTTCATAAGAGTTAGCAAGGGACGACGCATACTCAGTCATTGTGATCGATTGGTGAGGTCTAATTTTATTGACAAGCCGGAACGAATGGTTAATACCATGTAGAGGTGTAAAGACTAAGTGTTTATTAATGATGGTGGAAGACTAATACTTATACAGAGATAAGGGAGAGATAGGGAGATATATTAGATCCTATTTAACCCTATATATACTCTTAACATTATTCACAAAATATCTTTACTAACATATTTTACACCTTTTGCGGCTCTTTTCTCCGCTTACTAATTCTAATTCATGTTAATTTATATTGGTTTTGCACTTTTACTTTTACGTATAAAAAAAATATTGTGTTTGTTTGCCTTGTTTTGTATTAATTAGAATCATTTTGACATTTATTTATAATATTGAAAAATATTCAACGAATTATGATGGTGGGTGACAAGTGAAATATTAAACGGATAGTGACAGAGTGGGTAAGAGTTTATGTAAGTTGGATGGTTCGTGAAAATCGTAAAACTATCCATTAACCGATTGATTTCCATTCCTGTATCGAGATATCTTGTTTTATGGACAAGAAAGTATATTATATGATTGTGCACTTTTTTGCAATATTGTATCTTGCTATTTTTAGAATTGTTAAGAGTTTTAAAAACATTAAGTTGAGTTTTTAATTTTGACGGTTTTTCAACAAAAATTATAAAAATATCGTTGAAGTTATTAAAAAATTTTAAAAAAAAACTCCAAAACCATTCCACTCTATTATTTTATTTTAAAATTTAAGATTTTCCTGAATAATTCAAAAGTGCTATTATCAGTTATGAACAACCTTTATAGTACAAATCTCAAATAGATATGTTAGAACTTTCATTTAAAAAAATAGGACCCCTTAATAACTATGAAAAAACCAACACTCAAATAAATAAAAATATAAAAATAAATTAATAAAGACTTCTCTAGTTTTGAATTATCTAAAAAATATTATTTTTGTCAATTAAAATATTTACCAAAGACCAATTCAAGTTCAATAGTTTCAATATGTGATATCCGTCGATATATGATTTGATTATATCGATATATCCTCCTAATATACCTACCTTGAATACTACTAAAACACTTATGTGGAATGTTTGTGACAATATGAACACAAGTTTCAACTAAGAAAACCAAACAATATTGACATAGAATAAAACGAGGAAAAGATATGTGAATGAGAGTTTTGGAGACTTTTTAGTTCTATGTAGAAAACAATATTAAGTTGGATAAGTGTCCAAATCAAGCTAGTACCATATTTTCTGCCTGAGTTTGGTCTTCAATTATGTATTTAGTGACTCTAGTCAACTAATTTGTGGGTGAAATGTCTTTTAATTTTCTTTATTGCTGAAATTTTGTTCTAATAGGAAGAAAACGATCAATTTTGATGGTAGGTGCAAGAGTAGAAAAGTTTTCCTAATAATGCTTTTGGTTAAGGGATTATATATGCATATATGTTACGTTTAACACACATTTGACCTATAAATATATCTGACGAGTCTAACGGTATGCCGTTTATACATAAGTTCACATGCGGGGTTCATTATAAAATTAATTGTCAATAAGAGTAATTAGTGAAAATTTTATGTTAGGCTTAAACTTCCGTCTTGGGTAGGAGATGTGAGGCAATGTTCTCTCTTTAAGTTTCATTTCAATATTGTTATGATTAGAATATAATCGAAAGAAAAAATAGCACAAGAAATAATCATATATTTGGTGGATACAACCAATCTAGCTTCACAACCTAATAAAATTCCACTTTAGTACACCTAGATTGGTATGATTGGCATATATGATTGTTACATGAGACAAGTTACTCGGACTCAGCTCGTTAAAAGCTCGGCTCAGGCTCAACTTGTTTATAAACGAGTCAAATTTGAGCATGCCACTGCTCAGCTCGTTCGGTTCGTATAACATCCCTATTGACTTTTTAGACCGATTTAATCAAATGCGTCAACAAAAATTATAACCCAAGAACGTGCAAATAACAATTTTACTAACATAAACCCAAATACAAAAGAACTAGGCTCACACGGATTTGTTGTGAAACCATGTTTATTTTTATATCCGATAATGAAGGGACGAAGGGTGTATCCAACATACATACACCCGTTAAAATGGTGGATATAATTTTCACATGTTAATTATATAAAAATATCTAGAACAAATTAGTTTTATTATTTATTTAGCTTAAAACTTTGATTTGAAAAGATGTTTCTAGATTATATAATATATATATATATATATATATATATATATATTAAAATATAAAAATATTTATTATAAGATAGGATGAGTATAAGTGACGGATACGAGTAATTGGTCAGGTGACATATCTGGAGTTGGTCACCCGTATTTAACTCTATTATCACTTATAACTTATTGTATTCGTAACCGAATCTCACCCGTAAGTAAGTTTATGAGGGTTTCTTTTTCTTTTTCTTTTCTTCCCTGTGATGGTTTTTTGGACACCTTTGGATGCGTAGTACTGTAGTAGACTTTTTATCCCGCTTGCAACACTCCAATCGAATTATATAAGATAAAAAAAAAAAAGTTTAATTTAAACAAAAGGAAAAAAGGAAAGTTTGGAAAAAGTAAACAAGAAAAGAAAAAGAAATGTGAAAATCGCCTATATGGTGGGGACAGCCATCATATAAGGTAATCCCTTCTCTGACGTAAGCGAATGTCAGCAATTTTCCCGCTCTCTTCCCCTATTAATGTACTCTTCTTCCACCTTCTCCAAAACTCAAACCCTCACTTATTCCTTTCGCCCCCAACTGCTTGTTCGAAAAATCAAAAAAGGAAAATGGAAATTGATTCCGGCGAAAGCTCCGTCACAGCAATCACCTTGTCCCGCACTTCTTCCTCCTCTCCTCCACGGCAGGTAGCAGTGGTTAGTCCTTGCGCCGCCTGTAAGATTCTCCGGAGGAAATGCGCCGAGAGTTGCGTTCTAGCGCCCTACTTTCCTCCCACAGATCCACTCAAATTCACCATCGCTCATCGCGTTTTCGGCGCTAGCAACATCATCAAGCTCCTCCAGGTATCATCGGGAGCTTTAATTATTTGCATTCCGATCACAGTTTGATACTTTTGAAACTAATTTTCGAGTCTTTGGGATCTAGTGTTTGGTGAAGGGTGATAACTAATTAAGGAGCAATCAAGTTGCAACCTATGAAATCCGTGATCAATAATTCATCTGTTAGAAATCGAGGTTTGACTATATGAGTGTGAAATGCCAGAGTAATCAAAGTATTTCCTACAGAAATTAATCCATGGCGATTGGAAGAAGCCCCAAAATTCTCCACACTGTGCAATCATATATGAGTGTATGCTCTTTGTAGGGGAAAATTTGGCACTTTTCTAAGAGTCATCAACTAACTACCTAAAAATGATTTTGTCTGGACTATCGATTTCATTACTTCAATTTAGGTCAAGTTGTAGTTAGTAATCGTTAACGTCCACCTCAACTAAACAGGTCTTAGACGGTGATTGTTTGCATACGACCACACAACTCGAAACATGATAACATATTAACATGTAGGACTGGAAATGGTTCCTATTTTCTCAAATATGTACCGATATTTTCTTCTTTTCTACGTAGAAATACATGAAACCAAAAATAAGACATGAATATTCATCGAAAATCGTCATCCAAAGAACGATTTGACTCGACCAGAGGTTTAACACCAAATACGACTTAATAACGAACCAAACTCGAAACATGATAACATGTAGGACCGAAAGTGGTTGGATGCTGACAAGATTATTATACAGTTAAGTCTGAACATTAAAATTTTAGAAAAGGTGAAGCGCAATAGTGCACAGTTGAGCACTTTATTTGACAAAATATGTCTTTATTCATCGTTGTTTGCTCGATCGATTCATCAAAGTAAAAAAGAGTCGACCTTTAGACCAATCTATTCTTGGGTCTCACCAAAGGTATATGTGTGTACAATCAACATTACACCAGTACCCTTTCAGGAAGGGAATTTATGCATTTAAATTGTCAATCTTGATTTCTTGACCATCATGTCATTAAAATAAATTCATGCAATTAATTTTCAGGAGCTACCAGATTCACAAAGGGCAGATGCAGTGAGCAGCATGGTGTACGAAGCCAATGCAAGAATAAGGGACCCAGTGTACGGCAGCGTTGGCGCCATTTGCCATCTTCAAAAGCAAGTCAATGAGCTGCAAGCCCATCTAGCCAAGTCCCAAGCTGAGCTAGTCAATATGCAGGCCCAACAGGCCAATATTCTGGCTCATTTATGCATGGAGATGGGCCAACTGGCCCAATCCCCGCCACCCAGCTCCTCACCCTCATCGCCGGAGTCCGCGGATGCTGCCGGGTTTCCGAGTAGTAGCAATCCTAGTTGCTTCATTGATGAAGGCAGTCTAGCTTATACTTGGGAGCCTCTTTGGACATGAATGTGATATGAACAACTAATTGTGACTAAATTATGGTCTAATTTAACTTCAAAATGACCGAAAATGAGACCAGTTGCATGCCCCATGTAGTATTACTCTCTAGGGAGATCAATGAGTTCGATCCCCATCCTTCAATGTAACAAAAAAGTTAAAACTTATTACATTAGAAATATGCGTATTTTCCTTTGTGTTCAACTGAGTTTTACGAGATCAAATAAAATAGTGCAAAAAAAAATCATCATAGTTCATGTTTGTAGTCATCGTGTAATAATTCTTAAATTAATAATTTAGGTTGGTGTAGAAATTTGTGAAATGGTGATCAAATGCTTGTAGTCAGCTAGCTGAAGCGTGTCAGGGACGTGTTGGGTTTGAATGATGCCGCGTTAATATGTTTCGTGATGGTCTGATAATCAATCTTAATGTGCTTGGTACGTTAATGTAAGACTGGATTGTTGGCGACATAAATAGTGGACTGATTATCGCAAAAGAGGTGCATGAGAGCCTTGTGCGAAAACCCGAGTGACTCTAGTAGAGAGTGAATCCAAAGAAGCTCACATGCAGTAGCCGTCATTGCTCTATACTCAGCCTCGACAGAAGATCTGGTGATGGTAGTCTGCTTCTTGGTTTTTTAAGAAATGGGTGAGGTACCGGGTAAAATGAAGTAGCATGTAGTATATTGTCTAGTGATAGGGCAGACTGCATAATCGGAGTCACATAAAGCATGAATGCAGAGATCACTAGAACAAGATAAAAAAAATACCCTGAGTAGGCGTTGACTTTTGGTAACAAAGAATCTTTAAGGCAACATCCCGTTATCCACGTCGCGGGGGCGGCCATGAACTGAGAAAGTATGTGAACCGAGTATGCAAGTTCAGGACGAGTGACGGAGAAGTAAATGAGACGTCCAACCAAACGACGATATTTCTCAAGATCATCAAGTAGGGCGGATGATACCGATTGAAGACCAGAATAAGAATGCCAAGGGTGAATTTCCGTTGGTTAAGCCATAAACTAAACGGGATACGAACGATTTCAATGCCTAAGAAGAAATAAAGGGGTCCAAGGTTCTTCATCTTAAAGAAGGTATGAAGATAATCCTTAAATATGGGGGCTATTTGAAATCAGTAAAGAGAGGGTAGGTATATTTGTAGTGGGGTCCGCTTGGGAAGTTATAGGGGGTTGTATGGGTCTGCGGGTGGGGGTTTGTGGGATTTTCTAAAGGGGGAATGCAGGGGGGTTCGCGAGAAATTGCAAGGGTCTGCGGAAATTTATGTGGTGGTAGGGTTCAAAGAATAAGTGGGATCAGGTAAGGAATTTGTAGGTGTAGGTGTAGGTGTGGGTGTGAAGAACGGAAAAATATTTTTTGTAAAAACACGCATCTCGTATTATAAAATTTTTCCTAGTATCATGATCCAACATTTTCCAGTCTTTTTGAGAAGATAGATAACGAATGAAGACACATTTCTACCCGGGGTTGAAATTTATCTGAAGAACGAGGAAAAAAGGAACAATAAGCAAGACAACCAAACACTCAAAGAAAGACAAGGCGGAGAGTCATGAAGAAGCTTATAAGGAGTTTTGTGGTGGAGTATAGGTGGAGGGGTTCGGTTGATGAGGTAGCAAGCGGTGATAACACATTCTTTCCAACGTGGTACATGTAAATTTCCTTGGAACATAAGGGCTCTAGCAACATTAAGAATGTGACGATGTTTGCGTTCTACCCTCCCATTTTGTTGTGGTGTGTAGGTATAAGAGGTTTCTAAGCGAATAACTTTGCCTTGAAGAAAAGGGCGAAGACAAATGAATTCTTTGGCATTATCATTGAGTAAATATTTGACACAAGTTTGAAATTGAGTTTTGACCATGACACACAAATTTCGAATTAACGAAGAGGCTTGTGCTCTGCCTCTTAGAAGATAAACCCAAGTGCAACGAGAGTAATAATCTAAATTGTTCAGAATATAAGAACATCAAGAAGTAGAGAGGGTACGATAGGGACCCCAAATATCTAACTGAACTAACTCAAACAAGGACGATACATGAGAAGTGCTAATAGGAAAGGACGATCTAGGTAGTTTGACCCGGAGACAAATGTCACATGGAGATGCGCCTTTGTTATTGAAAGGGTGACCAAAGTGGTTGTGGTGAGTTGTGGTGTCGATTTTGATAAGGCATGAGAGAGGTGGAGAATATTTGTCATTCAACGAAGCCATTAGATTCTATTACGAGCTTCGCCCACTGTCCTGTATTACACAACATTTAGTAGTGATCATAAAAATGCAATTTAAATTTGTAGTTAACTGATTCAAGGATAAGATATTACATTTTAATCATAGAACAAATAATACTCGTGACAGGCGAATGGTGGCATTTAGTTGAAGAGTGTTTGTGTGTCCAGTCGAAACAAAAATGCCATTTGAAAACTTGATTTGGCATTCGGTGATTTGATTGATTGAGGAGAGTAGTGAGTGATCCCCAATCATATGTAAGTATGCTTAGGACTCAATTATCCAAGGTACTTAGATAATATCGGTTTGAATGAGAGTTGTAGGAATTTAAGGCAGATAAGATGGTATTTCAACGACTAGCATCAATTTTAGGGTCAATGTCTCTACAATCATGAGATGTTAAGGAACCAAGGGAGGGGAGACAGAGTTAGCTTGTCCCGCCGTCTCAATAATTGTTGCAGTCATGATACTGGCCAAAGTCGTTTTTATACCGGTGGGCAAAGTAGTTTCTGATACCGGTGATCAAAGTAGTTTCTGATACCGCCCGGCAAAGTAGTTTATAATACCGACGGCCAAAGTGGATTCTGATACCGAAAGGACAAAATTTATTTTTAGGGTTAGAGTTTTATTTTGTGGCGGATCATAAGTTTGAGGAAAGTCCTCTCACACCATGTAGAGATTTGTGAACCGAAAACTATGTTTATATGGACAAAATATTTATTTTTAAAAAAGCGATAAATTAGGGTAAGTCCAATAAACAACTCAATAATCTGGGTCCATACTCTAACAGTTGAACCTAACATTATTTTAAACTAAAATCAAATTCTTTTCGAAAAATCATAAACATATGTAATTATGCAACCAATATGGTCGGTCTAGCTTATACTAGCATTATCAAACTAGCTTCACCTTAACCTTGTCCATTGTCCAATTGAGGGAAGTGTGCTGCTTTCATTTGAAGTTGAACTTATAGTTAATTGGTAGCACAAAATAGTTAAAAGTTTTTGTTAAGTAGGCATTGCCTAGTAGTGGTGGTTACTTACTATACTTGAGATGTTAAATAATTTGTTGAAATAATATAAAAAATTATTTTAGGACGTAAATGAGTCGGTTGATAGTTGAATGAGTTATTTCTATCACCCATTCTAACTTAAAGAATCATTCACCCTATTCATCATCTACTCGTTACCTTGCTTACCAAAATATGTACCATCGGTGGGTCAGGATTTTTGGATGATTTATTAGATTAAGATATTAGTCGACCAAATATAGATCAAATGTTACCGACCCAGTAGTAAGCTCAATTACACTAAACATGGAAGTTAAAAATTAAGTATCTTTGATAAATTAGTCATTCAGTGATTCGAAGTTTAAACCGCAAACATAAATATAAGTCTATAATTCAAGTAACATTACACCTTATTTGAGTCCAAATCTTTAATAGTTTGAAATTGGAAATACATGTTAAAATAAATATTAATCAATATTCGGTTGTTTTCTTATCATTTTTAGTGTCCTTAGTAATTTTTATTTTGTTAGAAATACATAATAGTATAGGTGAACACGGCTAGTGCACAAACTCAAAAATGCCCGATGTCAACTATGTCATCAAAGTCATGAACTAATAGTTTAAAATACGTGAACTAAATCAACAAAACGATTAACGGTTAGTATAAAATTGAAACTAAAACGGTAACAACTGTGTTTTTTTGGAAAAAATATTCAAAGGTTTTTTTAAATAAAAATTATATTTTTATTAGAATATCATCTTGTTTCATATTATGCATTAATAGTTTATATTAGGTTAATTTTCAAATAATATCCTTTAACCCCAATTCGATACTCTACCCCGTGTAAAAATCGATAGTTTTTCATGTCTTTTTATACATAAAATCATTGATTACATACTAAACAAAATGATGATGTTATTAACTATATTCAGCTACCAAGTCTAAGAGCAAGGAATTGTGCTTTGTCGGCAAAGCCCCACCCCATCATTGTGACCGGTTCACTCAGACTTCCTAGTTCCTACCTTAAATTAACTTCAAACAGTGATGTCCGGTTTACCAAAACCGAACCCCATATTTTGTTGATTTGTTCTCTTATGAAATTTAAATTAGGTATCAATCTCTTCCTCCTAAAATATTATTTGTTAAATGTGAATTGTTTATCTTTAATGGTTGAAAATGATCCAAAAGTTGTGATGCAAAAACTTTTCTTCTAGGTTCATCTTTTCTTTAATTACTGCATGATCCACAAAGATCAATGTTTATCTGTTTAGGACTAGACTAAAAACCGATATTCAGTTTCGAATCAATTTTACTAAATATGTTTAATACATATTTTGAGTCCCAAAACTAATTTCTTTTAACATTTGATGATGGACTTGGATATTCGATTTAGCACACAAACATACACTATTCTACTCTCCACAAAATAGCTCTAGGTTAAAGGGTAAACTTCATGACAACCCTATCAAGTTATCAACGATTGAACCAAAAGGCTAACTTGCATCTACTAAAAACTTTCTTTCACGTCAATAAATATTTCACCTTCACTTCACCTGCTTTTACCTTTAAACTACCCCATTGACCAATGTTAATTAAAGTGCTTCAGAATATAAATACACTACTAACCACCTTCCATGTCACATCCTAATTATTATGGCTATTCCCCCTGCATGTTATATACATTATTAGCAAAGAACTATGATCGATAATCGATCCCCTAAGGTACGACAAATAATTTTTGATTATCTTTTGGTCCGGACAAATAATTATTGGTTTTATGAAACACAAATTTCTAAGCAACTATAACAACTAACCACCAAGGTTTTATTATGTCTCAATGTTTCTATATCATATTGCACGTTAGAAAGTGTGTGGTGTGCCCCTAGTTCATTATTGAGGAACAAGTTGGCTACCCAACACATATGTTATAATAGAAAATTGTTATATCATCATCAATAAGCTAGATAATCTAGATTTTCTCAACGTAATTTTTAGTTTTAATCATTGCCCTTCTTCTTGATAGATTAGGTAGGGTAGGACTAGAGTCGTATCGAACTTATTAGTAGAGGTGATGTATGGACTTGACCCAGACTAGAACTTTATTGTCGGATTGGACTTAAATATTAGGTTCACCTCATGTACGGGCCGATTGCTCAAAATTTTAATATGTCAAAACAAACCGGGTCCAAAAAAATCAAAAATAGATATACAAATTTTGCTACAATTAACATGAACTGTCGGACATGAACAACACCTGAATACTCGTTTCAAATCCGGTCCAGTAATAGGTTTCCAATTTAGTCTAATTCCGGTCCTAAATTGATCAACAATCTTTTTTACTAACATCCCTATTTATTAAGTCATATTTATTAAGTTACGAGAGAATAATCACGATTACAAAAGAAAGAATAATACTAAATATAAACTAATATCTCCAAATCAAGGATTCATCTTTTAGAGGAACCAAGAGAATATTATTATTTATTCATAAAAAATAATAAGACTTTACGTAATTAAAAATATCATATTGTTATTGGTCATAATTTCTTGATCTTAGACCCTCCTCAAAAATGTAAAAATGTAGTTTTTTTTGGCGGTGATGCATGTGTTATAGGTTATATAATAGTTAGGGTTATTATATGAGTTAAACTATTCATGGTTGATGAAAAATAAAAATATTGGCTCAAATCAAACGAGTTGAATTAGAGTACATTTTCAAGTTCGAATAAAAATTAGGTTCGACTCGGCCTCGTTAAAAAACGATATGAACCCGCCCATGTCAAAATTCGTTCCAAATGGCTAAAATAATACTACAAGACTGTAATACCAGCCAAACTACCCAAAAATGTTTGACTTGAACTTATTTACTTTCTAAACGATATATATATAAATATATTTCAAAGCTTAATAAAAAATTTAAGGCTCATCTCCTATAACAACCGTGGTTTTTTTTTTTTGAGACCAAAACAAATATTATTGCTTAAGCTAAATCAGCTTGAATGAGATTTACAAGATCAATAGGAAGATTCATAGAATTAAAATGAATAATACTAGACTCAAAATTAATACTAAGACTAGCCAGGTGGTGAGCAACTCTATTACAACTACGCTTAGCATAAGAGAAGGAACAACTTCTGAAACTATAGGGGAGTGATCTAATGTCATCTACAATGAGACCTCAGGAGGAAAGTATAGAGTTGTCTGAATTTGTGACATTAATAGCTAACTGACAATATGATTCAATGACTATTTTATGATAGCCAACTTCCAAAGCAATGAGAAGGCCTGTCTGAATAATAATAAGTTCAGCTGTTAAAGGGTCAACAATACCATTTTTTGTAGCAGAATTTGCAGCTTGCACAACTCCAAAATGATCTCTGATCACGATACCTATACCATACCAACTACTACCCAAAGCAGCATCTGTATTGATTTTAATAAGTCCAAAAAGAGGAGGAAACCAGTGATCACCAGACACAACTAATGGTTCAGCAATAGGTTGAGCAGAAGCTTCATAGTCTACAATAATCTTTCTCAAGCCTTCTCGAAGAAGTATAACAACCGTGGTTATACCTCTATATTTTGGATTGCATTTGACCTCGATAGCTAACCAAATGGGCTAGTAATTACTTTTGAAAATAAAATGGGCCGTATCTTTGAAAAGAGAAGGAACGAAGCCCAATTATTTTTCATTAATTAACCCATCCCATTAGAAGCCCACCTCGTCGAAACTAAACCATCATATATAAACACCTGAAAAACCCTAGCCACCAAGTTTGCTCATCCTAACCCCGACGCCGATCAACCGAGGAACACAGTTTTCGATCGTCAGATCTTCAACGATTAGCCATGGGTAAACCTCATAATACTGATAATTTGATCGAAGCATCAATTTGTTAAACAGTGGAGTAGACTCGTGTTCTATGTAATGATTCGAATGGGAAAATTTGTTCGCAGGTAAGGTTCACGGATCTCTAGCTCGTGCTGGTAAGGTGAGAGGCCAAACACCAAAGGTGGCCAAGCAGGATAAGAAGAAGAAGCCACGTGGACGTGCCCACAAGCGTATGCAATACAATCGCCGATTCGTCACCGCCGGTATGAATTCCTAGTTCTCTCCTTTAGCTTTCAATTTGCTTGCGGATTGAATTCCAATTTGATTTATGGATTTTAACTTTTGTTTCGGGATATTTTTTTTCCTGTGGTTTCAGTTGTTGGATTTGGGAAGAAGAGGGGCCCCAACTCATCAGAGAAGTAAGATCTGAGCTTCATAGGTTTAGAGTAATTGCTTCCCGATTAGTTTTTGTTCGTTTGGGATATCAGAATAGTTATTGTTTACTTTGATGGATCTTCCATCTGATGGTGCTTTTCGTTATATGCCATTGTTGATAAGGATTCGATTTCGATTATTGTTCAGTTAGTTCTTCATAGTTGGCTGTCCCAAATTTGTGCTTGCTCATCCTTTTCAATTGTCACATTTTCTACCTATTCAATTTGTACTGTTTAAATCAGCCTTATGGTGCATGAACGATTCTGAAATACAGTCTCAATGCAAAATCGCACCGATATTGAAACCAAATGCATCAATGCAAAACTCAAATCGAAATCAATTGCAACATATTGTTGACAGGAGTTCGCATATGATATGATATGATGTAATAACAATGTAATTTTAGTTATAGAAGCCATCTATTTTGTATAACTTGGGGCATATGTTTTTTTTTTTTTAAATGGAAATTCCAACCTAAAGCATCTTGCGATGAGAACACGAAGTTCGAGATCTTCAAAAAAATTGGTGTGGGGGTCGAGATTCCCATATGGATCAACATGTATCTCGTAAAAGAAACAAAGATTCAATCTGGAGTCGGATGTAATCATTTCGACTTCCCACGGTTTCGATTTCGATTAGTATGATTGCCTCTTGTAACCCAGTTTTGAGGGCAAATGTTTTGGCTTTTATGACCGAATTGAAAAAAAATTTTTAGCGAACTAACAATATCACTATTGTGGTTCCGAATAACATATCCAATAGGGTATGCCTACATATGACAATGCAACTTCTCTTAATCTTGCCTCGGTTTTCTTCATCTCGGATATTAAGACTTGCGTGATTGTAGTGCTATGAAGCGCATCTGGTTGTCCTTATCACCTACAACATTTACCTCGGTTTTCTTCTCCGAGATGGATATTAAGACTTGGGTGAACATGAATTTGAACTAGGGGAAGCCGTGGAGTGCCATATTCTGTACAATGTGTTGGTTTCTCTTGAAGACACGTACCAATATTTGTTTTGACAATAAAGACGATATTGAGAACGTGCTAATAAATGCTTATTGGAAGGCAAACTCAACCAGACCTCTCCGTCAGAATACTTGCCTCCGCACGGCTAATATGATTTGGAGCCCTCCTCCTAAAGATTGGGTGAAGCTAAATGTCACAGCTTTTCAACGTATGTATATGGAACCTACAAAGGGAGGGGGTATTCTTTTTGCAGATGATGGAAGTTATATGTGGGGATTCACTGCTAACTGTGGAGTTTTCGATATTGATTCGACTATTCTATGGACTATATGATATGGGATGAATACAACTCGCTTACTCGGAATTCCCTGCCTCATCATCGAGATGGACGTGGTCAATATCCTTGGACTTCTCAATGGAGACAATATTACGACCAGTGGCGGATACAGGATTGGGTGACACTAGGCCGTCGCCCAGCCCAATCCAAAAAAAGCCCAATATTAGTGTATCCAAGTAGGAAAAATAGCCCCATATTATGCTCAAATGGGTTGATAATTTATTAGTTTTTTTTAACGTTCTGCAAGCTACACTACTGAATACTGATAGCTATTTTTAGGGTCTGTACTACTGTTGCCTCTAGCCTACAAGAATGGTTTGTATTGTGTAGCAATCCCATACATCGAATCTTCAAGTTTTTAAAATTTTTTGATTGTTGTACAATTTCGTAACAGGTGCTAAATTTATTTTGTATTTAAATTTAATTTTGTAAGTATTAGTTATTGAATATTAGAAGAAAAATAAGTACTAGATTAAATTTATATAGTTATATATATCTATATATATTAAATATTAAATCTATATTTTTATATCTTTAGTTTAAATTCCGTCCATCCCGAAAAATTTTCTGGCTTCGCCCCTAATTACGACTCACCCGAGCCTAGTCATCCTCAATAGATGCCAAAACCTCCTACAATACTCGTCCTGGGAGGTAAATATAAGCTTCAGTAATGCACGAGTAGAGTGAAAACAAAGTTGCTCGATTGATGGCTACCCAAACTCCATTATCACAGTTTATGTTTTGTAATTTTATTATGACACCTTTAAGTGTTAAAGACATCATTCTACAATCTTCCTTTTTTAATCAATATAGTTCTAGGGCGTTGCCCTCCTTCCAAAAAAAACGGAGATATATCAAGGCTAGATTGGATAACAAAATTTTCGTTCAAAATTTATTCTTGTGAAATTGATCAACATTGAAGGAGTGTATGCAATATGCAGTGTTGATTGTTTCAAAATGCATAAATAAATGCATTGTTGATATAATGAACTTTTCTTGAACTTTCTACTAAGTTTAATGCTATATTTTGTTTCTATTCACATTTTATTATTAATTAGTTTATGACACATTGTTAAATTTTAAATGTATGGGATGCACCTAGTTATTTTATAAAAGAACAGATGCGATATTTCTTGTGGCAACTTGCATGGGGTGTTCTGCTTACGAATTTGGAACGGACAAGAAGACATATGGCTAGTTCCCCCCGGTGGTTGGCTTGTACTGATGTGGATGAATCTCTTCTTCACGTTCTTAGGGATTGAGTCTTTACCAAGCAGGTAACTTTGCTTCCAAGGGAATTACAAGATGCATTTTTCGTCTTGGAGTGGGATGCATGGCTGTTTGAAAACGTGAGTTTAGGATTGGTTGAATATCTTAAGGTGAACTGGAAGGTCTTGTTCGGTGTCACCATTTGATGTCTATGGAAATGGCGCCATTCCCGAGTTTTCAGTGAGGGTAGTATTTCCAGGGACAAGATAAGTTTTGTCCAGTGGGAGAAGCCGAAAGCTAGATGGGATAAAGTCAACTCCGATGGTGAGTGGATGTTGGGGCTCGCTGCAAGCGATCTTTGCGATTTTAGGGTTAGTTACTTTTGCGATCCTCTAGTTTGTGTTTGAAATCTCCTTCTAGAAGACCTTAGGAGAATTGCTTTCCCAAAGATAACGCGTTCATAATTTTTTCTTTAATAATGCGCTTTAAGTACGGTAAGACCAACATTCTCTTTGACAAATAAAAAAATCTAAAGGACAGACTCATATTTACCGATCGAAAGATACCATATCAAGAGTAAGCACAGGAGTAACAATAGAATTGTTTATGAATATTGTTGGGGGAGAACTAATATTAACCTAATTTTAGTGAGAATGCAATTATGCTATGTTGATTTTGTGTGGCCAATGTGCAAGTAGTAGGAGTTAATTACGTGTATAGCGATAAGAGCTGCCAAATATGTTCAATCTAAAGCTCTTATCAAATATGTTCAATTAAATTTTTTTTGACCTTTTCATTATCTAGTTAAAGCTTTTAATTTAAATTGTTTAATTAAAAAATAGTTTTAACTGAGATCAATTATATTGGGAATACATGACTATAAATTCTTTTAATTGAGATTAGTTACAGTAAATATTTCAGAGAATTCTAACTGACCTTCCAATATAAGAGTTCGACTATTGTACTTCAATCTTCAAACTTCTTCCCAAAACAACAAAGTCATGGCGCCGTCAAAGATCATCGTTATTTCCGACGACGATGAAAGTCACGATGTCTATCAATTTCCTCCCCAACACACTGAGTTCCTGTCGACGGCGTCTGGTTCAAAGCATCAGAAGATTACTTCGGACATCGTCGTACTTTCCGATGACGATGACGACGACCGTGTTGATTATAACTTTCTTTTCAAAACACCAAATTCAAGCGGTGGTTCTCGATTGGTTCAGAATCCTTTCGGAGCTTTATACAAGACTGCATGCTAAGCCTGCGCTCCATACTTCTGCCTTCTTTCAATTCAACTAGGAACAAAGGTGATAACTTTAGTTTGTATTTCAAGGGATTAGTGATGGCAGATAACACCGGCGCGAAATTGGGGGCCATTGGTGTTGCTATCTTTGATTTCAATCAAAAACTAGTTGGAGAGGCGTCGAAACCCTTGTTTTTGCCTGAGGAAGAGATGACAGATGAAGTCGCTGAACTCGAAGCTTTCGTCCATGGCTTCGAGATGTCTCGAAGCTTAAACGTAAGGAGTATGGTCTACTTCTGCCAAGACTTCAATGTTGACCTTTATGTGAGTTTTCGTTTTCTTTAATCTTCTTATTTTTCCTAACTCGCAATAATCTGACATTGGATTAGGGTTTCTCTCTATTACACAGATCAAGTATCATCTCAATGCATATCATAAATCAAAAGCATACCATAAATCAAAAACGGCAAATTGACAAATCAAGCATATGTTCTCAAGCACGAATTCCTACAATCCCCTAAATCTGCATATAAGAAGAATGCTGAATTTGCACTATCACTTGCAAAATCTTCAATGGCGAGACAATTAAGAAAACCTAATTCTATGACGCAAATGTGCAGCATTTGCTTGGAGAACATTCATTCTAAGAACATGGTCGATATTGGTAAATGCAAACATCGTTATTGTTCCTCTTGCATCCAAAAGCATGTAGAATTTAAACTACAACACAAGCAACTTCCTCTATGTCCTCACTGTTCATTGGAGCTGGACATCAATTAGTGCCGGACATTACTCGCCCCGAAAATGATTGAGATAATGCGGGAGCTCGTTAAGGAATCTTCTGTTCCTGTTTACATGAGAGTATATTGTCCGAATCATAAATGCTCGAACTTGATGTCGAAGACCGAGGCTTTAGCAACGAATAAGACAGGAAACATGAAGTTGTTAAACATGTGTGTATGTGTGAAATGTGATTCACAGTTTTGTGTTGAATGCAAGGTCGTTTGGCACTCTAATATGTCATGCGATGTCTACCGGAAGAGGCTCGAATTGGATTCACGCTCAGATGATGCCAAGTTGATGATTGTTACTACTAACTAGAAATGGAAACAATGTCCAAACTGCTCACATATGGTTGAACGTATCAATGGCTGCGACCGTGTACTCTGCACCCTAATCTTTTTTTTTACTCTTAATAAATATAGTTTTGAAATTTGAATGAAAGTTCATAATTTTATATTCCCGCATAGTTTAAATATATTTTGTTGTTGTTGTTGTTGAAAGGAGTATAAATATACTTAGCAACCATTTAGTTTGAGGTTATTGAGGTTTATTTTAAGTCATTTTGGATGAGGTTATACGGTTAGAGTTGTTTAATCGTAGATAGAGGTTTAGGTTAATATAGGAAGATAGGTTTTGAAGACTTACATGCATAAAATAATCCAATTAAAAGAACCCAACTAAACACCAACTATAGATTATATAAATAAAAATAAAACTCACAAAATACCTCTTTCAAATCATAAATTAGGATGTGCAAATTTGACCTGGTTTGAAAATCTGTTTCGGCCGGTTTTTGGGATTCCGGTGGTGTAGGGTCGGAAGAGACCGTCGGACCGAATGTTATATATTTTATTTACATATTTAACTTTATATATTTTAAAAAATAATTTTTTTTACAGTTTAATTTTGGACTTTTTTTATTATTTTAGTTTTCAATAATTGTATATATTTGTATATTAGATATTATATTTTTTAAATTTCGGTCCGAACCAGTCCATGGGCTATGGTTTTGGAAATTTCACTGGTCCGGATGCACAACCCTATCATAAATCCAAATAACTTCAATCTGCTAAAATAACCCCATCTCAAACTAAACAACTTAATATATTTCTTTTTAATTTGTATTGACCTAAACATCTATAAATAAAATTCACTAAAAAAATAGAATAAAGAAGAAATTTATAAAGATACAAATATAATCTCAAGAGTAACACTTTATTTTTCTAGTTATTTATAAAGATTGTATTTCCAATTTTTCATAGCCTCAAATCAAATATACTATGTCAAGCTAATCCTTTAATTATTTATAAAAAAATCAACTAAGAATTTTCAAAGAATTACATAAAGGTCTAAAAATCACATATACGTCTATACGATGGTATTTTTAATGAATTAATATGAAGTTTATAGTAAAAATTCGTGACACAAGTTTGTCACTGATCGAGGATAATTGTAAATCTTTGAGCAATTATAATGTGTGTTAAATAATACTCTTAAATTTAACTAGTATTTTTTTTAGATCAAACAATTTTCATCAGTAGTAACATATCTGTAGTTATGATGACATATTAATTAAAAAATTTCATACGTGATCAAAAGGAAAGTTTAAAAAATGATAAATTCTCTTTGAAAATTAAAAATTTTATTGTACAAAGGCAAATGCACTAACCTTGATCTTTCATATTACAGATGCGGAAATACATTTGATTACCATTGTCCCAAAATCATCGATCGATCTCTTCCAAGACGGCAATACATTTGATGTACTCATATACATTAAGGCTGTGTTGTTCTTTACTCCCTTGTAGGACAACTAGTTTGCCTCTAAATTGATCGAAATAATCTAAGGAGAAAATTCATTTTTTAAAGTTTGATTTATGCATTTGATTGTAAGACAATTTATAGTTCATTGTGGGTTATTTGGAGATTATTTTGGTAAATATATATTTTTTTCTTCTACGTTCTACATTTTAATTTATGGATTATTTGTATATTATCCCTCTAAACGTACCCATCATCTCAATTTTATTTTTTTTGTACTTTCCTTTTCTTATTAAACTAAAACTATACAATTTTAATATTTTACGTATGAATATATACTTATAAAAATTATAATGTTACACGATGTTTGTTAAAATATATTCGTAGATTATCTTGCACGAACATGTATTTCTATAGGTATAAGTCTTTTTATAGATTCACTTAATATGTAAATTTATTTTAATTAATTAATGAGTTCTCGAAGATTATAACGTGAATAATTTTGAGCGGGGAAAATTCGAACAAGGAAATTCGAGGTTGAGTATTTGGAAGGCAATAATTCCAACCTGGATCTATTTCAATTCATGCATTACATTAAAGGGTGAGCCGAGGCAAAAAAAGATGAGTAGGATGTTATGGCAGCAGTTGAAGAATTGGTTGTAGTTGAGGACAAGTAGAGATGTATGTGTATTTTGGGGTGCTCGATCTTTTGCTTCATTGATGTTGAAGATCACTACATCATTCAGCCTCTTTACTAGTCTGCGTGTAACACAGAATAATCAAATTCATGGTAAATCAATACTAATGCAAAACACACCATGATTGAATGAAGTTCTTTCTCGATCTAAGAGACCTCCCAGTGATGAACTCGTGAAATCGATCGGGTGCCAACATTTTGATATGGAAAGTGAAAACAAATCGAGATATAAATTTATTTATTAATTTTTTTGATAAATAAAGGTAAACAATTATGAAGAATCAGCTCCTCGAGCATCTCCATCCTACGGCATCCTTCCGAATGAACTCATCAACCTGGTCCAGTGATGAACTAGTAAACGACTTATCATCAAAACCACACTCTGCCAGAAAATCTGTCACCCCATTAATCTCTCTAAAAATGTGTTTTACTCTAATCTAACAGAAACCAAACAAAATAGCAGATATGTCAACAGAATAAGGTCAAGATCCCACGGCGACAACCAAATCGAGATATAAATATATGTATACCAGCCAACAGCCAACAGCCCACTTTAAATAATTTATTTATTTTTGACATTTTTGGTAAAAGAAAATCCCCTATAAAATGACGCAGCCAGCGTCTCCCTCGTTTTCTCCGCTTCGTTTTCGGTTCTACTCTTCTGGCGTCAGGTCTCTTTGCGAAGTTGCTACTGTCTCTCGACGGCCACGGACTGACTTCTCCTCCAATCCTTTACCTTAGGTATGTTCCTCTTCTTCTCCATTTCATCTGTGCCCTGTTTTCTTTCTTACACTTCTCACTGCGTCTTCATTCTGCACTCCTTTTCATTTCATTGCTTCTCGATTGGAATTTGTAATCACTTGTTTGATACTCGATTTGGTGAACTGCGTGACCAGGCTTCTTCTTTCATCTCCCTCGTTTTCTCCGCCTCCCCTTTCACGAATTCACCTTCAATTTAATGGCGTCGCTCACCAGAGCTCCTCTCTCCGCCTCCAATTCCCACTGCATTTCCTCCGCTTCTTCTCTCTCATCGTCCGGCCTCCAATGGCGATACACTCCCCAGCTCGCTACGTTTTCCACCAGGCGCAAGTTCATCTCCACTGTCCAAATTCGTGCCAAGATCCGGGAAATCTTCATGCCGGCGCTCAGCTCAACGATGACGGAGGGGAAAATCGTCTCGTGGACGAAATCGGAGGGCGATGTCCTCTCCAAGGGAGAGAGCGTCGTCGTTGTTGAGTCCGATAAGGCCGATATGGATGTTGAGACCTTCTATGATGGCATCCTCGCCGCCATTGTCGTCCCTGAGGGTGAATCCGCTCCCGTCGGAGCTCCGATCGGAATCCTCGCTGAGACCGAGGATGAGATTGAGGAAGCCAAAGCTAAGGCCGCTAAGTCCTCTTCTGGTCCCGCCGCTTCTTCTGCTCCACCTGCAACTTCGCCGTCTCCGCCTCCTCCATCTCCAGCGCCTAAGGCTGATTCGGTGGCGGCGGAGGGACCGCGGAAGACAGTTGCAACGCCCTTCGCAAAGAAGTTGGCTAAGCAACATAAAGTTGATATTAACAAGGTTAATGGAACGGGGCCGTTTGGGAGGATTACGCCTGGTGATATAGAGAAGGCGGCTGGAATTGAGAGCCCTAAGAAGCCTACCTCAGCAGTTGCATCCGATCCACCACCGGCCAAGACGGCTGCTCTGCCTAAACCGGCTGGTGGCGCTAGTTACGCTGAGATTCCGGGGTCTTCTGTGGTTCCGTTCACAACTATGCAATCTGCTGTGGCCAGGAACATGGTGCAAAGTTTATCTGTTCCAACTTTCCGCGTTGGATATCCAGTGGTTACTGATGCTCTAGACGCTCTTTATGCGAAGGTAAATTGCTGATTCATGTACAATTGTTCATCCAATTGGGCTTGTTGATGTCCTTTTTGGATTTATTTTTGAAATTGGTTGAATGATCTTCTCAGGTAAAGAAGAAGGGTGTGACAATGACTGCTTTGTTAGCTAAAGCTACTGCAATGGCGCTTGTTCAGCATCCGGTGGTGAACTCTACGTGCAAGGATGGAAAAAGTTTTACGTATAACAGCAATATTAACATTGCTGTTGCAGTGGCTATAAATGATGGTTTGATTACTCCAGTTCTTCAGGATGCAGATAAGGTATACAAATTATGCTATCATCAGTTGCACAAAGTTTACATTTGTGCTTAATAATTTGATGGGTTTTTATGCAAAACAGTCTGTATATAGCTGAGAATGATGAATTGGCTTTGTCAATGCAGCTGGACCTTTATTTGTTATCCCAGAAGTGGAAAGAATTGGTTGATAAGGCCCGTGCCAAACAACTTCAGCCACATGAATATAATTCAGGTTTTGTTATTTGATTTTTGATCTTTGTCATGCCTTTCTTCATGAGCGATTAACTTTTCATATCAGAGTCTTCTACTTGTTTCAAACTTGCTCCTTTTATATACATGTAGGTACATTCACTCTGTCAAACTTGGGCATGTTTGGAGTGGACAGATTTGATGCTATTCTTCCTCCTGGCCAGGTGAGAGTGCTACACCAAAATTTCTCTTTTCAGGAAGATTTAGTTTAACTTTATAGCAAGCCCCAATTGTCAAACATGATGGTTAAAGAAATCTGAAAAGGAAAAAAGAAGCCATGCTATTATTGATTGTCTCTCTGCTTGTTCCTGAACATCTTAGCACCAGGCTTAATAATGTAGTATTGAAACTGTTGTCAGGGAGCTATAATGGCTGTTGGAGCATCAAAACCTACTGTTGTTGCTGATGCAGATGGGTTCTTCTCAGTTAAGAACAAAATGCTGGTCAGTATCCATCCTTTACCGTACATGCTCAATTTCCCAACTAATTAGTTTGTCTAGTGAATAATTTGAAAACACTTTGGTCAGTATACATCCTTTAATAATGTAGTATGACAGTTAGTTTGTACATCTGATGAATTGTAATTCACCCTCGAATAGGTGAATGTCACTGCTGATCACCGGATCATATATGGTGCTGATTTGGCTGCCTTCTTGAAGACCTTCTCAAAGATCATCGAGGACCCTGAGAGCCTGACAATGTAGAATGATGATGATGATATTATGCTTCAGGTCATCGAATGCATGATGTGGTTGTCAGATCTTAGTATCAAATACACAGGTATGATCAAACTGATTCTTGTGATGAAAAATCCGGCATTAGATGATATAGTTCCATTGTGGCACTTCATTTTCTTGAATATTGTACCCTTCATCCAAGTTTTATTTAGGTTGTGTGAGTCTTTTATTACCATCCTATTTGTTCCTCGACATTTCAGAATTTTTAATGTATCACTATTACTTTCCATCAGCAACAAGTATGCATGATAACAGAAGTGTAACTGCAGACATCCTCCCATCTCCATCAGAATGAGGATAGCTTTTGTAAGTTAGGCCGAAAAAGGGCCATTAGTTAAGTAGAACCTAATAATATCCAGAACTTACAATACATAATTACAAGATTACAAAAAACCTCTGATTATGGAGGTGAATACTTTATCATTGTATTGTGTGTATGCTTATACTGTTTGACAGGCAATGAGGCCTTGATGACTCCTCCTATCCTTTGGTCTGCTGAATGTTCTGGAACAACAATTATAACACAAGCACATAGGTTACAGATGGCACACTGAATCCAAAGATTTTCACTGCAAATGTATTTAGCAAAGTCATCTAAGTTGTTGATTCTAATGACTGAACTAACCTAATCCACTTATGCAACATCAATGGAAAACTGCAACATCAATGGAATATTATAATACAAAAACTGTTCATGTGTATACTGAGCAATCAATCAACCTTTGATTCTTTGAACAGCAGTAAACATGAATTTTGGATTTGCCATTTCTAAACTTGTTCACATACAATCTATTCAACAATCAAAACTTCCATCACAGTCTACAGTTGGAAATTACAGAATATAATAATTGACACTTCCTTCTCAAATGCTGTTATTGCCAAAACAGATCTAAACTATGAATGCTCCCGTCGTGCATTGTATAGATGCATCCCTTCTGATTAAATCCCGCAACCTTTTCGCTAAAGTTTCAATTCTGTAATTTGGAGGTGTTAGAGTAGTCTTGAAAAATTAATTATCACTATCAGGCAGCCGTATTATCAACTCAACCGATCTATTAAGAAACTGCTGTAAACATTGGCTTCCTTTGTTGAATTGAACAATTTACTTTGCAAAACCACTGGGCTGTATAAAGAACTTTAACTCCCTGAAAAATAAATTCACCAAACAAATGTTACGGGCCTTGAGAATATAGTGACTCAAAAACATCCAGTAAACCAAATTAGGACTTGCTTCCTGTGCAAGGAACCAAACCTCCTGTTTTAAGATTCTGCACTTCTGGAGCAAAGGGAAAGAACACGGCTTTGAAATCTAATAATGCCAGATTTACCCTTTTAGTGTTCACCTCATGTGATTTTTCAAAAAAAAAGAAGATCGCACGTAATTTTTTGTGATCCTATCAAAACATAATCTATCTTATCGTAACGTAATCTTCATATAATCTTTTTTTAATTATCCTATCAAAACATAATATTATATTTGTATTTTCTAACGTAATCTTCATAGGATTTCAAGCACACCGCTTATATATATACACAAGATCAAAATCGATTTTTGAAGTATACTCTCGACAGAAACATCTCCCCAAACACACAAACAAATCCATGGCATCGAAGAGAACCTTGTTTCCAATTTTGTATTTCAAGGGATTAGTGGTAGAAGATACGAACAATACTAGAAAATTTGGAGCAATCGCTATCGCATACTTGAACACCAGGAACCAACTCATCTTTCAGAAGTCCAAGCCCTTACTTCTGCCTGAGAATGAGTTGAGTGACAAAGTCGCTCAACTCGAAGCTTTTGATTATGCACTCAAATTTGCTCTCAGCTTCAACCAAACTAGGGTTTGCTACCACTCAGATGATTTCAATCTTGATCTTTTCGTGAGTTTTCTAAAGATTTGATTTTTTTACTTTCAGTTTATATTAAAGATTCCAGATTTTAAGTTGTGGTTTTGGTTGTATTTAAACAGTTGGAACAACAGAGAAGAAAACAGATACAACGTCTCCTCCAACGCCTCCTCCAACGCCTCATACCTGGATGCTTCATGGTATTTAATTATTCATCCAAATAACTTTAAAAATAAAGTCTATTATTTTTTTCGTTTGAAAAACATGGCTAAAGCTTCTTGGTAGTTGAACGAGCTTATTGTTTTTTTTATAAATGTGATGGGTCTTTTGGATAATAAAACTTAGTGTAACCGAGATATATATGTATATGTATATTTGTTTGTTTGTAGGGTTACATTTATAATATTTCATTCAATAATCTAACATAAGCTTTTAATGATAAGCTATCATGCTTCTCAAACGTCCACTAAATTTTGTGTACAACACGGATCCTATATACTATGCAGATGAATGCAAGTGAGACACCAGAGGAGATCAAAGTCACAGCTTTGCTAGAGAGTGTAACTAGTCTAAAAAAAAGATTACAGGCCTGCAATCCATCATACTTAGCAACACGGAAGAATGCTGAACTTGTAACAGAACTGGCGAGATCTTCCATAGCGAAACAAGCTGCAGGCAAGCAAGACGACGACGACAGAGATCTCACAAACAAGGAGAATTGCGTCATTTGCTTAGAAACCGTCGATTCTAAACTTATCCATGAGCTTGAAGGCTGCAAACACCGTTTCTGCTGGAAGTGTATGCAACAGTACGTTGCCCTAAGAGTGAAAAACGGGATGCTTCCTCGATGTCCAGAATTCAAGTGTGAATCATCAATGAGTCTTGATGCATGTCGGAAATTCGTTACACCAAAATTGTATAACAGAGTGGAGCAAATGATTAAGGAATCTTCGATTCCGGTTATGGAGAAGGTTTATTGTCCGAACCCTAAGTGCTCGTACTTGATGTCCCGGACGGCGGCTTTAGCAGACAGCAAGAGTGATGGTAGTCCAACGTTAACGACTTGCAGGTGCGTGAAATGTGATATGTTGTTCTGTATGAACTGTAAGGTTCCGTGGCACTCGGGTTTGTCGTGTCATACTTACAAGAGACAGGAATGGTATTCGGGTTCCGTTGATGCCAAGCTCAAACTGCTTGCTCGTGAATGTGCATGGCAACAATGTCCAATGTGTTCACATATGGTTGAGCGTATTGTTGGTTGCAGAATTATACCCTGCAGGTATTTTATATTTATATATATATATATATATATATATCCTTGTCTGTATATGGAGATTCTTCTTACGATAAACTTGAATTGTTTTGTTGTTGCTTTGCAGATGTGGACACGATTTCTGCTACTTGGGTGGTCTCCAGGCGAAGAGCTGTACTTGTGGGATGCTTAATTACTTGATGAACACATAGTCGTTATTCCAAAAATGTAGAAATTGGGTTCATACAAATACAAATGCTTCTTGTATGATTTTGTTCTTGTTTTTTCTCCAAAGGCTATAAACCTTAAAATCTGTTCAACACAGCTCAAAATACTTTGCTGTAGACTGTAGTGATTTTTTTTGGCAGTGCTCTCCTGCGCGGTGGTTATTAAATAACGTTGCTATCCGATAATTTTTATAAAGTCACGATTTTAGCCGGATTGAATATCTGATCCGAAATCTGAATCGGATATCCGACCCGAATATTTACTATCGAATTTGAAAAATCTTTCGGATCAAACTCGATCATCAAGTTGAATCTTCGATTTGTGGATTGGTTTAGGCGGATAAAATATTTTTGCTAACCCGGATATGGCTGCACAGCTATTTCTGTTGTTACATACTTATCTTTGCGCACTGCTGCGTTGCATCTGAAAATGTATAGTTTGTTTATGAGAAAATGAAGTCAAAATAATGACTTAGTTGATTCTTGTCAATTTGTCATAGTCTTTTGTATCTTTGCAGTCATCTATAGTATCTGGCGAACGAAACTTGTCAAGCTGTTTTTTATAAAAAAAATCTTCACGATATTTTGATATCCCAACTGATAATAAATTTGCAAATAAGATAATATTTAATAACATAATAAAATTGAAACAATCAATTAGTGTAGCTAAGTTTGTCTAAAAAGGATATATCTAATGTAATTGACACGTAAAATTTATGTACTTTTCGAACGAAGCTTTGTTGAAAAAAGCTTCGGGGGAGATGATAATAAGTTTGACTGCAAAATTAATCACGTAAAATTTATGTACTTTGCTTCAATATATATTTAGGGTTATGGAAAAAATAAGTGATGCATCACCCTAATTATTTGGTGTAAATTCGACAAGTCCAACTTATTATTCTGCGGGATAACAAATCTAATAGCTTATAAAATAAAATATAGAAACTTACTCACATATTAAATATTTTATAAGTATAACAAGTTTGTACAACCATGTCAAAAAATATAGAAAATCACTTACAAATTAAATTTTATACTCCATTGGGATAAATCAAAAAAAATAAAAAATATCCGTTTTGATAAACCAGGAAAAGATGCTATTAAGTTAAATTTTGATGACTCGAAAAAAGAATCTGGTCTGCTTACAGTTTCATCCTTCGCAATCATAATGCTATGACAGTTTCCCTTAGTTATGGGAGATGTGGTAATATATCGACTCAACATGCCGAAACATTTGCGCTAAGGGAGGACTTGTTATGGCTTATGATTTGGGATCAAAATATTGAAATTGAAGATATTGTCTTTTTGTCATTAATATGGTTAAACAGATATGAAAACCTCCTTAGGGAATGGATCTTTTGATGTCAGATATTTCTAATATTCTTGTGAGTTTCTGTCGGTTGAAGATACACCATGTATTTAGAGAGGTTAATTGTGTTGCTGACTTACTAGCAGAGTTGGAACACAGTTACCTCCACTGTCCTAGTTAACAAGCTCATCCGAAAAGATATCATAGGGTGGAGAGTCTAGAGGAGACGATTTACCATAATTGCTTACCTTATACCTTATAGTATAAAAATAAAATAAAAAAAATTTTATACTCCATGAAACGGAAACGTCGGATGACTCGCAGAGTCCATTGGACCTTGAAAATATATATCCAAATTCACTTGACACTGACACTTGACAGTCTTTTGCCGCAATGCCTCGTACAATTAGTTCAAAACGCCGTCGCACGGAGACAAGCCAAACCACTGAATCCACGGAGCCGGGGTTGCCATTGACGCCACCCCATCCCACCGACGTCATAATCCAAGATACGGAAGCCTCGACATCGACGCCCCAACCTCCCTCTGCCTCTAGAAGCCAAAAGACGGAATCCATGGAGGAGGCATCCACGTTTCAACTTCCTATAACCGTGGATGAGAATCATGAGATAACCGCTTCCTCCGATCTCGATTTAGCGTTCCAACTTCAAATAAAGGAAGCAATAGCCGCCTCTGTCTTGTATTCTACTTCAACCGCCGACGAATTCGCCGCCGCACCAGATGTCTTCGCCGAGAGAAAGAATCAGGAGAATATACATCATTTGAAGTCCGAAATGCGAAGTATGAGAGAAGATTTCGATCTCCGATTGCATGACCGTAAAGCTGCTTCGGAGATCATCGCAATTCCTGATGATGAATGGATAGTGACAGGAGATAACTATGCAAGGCCGTATGCCATCGGCTCCACATCTACAACCGGAGGTAGCGATCTAGGGGTTTGCCAGCAGTTCAGTTTGTATTTCAAGGGATTGGTTGTGGAGGATAAGAAGAACAGTGCTAAATTGGGGGCCATTGGTGTCGCCATATTCGATTCTACAAATTCCGTGGTGCTCGAGGTGTCAAAGCCTTTGGATTTGCCTAAGGCTGAAATGACAGATGACATTGCCGAACTTGAAGCTTTCGTCCAGGGACTTGAGCTTGCCTTTAGCTTAGAATTGACCAATGTTGTCTACTTCTGCGTTGACTTTGATGTTGACCATTACGTGTTTCCCTTTTCACAATCCTTATTTCTCTATGTTAGTTTGTTGAATTGATAGCATGGTTTAAATTGTTCCAGCTCACTGCTAATCCGCAACCAAACAACACCAAAACAGCAGAGTTGGTATGTGGTGCAGTTCTTCTTAAGAATAGATTCCAGCGTTGCCATTCATCTACTGCAATGCAGAATAATGCTCAATTTGTGTCAGGACTCGCAAGATCTTCAATAGAAAAACAAGCTGGGAAAGCCATAAAGGAAATCATAATTATAAAGGAAACATGCCCCATTTGTTTGGAGGACGTTGATTCTGAAGGTTTGTTTGAATTTGGTAATTGCCATCACCGTTATTGCTACTCTTGCTTGCAAAAGCATGTAGAACTGAAAGTGAGGGAAAGAGAGCTTCCTCGATGCCCACAATCCAACTGTGAATTAGAGCTAAACATCAATGACTGCAGAAAATTCCTTACCAGGAAAATGTATAATGTACTGGACCAGTTTATGAAGGAGTCTTCGATTCCTATTACTGAGAAATTGTATTGTCCAAACCCTAGATGCTCAAACCTAATGTCCAAGACAGAAGAGTTAGCGAATAGCGTACAGAGTGGGACAACCGCGTGTACCTGTGTAAACTGCAATACAAAATTCTGCATAAACTGCAAGGTGTTGTGGCACTTAAACATGTCATGTGATACCTACTTGAAACGGAAACCGGATTTGAGCTCTCCTGATGGGAAACTGAAGCTACTCGCAGGAGACGAGAAATGGAGACAGTGTCCAATGTGTTACCATATGGTTGAACTTGTCATTGGCTGCAACCACATATATTGCAGGTACATAATCTCAATGTTTCTTCAATCTTTCTATTTGATTACTATGCTTGATTTTTTTCAATTCATTTGGCAGATGTGGATATCAGTTCTGCTACTTGTGTGGAAGCGAATGGAAGAACAAGAAAGCCACTTGTTCTTGCCCGTTGTGGTCCGAAGACAAAATCATCCTTGGTGGTGCTGCTAACTTACAGTGATCATCTCTATGAAGGTGATTTCTGGTTAGCTTTTTATAGTTGGTCCCAAACAGCTCAGTATTTCCTCTGTTAAAGATACATTTTCGTTCAACTCTTTGCTGGTACCCGATGCTGCGTTGATGCATTTATGTAAATGTTTTGAGTAAAGAATGATAGCATCTGGTTATGTACATAGTTTTTAACTAGCCAGGCTTTACAAATCTTGCTCATTCAGAAATTAGCTGATTTGACCATCATTTTGATCAATTTAACGTGGGTTTACTTGATTATTGTCAATTTCACTTTTTTTTTTTTCTTTTACAAATCTTGATCGAAACAACGTCAGAATAGCATAATCATCATTTTAATATTAAATAACTCACGAGTGCCACACAATTTTATTATTTTAAAATACTTGGACCTGACGCAAAATTAACAAAAATTCAGGGTATCACACGAAACTAATCTTTATTAATTTAGAGTAGGTTTTGAGATTCGGGTTCGTGATGGCTTTGGTTTTGATCACCGTCACCTTGTTGATTACTCTTTGAATGTCAAAACGTCGTCGTAAGCATGCGGCTTCGTCGATCCAAAACCCTACAACAACAACCATGAACGTGAAGAAACAACCGCTCACTCCTATCAAGACTTGGCGTTTTCAATTAATTCCAAATGCAAGAAGCATTAGCTGGCTCCGTCTTGGACGCGGCTTAATGAGATATATAGAGTATCAGATACACGTGGGTTGTTAGTTTACACAGCTAGTCAAGTTGTTAATAAGCTTGACAACTGTCACACTGTGCACCACACAATCCACTAAGAAGCATGTAGACATACTCAATACCCGGTGTTTTTCGGACACATTGAATCAATGGAATAATCAGTTCACAAAACAATTCTCTCAATCTCTCTCGTTTCTCTCTCTCAAACTTTATGTATGAAAGTCAATATGCTATTAGTGCTACATCTCACATCTGGAATCATCTCAACAATCCAATGACAAGTGGAAGAAACTCGACAGCTGTATCAGGGTCGGGATCAGGATCACCAATCACGCCTCTCAATCCTTTCACAAATCCATGGATGGGTATTACAGACATAGGACATCCGTACTACGTCCACCCCTTTGACCAGTTAGGTTTGCCAATTATTTCCATAATCTTTGATGGAAAAGGTTACAATGAATGAAAACGTTTAATCAATATGTCCTTGTCTGCCGAAAACAAATCTACTTTTATCGATGTAGTTTGTCAAAATCATACATGAATTCAAGAACGGCTAGGGCTTGGGATAGATGCAATGACCTAGTTATGACTTGAATATTAATAAGTGTTTATTAAGAAATAAGGAGTCTTATGTCATGTAACACTACTCAATAATTATAGAAGGAACTTGAAATTCATTATGGTCAATTCAATAGAACTCAGTTTTATGCAATTTAAAAAGAACTTGCTTTCATGTCTCAAGGAAGTAACTCTATTTTTACTTTTTCAACAAAGATCAATATTTTATGGGAGGATTTGCTATCATCAGAAAAAAGTTGGTTTTTTCTAATTGTGGAACTAAACAAGATTTGCCAAAATTTGAAGAGGATCTTGATTCAACTTCTTATGTGTTGAATGAAAGTTATTCAGCCATTCGTGAACAAATTCTATTGATAAATCCTTCACCTTCCTTTGCTCAAGATTACTACATGCTTTTGCAAGAAGAAATGCAAAAAAGTATATTTGTTCTTGTTAATACTGGTGAAGAATTTGTTGTCATGTATGCATCTCAAAACAGGTGAGATTCTAGCTCAAATCAAACAAGAAACCAATACAAAAAGAACAACAATCAAGCAATCGAGAAATGATAACAATGTTGACAAGAAGTATGAGGAAAGGAATGGAAGACCTTTCTGCACTCACGTAAACAGGGTTGGACACACTGTGTCAAATGTTACAAGATCATTGAATATCCACTCAAAATAAAAATACGTATGGATCTTTTTCATAAAAAATTAAATCCATAATTGGAAAACTAATATCACTGACGAAGACGATTACGATATAAAACACTAACAAATGAAGAAAATAACTCCGTCAAAAGAAAAAAAACACAACATTAAGTGGGATAAACCAAAACCTGACTTCTATAAATTAAATTTTGATGGATCAAAACTCGATTCGGGAGTTACATCCATTGGTCTTGTGATTCAGAATCACAGGAAAAAGGTTGTCAACCTCAAATGTTCAAAAGAAATAATGTCAACTCACTTATAAAAGCCGAAACGTTTGCTCTTAAATATGACTTATGACAATTTGTGTGTTATCAAGACACTCCAAGGTTTGTGGACTTGTTCATGAGAAGTCAAGATGATTTTATCGACTCCATACTAGATCTTGATTTCTTTAACGTTACGACCGTTTGACCAATCTGAAAATTTTGACACCCAATGATGTCAATTTTTCTGATAATCCCAGACTGTTCTTATCCAATGATGATTTCAATTGGACTACGTCTAGAAATCCAACTAATCGATTTTCGTTATAAAAAATAAAATAAATAAAATAAAAAATGCGTGTAGAGAGTAATTTATGGTGGATTTTGCAAACGGGGTGGAGACTGCCTTTTGAAACGACATATGAACTGACGTTTGATAATGCATTGACAAAGAGTCACTTTTTCACAACTCTGCACCCTTAATACGGCGACCCGCATATCAAACCAGACGTCCCTTTGGCTACCACAATCCAAAGCGCCAACTCCTTTCCACGTCTCTGCTCGCTCAATACGGGTGTATCCAGTGATTCTATGGTGGCTTCGGGCTCGGGGACGAAATGCGGCGAAGACGATGACCTTGCGTCGTTGTTCGCGGCCCAACACGAAGAGCTCAGGTCCGCGAAAATCGCTCAATCCGATCTTGACTTAGCTTTCCAATTCCAGATGAACGAAGCAATGGCCGCCTCTGCTTTGCTGACTCCTTCCGCCGTCGCCTATTCCAGTTCTCCGGGTCCGTTGAAAGACGACTTAAACGACGGCTTGAACGACGACTTCCTCGCCGCAGCAGGCCTCTTTGCCGAGGAAATCGACAGAATGGAGCAAGATCGGGTGCATATGGAGCAGTTCAAGGCCGAGATGCGAAAAATGAGGGAAGATTACGAAATCCGATTGCACGATCAGAAGATCGCTTCGGAAATCTTTGCTATTCCTGAACAAGAGTGGCAAGCGACGGGAGCTTACTATGAGAAACCATACATGGCTACCGGCTCCACAACTGGGCCTTATGCGGCGACGCCCATAGGTTATTACTTCAGTTTGTATTTTAAGGGAGTTGTAGTGGAAAATCGAGGTATCGCAAAGTTGGGGGCAATCGCTGTCGTGATTTTCGATTCTAAAAATGCTTTGGTGCTTGAGGTTTCAAAGCCTTTGATCTTACCTGAAGAAGATATGAGATATGAAGTGGCTGAACTCGAAGCTTTCGTCCATGGACTCGAGTTGGCTCTCGCCCTGGAGCTAAGGCGGGTTGTCTATTTCTGTCTCGACTTCAATGTTGACCATTATGTGAGTATTCTTCTTCAAACGATTATTTGTATCGTTTATTTCTTGTCATAGACTCCACCTGCATTAACTGCTATAAAAATAACTTCTTTTTCTAGCAGCATAATTAGGGTTTCGGACCACAATGTTTGCAAAAGTAGTGGTTGTTTACTTGTTGGTGGGGATTTCAAGCCACAACTACACTGTCATTCCTGCAAATCCATGTATTCAATCTACATTCATATTTGTAGTTTTTTTTTTCGTTCCACATCTATAAGATTAATGCCTAATAACTTTAGTAAGTATACTTGTTTGACCGAGAGAAAATGGTTGATACAACTTGATTGCACATCAAATAAAAAATAATGAGCTCACTGTTTGTTTGTAATCGAGCTAGTGTAATTATCATACCGAGAAGTAAGCAGTGCAGTTTTGTATGTAAAGAAACTCAAGGATTACATTTTTGTTTCTATTTAGCTATATCTTAGATGGGACCAGAAATATAGTATATATCTGACTATCTCCATTGCAGACTTATGTATGTAACTCTGTATATTTTGATTTTTAAGCTCTGTGTTGTGAGGTATGTAATTTCTGATCCTCACCAGGTGTATTAGATGCCGCCGCTTGTAGGTGAAAAACACATCTATATATCTAGTTATGAAGCGAGACTCTTTTTTTGTTTTGCATGTCTTCCTAACACAAACGAAATTATGTTCTTTATAGAATTGCTCATGTATTTCTTTCTATTATAAATGTAAGGCTGCTTTCAATTATTTGAATACGTGGGACATCGCAGGTACTGTTTGATATAGTATTCGGCTATTCGCATCATCATTCTTCTAACTTGAGTTTGATTGTTGCCTTAGTTTCTATCGTAAATGTGCATACGAATCTTTTCATCGATCTGTAGTTTTGTTGTATTTCATATCAGCTGTTTTTTATACTGTCATGTCAGCTCAAAGGAAATCAGAAACCTAAGGAAGGAAAAGTTGCAGAGCTGGTAGACCGTGCAAATTATCTGAAGAAGAGATTTCTTGATTGCAATTTATCTCTTGAAACTAATATGTACACTCAATATGCAATAGAGCTTGCAAAATCTTCAATAGCGAAACAGTCTGGCAGATCTGTTAGGGAAATTATTCTCATAAAGAAAAATTGTCCAATTTGCTTGGAGGACGTGGATACTTGGAAGATGTTTGTGATTGGTCGTTGCCACCACCGCTTTTGCTCCTCTTGCATGCAAAAACATGTAGAACTTAAAGTTCTTGGTAGGGAGTTTCCTCGGTGCCCTGAACCGAACTGTGGATTAGAGTTGAACATCAATGCTTGCAGAAACATCCTTTCCAAAAAAATGTGTGATGTAATGGACCAACTTGTTAAGGAATCCTCTATTTCTGCTTTAGACAAGGTGTACTGTCCGAATCCTCGGTGCTCGTACTTGATGTCCAAGACTGATGCTTTAGCAAACACCCGGAGTGTTGCAGGGACTAGTACAGTGGAAACCGCGTGTAGATGCGTGAAATGTCATCTACTGTTTTGCATAAACTGCAAGGTGTCATGGCACTCCAACATGTCATGTGATGCTTACAAAGAGTGGAAACCTAGTTCAAGCTCTGCTGATGCGAAGTTGATGGTGCTTGCTGGAAAGGAAAAGTGGAGAAGTTGTCCAAAGTGTAGGCATATGGTTGAGCTTGCCGAAGGTTGCAATCACATATACTGCAAGTAAGCTCAATGCTATTCCTCTCCAGTGATAAATGCTTAATATTCCAGTCCTCATAGTATGGAACATAGGGGAAGAGAAATATATTTTTGGGAAGTGTACAAGAAATAACAAAGACATATTTCTTAGAGCATCTCCATTCTAGTCACTAGGAGTTTGTTAACCACTTTAGAAAATAAAATAAAAGAAAATGTCAGGAAGGATGATAGAAACAAAACAAATAATTTCGTTAATGAAACTTCTTCAATAGAGACGGCGGCATCTGGTATCTCCAAGCTAGCAACATAGAAGGGGAAAGGGAAAATGGAAATAAAGGGTAAAAGTAGCAATTAAATTATAAAAGAGACGAATGAAGAAAAAAGGTACCATCCAAAAGCCTTTTCAGACGGGGGAGTTTCTTAGAATGAAGAAGCAATTCAATCCGTCTCCCTTCTACTCAACCTTCTTCTTCGCATTGTGGGGTTTGCAGTAAACAAAAATTCAAACCTGAATCCATAAGCTCTATTTTCTAATATTCTGAACCGAACTGGTAATAAGTCTCGGTCTTTTTATAATAAAATTGCCACGTGGACCAGTAGAATTCTAAGGATAGAGATTGAGACAGAAGATTTGAATTGTTGTTTAGTTGCGTCGGATTTGTCGGATTTGTAGTTGTAGTTGTGGTTTGTGTTGTAATTTTTTATTATATTTTTATACATTTTAATTTGTAAAAATATATTGTAGATTAATAAGGTAACGTGTTTAGTGAAAGTAGAATTTGTGTTGTAATTTTTTATTATATTTTTATACATTTCAATTTGTGAAAATATATTGTAGATTAATAAGGTAATGTGTTTAGTGAAAGTAGAGTTTGCGGGTGTTTTAACTAGGTAAAAGACATAAATGTCCCTATACTACTCCGCTTTTCACGTTACAGATTGGAAACCAAAATTGATTTCACATCCTGTGCTGTTCACGTTACAGATTGAAATTTTTTTTTCACCGTTCTTCCAAGAAAGTTCTACTCATATCCAAATTCAACGAAAAAGTTAGAACAAATCTAATTATTAGATCCAAATCCAACAAAAGTAACCAATACAAACCTATAAAACCCGAAAATCAACCTTCACAACAGTACTAGAGCGGAGAGGTTGACTTGAATGGAGAATGGGATTGGAGAGTTACGAGGAAAGAAGACTTGAAGGAAATCGATTATGTTATGTGAGACTGTGGTGAGAGAGATATGTCGCTTTGAAAAGAAGAGGGAAGAGGTGAGAAGAACGAAATTGCCGCTGGAGTGGAGAGGAAGGCCGTCGAACCTATCACCCAATGTCTCTTCAGCGTTTCTCAATTATCTCACCTTCAGCGTCATATGACTGAATATGAAAACTGAGAAGGAACCGGAAATTCGTATTTCGGGCCAACCCTAAGGAAAATGTTGATTATCGAATCTCGTTCCACAATTTTAGTTGTCATAGGTTTGAACTCGTTCCACCATTGTCGTCTGTCATAGGGTTTCATTATCAAATCCATATCGAACAAATGGATATAAGAAGGAGAAGGAGAATGATAAATGAGTACAAAACCAAAATTGTGATATGTGTGTAGTGAATTGTGAATGTGAGGGCAGATGAGGGGTAAAATTCCCAACCTTTTTTTTCAAATTTTCAAGAATCTACTATAGGAAGATTTCCGAAATTCCCATTTCAAATCTTTGTAAACCTCTAACAAAACTCTAACCTAATTCTCAAATGCCTAACAAACCGCAACTTCTAATTTGTTGGTCCCATCCCAAATCTTAAAAAAAAATCTCCTAACATGTGTAACTAAACACAACCTAATTGTTTGTTTACAAGGTTTAAAAACAAAGTTACTATGTCCGGATCTCAAAAAGATCTTATCCACAATGTCTCAAAATTGAAAAATAAATAATTACACAAGTTTGAAAGACAAAGACTTTTCTTCGTGTTCACGCAGACCGTGTTCTAACAACTCGGGCTTATGGTAACAACTTACCTGTACACTCAAAAAAACAAATGGAGCCAAAACTGTAGTAAATTATATTTGCCAAAAAAACCTTCTTCTAAAAAGAAGTTTGAAGCGCCACCGCCTGTCCCAGCAAAAACCCAAGATGAAAATCAAGATCCCCTCTTCAAGTTTACGCCTATAGCGCCCCCTTCTTTAAAATGTTCCCGGTAGGCAAAAAATCTTACCAATTAATGGTTCATCAAAAGCCTTTGTAGCAAATTGATCAATTCATGATAATATTCTCATAGCACACGAAATATTCCGCTACTTTTGCACTAAAAAGGATAAGGAAGGGTGGCCTGCTATCAAACGTGATATGAAAAAAGCATATTACCAAGTCAACTGAGATTTCATCATTAGCATCCTCCAAAAATTTGGTTTTAATGATGAATTTGTGGGATGGATCAAAGAATGTATAACTAAAGTCTCCTTCGTTGTTCTTGTAAACAACGGACAGACGGACGAATTCTTTCATGAAAAAGGGCTTAGACAAGGAGATCTTGTATCCCTTCTATCTATTCATTATAGGGGTTGAAATCCTAACACAAATACTACAAGAAGATTGCAATAAGTACGACAATCATATCGGATTCTCCGTATGTAGACAAGGTATCTCAATCCCTTTCTTATCTTTCGCTGGTAATATGATTATTTTTGCTAAAGAAAATGTAACTTCCTGTCAAAGAACTAAGCAAATTATGTATATGTACTACTCTTTGTTGGGACAAAAAACTAACTTTAAAAAATGACTTTCCAAACAACAAAAAACAAAACATTGAGAGCAACATTACCCAATTAAAAAATGATTTGGCTATGAGTTACACCACAACCCTCGACAAATATCTTGGATGCTCAATCATTAATAGAAGAGTGACAAAAGAGAGACATTTGGTGAAAATATTTGGCGGCTAAACCGACTTTTGTTATGCAAAGTTTTATGCTCCTGATCCATAATTTGGAGTTAGATAAAACATATAAAAAATTATTTTGGAACAAAGGGGACCAACACATGACTATCATTAGTTGGGCTGTAATATGTAAATTATAAAAGAATTGCGGCATCAAATTAAGGAAATCATTAATCATGAACAAAGCCTTACAAATGACATTTTTGTGGAAAATCCTGACAGAACCAAACAAAATATGGGTCAAAATTGTCAATGAAAAATACATTAAAACCATAATATCCTCCATTTCCAAAGAAAGGATCGACGTCTTGACAATTGAACTGTAACACCCCAAATCCGCGGGACTCGGGATGCTACGGGCGAGACCTCACAATGGGTCCCGACCCTTAGCTTGACAACAATTTCACCGGACCTTCCAACAAGGAACAAATAAAGGCGAACACTCAAAACGTTTTTAATGTATGCGGAACCGAAAAGTAAGAAACTACAACTTGGAAACTCAGCCGAGTCCTCAAAACAACATAACTCTAATACGAAACTTAAACCGTACAACATAAACCACAATACGAAAACATAACCCAAAAACATCCCCGTCCTATAATGTACGGAGACCCCGGCTGTCCACTCCTCCGCCTCACTCGGCGGCATCCCTAACCTGCAAGTCATCTACACAAACGGTTTAAAACCGTTTGCTAATATTCTAAGCATTAGAAAAGCGGTGAAGGCAGAAACACATACATAACACAAAACATAAATCACACAAGTCCAATTTATTATCTTTTATTATTAAGTCGTATTCCGTTCTAATTCAACTTCTGTTGTGACACAAGACCACCATGGTCTCGCCTCGGTCCCTACTTCCGGCAAAGAATGGTACGGATGCACCCGACCATCTAACCCGCCGGGCTAGTCGCCGAGAACCTCCTAGACTCACTCGGTCGTAGGCAGTGATGTCACCGCCCGTTATCATACACTTGAGCCAACATATACATATAAGGTCGGTGGTTCTAATTACCGGTTTAATTGTTATAACATAACATAAACACACACCACCAAACACACATCAATGCTAATACATAAAATACGAGCTAAGTAAGTCCGGAGACTTACCTCGTCCCAAACGCTAACTCACACAACGCTCTCGCTTCCTTGGGAAGAAGTATACAACCTGCTCACAACAAGATATCATAAAAACCCGCTCAACTCAAGAAGTCTAGGACTTCTACACAAATGATCTACGCAAGATCATTTGACTCACATTCTAGGACCGCATCCTAGAATCTATCATAATCACAGTCAAAAACGACATAAAAGCCTACGAGGTCTAACACGCTCATCACACTCTCCTAAGGTCCCAAAAGCCACTACCTGGCATTCCTTCTAAGTTATGCTAGATCCAACCTATCATGATACTACTAAACATAACTAGATCGAGATAAGATTATTAGCTCGAGGGAGAGGGTACTCACGGGACGTCAAATGATGGAAGACGATCTATGAATGTCGATATGGATTCGTGGCCTTTATCGGGCTTCGGAACCTAGCATCAAAACTACACAATTTAGCTCATACGCTAAATTGATCATAAAATATAGTATATAAAAACCTAAGATAAAACTCGTTTATAAAATCCAAGGTTAAAAACCGCTAACACATTTTCCGGGGCAATTATACATTTTCCAAACATATGGGTCAAAACTGTAATAACCAAAATGCTGGGTACATTATGCAATTAACACAAAACTGAGGGAGGCCGAAATGTAATTATACCAAAAGAGAGGGGGCCTGATTGGAATTAAGCCAAAAGGCTGTTCAAGGCTCACGGCGGCGGCGGCAAGGAGGACGCAGGCGCGGGAAAGGGCTCCGGCCGGGAGGAGGGTGGCTCCGTCGGTCCCGCTGGCGGCTGCAGGGGGTGGCGGCGGCCTCTAGCTCCGGCGAGGACAGAACATCGGGGAGGAGGGTGAGCCGTTGTCCAACCGAGGCCGAAGGAAAAGGGCGAGGCGAAAGGGGAGTGGCCGGCGTCGGCGGCTCCGGCTGGGCTCGTGCATGCAAGGCACGGCGAGGGCGGAGGCGAGGGCTTCCCTTGCTGCGACGGTTTTGCTTTTTGGCTTCGACCGGCCAAGCCGAGGAGGGCTAGCAGCTCCTCGTGTTGGCGGGTGGTGGCTCCGGCGAGCTCGAAGGAGCCTGCTCCAAGGTGGTGGCTCTCCGGTGCTCGAGCGGCCTGGACGCAGAGGAGGGTGGAGAAGAGATGGAGGGTGAGCTGGGCACGATGAGAGAGTGAGGCGGGGGAGGAGTGTGGAGAAGAGATGGCGTGAAGGGGGACGAGGACGCAGGGACGAGGGGTCGGGTAGGCGGGCGGCACTCCTGCAGGGCTAGGCACTAGGCTAGGTGGCCGAGCTAGGCGGGCGGGCGGGAAGCAACTCCAAGAAAGGAAAAAAAGAAGAAAGAATAAAAGAAAAATAAAAGGATAAAGAAATATTTAAAGTAGGAGTAAGTAACCCGAAAACCGGAACCGGAATTATTTTGACTCGGGAAACTTTTCCGACGTTTTTACGAAAATAATAATACGGATATACGTGAACGTATTCCAAACAAAATAAATACTCGGCAAAGATCCACAAAACGCTCTCAGTCCGGAATAAAATTCCCGGACGTTACATGAATAACCTTATGATACTTAAAATTGAGTTACAAAATGACATTATCTGGCAAGTCGGAAATGGTAAAGCCATTAACTTTTGACATTATAATTGGGTCACAACGGCGCCGCTTATAAAAAGGTTCATATACCAATCAAATTGATACAAATATAAAAGTTAGTCGCTTTATAAGCGACTCGAGAGATTGAGATGTCGCCAAAATTGTTAATGAACTATAAAGTATCATTAACCCGGATATTAGGGAAAAAAGGAAACGATTATACAAAAAAATAAAATATATAATAGATTAGTTTGGAGATGTAGTAAAAATGGTTGGTTTACGACAAAATCAGCTTCGGGATTGAGGAAGAGATGAGATTTTTCCCTTGACAAAGCATGTGATTGGATCTAGAATCTTGATACCCAACCTAAAATGAAAATTGTCCTTTGAAAAATTTCAAAAAACGGAATTCCAACAAAAGCAAAGCTAAACGAAAGAAGAATTGCCGTAACAAGACATACCTATGTAACCATCATATTGAGGACTTGTTTCACTTGCTTATTGATTGTACTTTTAGTAAACGAATAATTGTCAAAATCGATAGGTCAACAACGACTAAACTTAACAACATTAGCCTTGGAAATAAATAAAAAAAAGTTCATGACATCCTACATGAAATGAAAAAACAAGGACTTAACACATTCGTATGCCTCGCAACTATGTGGTGGAACATCTGGTTCTTTACGAACAAAATCATTTTTAGTAATGAACCTATTGGTCCCTA
Organism: Fagopyrum tataricum; assembly: GCA_002319775.1. Lineage (NCBI taxonomy): Eukaryota > Viridiplantae > Streptophyta > Magnoliopsida > Caryophyllales > Polygonaceae > Fagopyrum > Fagopyrum tataricum. Next base: position 50,998,412 of record CM008285.1, read on the forward strand.
CAATAAGGTAATCATTTTAATTAAAACCAAATCTATAAGTGGAAAACTAACATCATTAATGAGGATGATTACGGTATAAAACAACAACAAAAGGCCGGACAATAACTCTACCTAAAGGAAACAAACACAATAGTAAGTGGGATAAATCAAAACCTGAATTCTATAAACTTAAATTTGATGGATCAAAACTCGACTCAGGAGTAACATCCATTGGATTTGTAATTCGGAATCATATGAGAGAGACGGTTAGCCTCGATGCTCAAAAAAATAACTTCAACTTGCTAATAATATAAGATGAAGAATTTACTCTTAAATCTAACTTATAAGAGACTATCAGATTACAAATCAAAACGATCGAAATTGAGGGTAGTAATTTGTGTGTTATCAAGGCACTTCAAGGCTTTTGGAGTTGTCCGTTGGAGGTCGAGATGATCTTGTCTGACTCCGGACTGAAACTTCATTTCTTTGACGAAGTCAAGATCAAGCATGTTTTCAGATAAATCAACTGTTTTTCTGACCGATTGACCCATATGAGAATCTCGACTACAACACCAATTTTTCCGACAATTTCTCTCATCCGCAAATATGTTTTAAGGTGGACTACCTCTAGGATGTAGTCTAGGATGTAGACTGTTATTTGAAAAAAAAAAAAAATCGGGCTTATAGAGTTATAAGTGTGTGAAGATTAGTGAAGTGCCCATGCTTGATTTATTCTGATATATTGAACCCGGTTCAGCATTGCTCCAAAGACGGATCATGACAACATACATACCGGTAAGAGGGCTTCTTCAATATTTGGGCCGTTTAAAGCCCAATTATCTCAATGGGCTTGCTTGCTTTTGGATCTGTCAGAAAATGGGCTTCACTAGATGTAAAATCTCCATCGGACAAAGTAAATTCAAAGCACATCATAGCTATTACACACAGTCAACACATTGAATTACACTCTACACACTACACTTTATCAAAGTTGAAGCCCATAGGAAAACATTTGTTGGAAGCTGAAGTTATTCAATTGACTTGCAGGTTGCCAGGTAGTACGGGTCGGGCCGAGAACCTTCCAGACTAATCCTTCATCTTTTGGAACGTTCTCCAAATTTCCAATCTCCCTTCCGTATTTAAGTCATATATATATACCTCTGAGGCTCTGACGGAGAAATCCGAATCGGACATAATAGCTAACACCGGTTGATAATCTAACAAGAAGTAATCATGTGCTTGGTTTTCGTTTGTGACGAGGAGGAGCAGGTAGTCGGACGGCAGCCGGCGCCAGGAGCGTGTCCCTACTGCGGAGGAGCCGTACAGGCGGTGGACGTGCAGGTCGCTTGGAGATTCTGTTTCCTACCTTTTTGTTTACGCACCGTTCGCAAGTTTTATTGTTGCACTTGCGGTCGACGCCTCTCCTAGACCTCATCCCATTGCTCAATGTGAATATATCTCACGCTTCTTTGTAAATTTATACATCTAATAGCTTTTTATCTCTTTTTTTTTTTTTGTAAATCAATTTTGATGTACAAAATGGCAATTTATCATTTTAGTAATATTTAATATATCATTTTAACTTATGACAAAAAAAAATCATTTTAACCCCCTCATAAAATTAGATATCAACCCGCTGGTGTTCTCACTTCTTAATGTTCTCACTGTTGAACTTGTTTTATGATATAATCAACTAATGGAAATAAATAAGAACTCAAGGTTGTTCGCCTCAGTTTGCTAAAAAAAAAGAAAGAAAAAAGAAGTTATTTGCTTCAAACTTGTTTTTTCATATAGTTATTTTTGAGTCGAAATTAATATATTTATATGAATGAAAAAATATTAGGAAATATATTCATGTTTTAAGGTAAACCACCCATTGAAAGTTATTCGCTTTGATAATTAAATCCGGTTAATTAATGCATTTACCTTCTTTCGGTTTTGTACCTCAATTTATTGTAAATTATACTTTTGCTCATATTTTTTTTTCATTTGCCACATTAGCAATTTGGTCGGGTTTTTGGCAGGATATAACCGAGATGTGGACATATCAAAATCAGTTTATTAGATATGAACTAGTAAATTCTAAAGTATATTCTATTTTATTCGCAGGCCATATTTCGTATTATTTTAAGTTATTGTTCTAATTTAAATAAAAAAGAATCATCAAATGATGATTAGTTAAATATATCTTAAAGGTAAATTCAATCAATTATTGTTATTTTATGTTTTGTATGTATTTCTAACATTATGTATCTAGAAACTAAAAAAATTGAAATTGAAGTTTTTTTTATTACAAATAATCATATATATATATACTAAAGTAGAAAACAAAATTATTGACCTAACACTCTAATAATTGTTTGTTAGATTATTAAGTTCAAGTTTCATTATATTACTAAAGTGTTAAATTCTAAAATTATTTAACTCATAATTCCTATTTTTCTTAACATATAACATCAATTCTATATTAATTTTTACACCACGTCACATTGTTAAAAACTATATGCAGTAAATATTTTAAATCATAATATTTTTTTCTCATAATTATTTTTAAAATTATTTATAATACATATTTTTTTAATTCGATCATATTTTAATAGATAATGATATTCAATATAATATTGATTGTCAAGTAAATCTAATAGTTTAATAACATGTATAAATAAATTAGAAGATTATATATATATCTTTGAACTTTTTGCATCATGTATAATGTTTATTAATATCGCATTAACATCTGGTACGTGGATTACCGATATATAGGTCATCGACCCATTAATTTCACTTTTTAATGTTATTTGTTTAAATGTTTGATCTTAATTTGTGTTTTATCAAATATGGCTTGCATTATCTTATATTTATTTAACAACTTGTGTTATTTAGCAATGAATGTGTAAATTTAAAATTTTAAAATTAAAATATTGATACATTATATATCATTTGATAAATAAATTCAACACAGTCAATATAATAAAAAACCATAATTTTAAAAAAAATGTATGCACATCTTAGTATCTTACACGACACAAATCCAGAACCGGTATATGTATAAAATAAGTATTAATTCTGATTATCTTGTGATTACAGTTGCATGACTAACAATTATAGAAGTTATAATTAAGTAACCTTTATAAAGTCATTAAAGTAAATTTTATTTAAACATAATCTTTTTTAACAAAAAATTTGTGACATTAATCAAAATATAAATTTTGAAAATTCTGGATGGTGTACTTGTGGTTTGGGGTTTTTTCGAATTTTATCCACATATTTTTTTTAGTTCGGATGATACCCTGTGTTTTAATATTTTTCGGAAAATGATTTCTTTAAATTGTAAAGGATTTCAACTTAAATTAATTTTTTCTAAAAAAAACTTATGTGCAAAATATTTTGTAGGACCCCGTTAAATAAGGTATACGAATAATAATGAACGATGTGAGTTATTATGAAATATTAAAATAAATAAATACATATTATTTTAGTAACGTATACGCGATAAATTTTACCTTAAGTAAACAAGTAAGGTAAATATGAATAATTTAAACAATTTACAAATTTTACCTTACTTGATCCTATTCCTATATATATATATATATATATAAAGCACAACGTAATAATTCTAACTTTATATCAATAAAATTCAAAATAGATTATAACAAACACTTATTAACGCTAATATAAGACAATATTATAATAATTTTTATATTTTATTTTGACAAAAACGGTAAGCATTTAGGAAGGATCAGCTTCTCGAACTCCTCCATCCTACAACATCCTTCCGAATGAGTTCATCCAACTAGACCAGAGATGAACTTGATAACGACTGACCACCAAAGCCACACTCCGCCAGCAAGTCTACAACCCCGTTGATCTCTCTGAACACGTGTCTTACTCTGACCTGACAAAAGCCCAACAAAATCGAGGAGATGTCCGATAGAATAAGGTCTAAGTCCCACGGCGGTTTCCAAACTTTATTGACAGAGTTAATAAGCACCAGGCAGTCACCCTCAACTTCAATGTTCTTGAAGCCAAGGTCGAATGCTACTACAAGTCCTTCTCTTAGAGCACATGCTTCGGGATGGAGGGCAGATATGTTACCACATCGCCCAAATCCAAGAGAGACCTTCCTAGCATTGTGATCCCGGATAATAAATCCATACGCGGATTCCCCGGATGGTTTCTTTGCTCCATCAAAATTCAATTTAAAGAACCCGGATTCGGGTTTATCCCATATGATATTTTTAGTTTTTCTTTTAATGATTCGTTTCGTATTTGTATTACTGTTTGCTTCCAAACAAGCCACTTTCCAGTTCGTGATTTGATTTTTTATTTTTATTTCTATATTTTCTGGTTCTTTTTTGTTAAAATTTTTTTGGTTTCTCATTATCCATAAGTTCCACCAGAAGTGGGCAATGTAGATAAATTCATGTTCAGACAGGTTGGACCAAAGCCAGAAAATCATTTCAGAAGTGTTATTACTCCTCTCACTACACCTTCTAATAGCATCCTTAACAACCTGGTTAGTAAGAGAATTAATCAAGAAATGGCATTTAAAGAATAAATGTTCAGCAGATTCATATGGATGATTGCATAGACAACATGACATAGGTACTGAGACTTTTTGTTTTTCAAGGTTTTCTTTTGTTGGGAGACCGTTAATAGACATCTTTCAGAGAAAGTTTTTGACTTTTGGTATAACTTTTAGGTGCCAAATCCATTCATTCTTCCATTCTTCAATTCCTTTCTTTACATAGATCGCTTTCAAAGCTGCTTTCGTTGTGTAGTTACCTCTTTCATCCGGATCCCAGTAGAGTCTATCCCTGATGAAAGTTTTAGGAAGTTGATAGGAAGTAATAGATTCAATAATTTTCGCCGGTAAGAGATTGCCAACTTCATCTCTAATCTTCCCCTCATCCCATTTATTCTCATTAATATAATCTTTAACTCTGAGATCAAGATTCATTGGATGACTACTAATAACGTGATCAATCAAAGGTTCATTCAGAAGCCATCCATCTTTCCAAAAGTTGACAGAACTACCATCCCCGATATTCCATCTAAACCCTGATTCAAAAATATTTCTTAGATTCATAAGTTTTTTCCATTGTCATGATGTGTTATGTTTAACTTTATAATTCCATAACAACGATCCTTGGAGGTATTTTTCATTTATTATTTTGACCCAAATATTGTCTGGTTCATTTAGGATTTTCCATAATAGTTTCATTTGAAGTATTTTGTTCATATCTTCTGCTTTCCTAATCCCAGTACCTCCGAATTTTCTAGGTCTGCAGATTTTGTCCCAACTAATGAGAGGATGGTGGCCTGGTCCTTTATTCCAGAAAAAGTTCCGATTAATTTGGTCCAGTTCTTTGTGAATACTGGCGGGTAGCATAAAGCATTGCATAATAAAATTAGGTTTAGTGTTCAAATTGGGTTTTATGAGTGTGATTCTTCCTTCTTGAGATAGAAATGAAGCTTTCCATTTGGTTAGCTGTGGTTTTGATTTGGAAATAACATCAGAGAAAACGCTTTTATTTACTCTATTATTGATGATCGGACAACCAAGATATTTTTCCAAGCAAGGTGAGTTCTCAATACCTAGACACATTTCAATAAGGTATTTTGTACTACTGCTTATATTTTTCGAGGTTTGGAAAGTAGATTTTTGAAGATTGATTTTTTGTCCAGAGATTTTACAGTAACCATTTAGGATTTCAAGAATTTTTGAGCCCGCATTCACCGATGCTTTAGAAAAGACCATCATATCGTCAGCGAAAGCCAAAAAAGGAATGATGTTGCCTTGTTTTGTAATAGGGTAACCTATCAATTTCTTATTTCTATTACATTCTCTTTGCAAATTTCGGGCAAGAACCTCTGCTCCTAAATTGAAGAGCAAAGGAGAGATCGGATCGCCTTGTCTTAATCCTCTCGAAGGTACGAAAATCTCCGATGGGTTATCATTAATAAGGATGGAATACGAAACTGTAGTAATGCATTCCATGATCTAGTTAATGAATTTTTCATTAAAGCCAAATTTAAGGAGAACAGCGTGCAAAAACTCCCATTCGATTCTATCATATGCTTTTTCCATATCTATCCTTCCTTTCCTTTCTTTGTTCTAAAACCATGGAAGATTTCATGAGCAATTAAAATATTATCTTGGATAGCTCTCTTTTGTACAAATGCACTCTGAAATGGATGTATTAATTTAGGTAAAATAGTTTTTAATCTTGATGCAAGGATTTTGGCGATAATTTTATATATTGTAGAGCAAAGGCTAATGGGTCTAAAATCACTAGTAGTAACTGAGTTGTCATTTTTTGGAATAAGGGTAATAAAAGTGTGGTTAATTTGCTTTAATAATTTGCCAGAATGATAAAAGCTTTTGACAGCCTTACACACATCATGCCCAACCACATTCTAGTGTTTCTGAAAGAAACCAGCATACATACCATCCGGCCCCGGAGATTTATCACTACCGATATCAAACACAACCTTTTTAATATCATTGTTTGTAAATTGTTTGATTAGCATATCATTATCAACCCCGGTAACTTCTTCCGAAATCACTTGGAGGAATTGTTCACGCAGCAGTTGGTTACCAACCGAAGCCTTGAACCGCTTCTTGTATTCATTAATAAATTCTTTGTTGATGTCAATTAAAGACAGGAGGTTGGAAAAGATAAGGGAAAGAAATCAAAAAGGTTTTGAAAAGGTTTTAAAGAACTCGCAATCAATTGTCACTATTGATTGAAAGTCAAAACAAACAAATAAAAAGAAAAGCAAAGATAATCAAGCTAAAGGAAAGAAAATGGATTCCAAGGGTTCAAGATCATTGTTTATACATATAGATTTAGGAAGACTCATAAAGATGTATGGTAGAAAAGCCACATGGATGAACGTTTCTAGGCTGACGGTCTATTACCGGGTAAGTCTCAAGACTATCTAATTCCAAACCAACTACCTATTACCGGGTAAGTCTCAAGGTAGAGAGGTAGGAAATTCTTAACAAACCAGACTACAAACTAAGGGAAAGGTAAACCATTACCGGGTAAGTCTCAGGTATTACCCTACTTAGCAAGGAATCTAAGCACATTCAACCAATAAAGGATAAACCTTTATTACCTATGATCAGTCTCTCATGTATCTATGAAGGAATATCACCGGGTAAGTCTCAATTCCAACTTAGGTTACTAGCTAGAAGGATTCTAACTAGATTCAAGAACAAGCCAACCATTAGGATTTCTAGCAAGTCAAAGCCAAAACATAAAGCACAACATTCCATCATAATCAAAGGCATAAACAAATCCTTGTCAATCTTGGAACCACAAGGTTCTAGGCAATAACAATCATATCAAAGAAAGACAAATAAATAGATAACAAAAAGAAATAAAAGGAACTTAACTTCAATAAATGAAAACCTTCAATCTTGACAAACTCGAATCAACAATCTCTCAACAACGTATTCCCAACAAAACTGAATGTAAAAGTCTTGAACTTTAATGTAAACTATGAAGAATCAATGGAGAAGAATAAGGGAAAGGAAGAGAGGCGGCTCCCCCCTATGGGATAACCTAACCCTAAAAGAAACGGACTAAATCGGACCCTTAGAAATAACGTAGAGCTTCCCTTTTATAGGCAACAATCTTACAAAAGACGGGCTGGGCCAAAACCGATCCAAAAATAAAATAAAATCGCCGAACAGGAATCTCGGGCAGAAATCTCGGCCGAGATCGGGCCAGTCGGGACCGAGATTTGGCAACAGAACCTTCAGCGCGTCAGGACTTCGGAAATCTCGGCCGCGATCGAGAAATCTCGGCCGAGATCGGGCCATCTCGGCCGAGCCTGGTGAATCTCGGCCGAGCCAAGGGTGATCTCAACTGAGCCAAGTCCATCTCGGCCGAGCCATGAGAAATCTCGGTCGAGATTTGGGAAATCTCGGCCGAGATTTGGGAAATCTTGGCCGAGATTTGGACCATCTCGGTCTAGTCTGACCGAGATTGGTCCAAATCGGTCCGAGACGCGGTCTTCTTCGTTCCTTCGCGCCTTTAGCTCGATTCCTCGCGCCTTTAGCTCGATTCCTCGCCTTTCCCGTGCACGTAGCTCGCTCCAATGCGTCCACTTCGAGGCTTGACCCTCAGATACGTCGTTTTAGCTCCAAAATGTGCCAAATCACCTACAAAGCCACAAATAGCGTGTGTAGACATCTATTCTTGCAAAGTAGAACTAAACAAGCATAAATGGCACAAACTAAGGCTAAAACATGAATGCGAAAAGGGGAAATCTAACTAAATGCATGAGTGCAACAAGTCGATAAATCATGTTATCATTCTCCTTGCCTCCTTGCTTCCCTTGCCTTTCCTTGATCTTGTTCTTGAGTTTTGGAAGAGTTTGACTTGAGAGTTGGTAGAGTTGTGTGTGGTTGTGGTTGCTGAGTTTGTGAAGCCAGCTGAGTGTGCTTATGCCTTTGCCTGCCTAGACCTTCAGCAGTGGTAAGCTTCTTCCTCCTTGCTTCTTCATCCTTCCTTCTTCCTTGCTCTTCCTTCCTTAGCTTAGGAATAGATGTATTGAACATAGGGTGATGTTGATATGTGTATGTTTATGCTTGTGTATGAATCTGGAAGATAGTGGAAGTGATTGATCACGGGAAGAGCTAAAGAGAAGCCGCGAGGTTTCATTCTGCGTTGTCGCCGCCCCGCGGCCGAGAGTCACCGCTCCCGTGGTTACCGTGTCACAGCGCCTGCGTCGTGCCAGCGTCGTGCCTGCGCTTGCCAGCGTTCCTTGTCACCGCCCCTGCGGATTGTACTTGCCGCGCCTGCGGGTGATCTCCTCCGCCCCTGCGTCCTTAGTTCACGCAGGTACGTCTTGTCCCGGGACTACCTATAGTTAGGTAGTTCCTTTCCTTTCTAGTATGAGGAACTTAGTACCATGCTAGGATTCGGATGTTGATGAGTATGATATGGAATTGCCGGTTAGGGCTTTGAGGTTTACGAGTTAGATATGATCCCTTATGGATCCCTTGGGTCTAGGTGTGACCCTTTGTGTGATAGGAGTTTGATATTTATGTATGCCTTGTATAGGCCGTGTTATCCTCCAATTTGGAGTGGACTGAGTTGAGGTTGATCTAGTGAGACGACTACGAGGTTGAGGTAAGTCCGTGGGACTTACTTAGTTGCCATTCCTTTATAGGATATTGTGCATGAGTGGTGTATGTTATATGTTTATAGCATGTGTTATGATGGTCACCGACCTATGATGTATTGATTGCCCATTGTAGGGTTGTGACAACTTTTCCATTCATCCCGCTGGGAGTTGGGGGTTCTTTGTGGTCAGGCCAGACCTGGTAAACGGTTCGGGCACTCTCCATTCCCTTAGGGTACACGGGGAGGTGTTCCAAGCACCATTCCAGCTGGTTATAGTACCCAAAGGCGAGGGTTATATTCCCCGTGTCACTTATGTTTATAGGGATATTTATATACGAGTTGATTGCTGGACTTTATAAAGATAATGAACCGGGTAAATGTGTGAAAGCATGATGATGTGTTAAGATTTCTGATGTGTGTTTGTGCTCTAGCATATTCCTATATTTGTGTATGGTTAGCTAACGGTTTCATACCGTGTTGTAGACACTTTGCAGGATAGGAGAGCTGTAGAGTGATCCAGAGTGGGTGATCCGCTGAGGGCTCCGTACACTGGGGCGGTATCGGGGATATGGGCTATTTTGATGTACAGTTTGGTTTTGATTGTACTCAGCGGTACATTGTATTACCTTTTGATATCTATATCTATATATATATATATATATATACCAGTTTCATGTTTTGTTTTAATCTATCGGTGCCTTGTTGTAAGATCAGTGAAATTGTTGTCAGGCTAGGGTCAGGATTCATTGTGAGATCCTAGCCCAGTAGCACTCCGAGTCCTACGGATTTGGGGTGTTACAAAAGAAGCAGTTATCAAACCCGGCACTACGCCAGCAGTAATCAGGAGGTTCTTTATTTGATTTAATTTCTGCCAACATTATCAAATTGATATGTTCGTTTTGAGTCGTGATTTTAAGATCTGTCCAGAAATTCTTTTTACCAATACCCCGACAATTCCAAAATGCACACTTCATTTAAACACAAATGAAATTAACATTCGTTCATGGAATCTAGAATTGGCTTCGTGTTTTAAAAAATTGGAGTTATAATTTTCCTTATGGTTAACCGTCCAAAATAGATTGAAACAATTCAACCAGGTTGTATTATAAGTTTTCTTTCTATTCTTAGCTGTTATATTATTGCATATAGTCATAGGAGCTATATATTTATATTTAATGAGCATTAAAGTTCAAGGCAAATTGCAATTCAAAGGAACCCAACAACCACACCAGACATACAACGTCATAAAAGTCATCAAGTTTGCATAGTTATTTTTGGCACAATTCAGCTCTAAAAATAGACGAGAGCATTCAAATGGTTTAGACCCCAAGATTAACACACTATAAAAGGAGGGGAGAATTCTTTCATGAGGCTGAAATTCAAGGGATCATCGAACCAGCTGTGAAGCAGATTAGAGGAGTAATCCCTAAAAATAAGCAGCATCATAAAACCACTCCTAATAAAGTTCCTAATTGAGAAGAAGATCATTATCAACATATTGAAACAATAATTAAAACGATCGAAGGTATTCCACCCACTGCCAGGGATACATGTAGAGAAGATGTTCATGGCGGTCATTGCGTTAGGAATCCAAAGACCATGGTCTAACACCAAATTAACCCAATAGTTTTTACAAGATGGGAATAACACAGCAACATCAAGCAATGATGTATACATACAAAGGCAACATAAGCATTTGCTGGGATAAATCCAGATACTTTTTACAAAAGAGCACAGTGTTCCATAATTGTTCAAGTTCAATACCAATACAAATTTTAAGGAGTACCAACAGAGTTCACTTTCACAGTTATACTTCAGAAGCCAACCAAAGGTGCACACCAGATTGCTGAAAAAAGACGAGTAGTAAGTCCCCCACCCGAGATACACAATCTGAGGAGAGAGCCATACCTGAAATTTCAATTGCATATAATCCTTATCCAGATTTTTTGTTCTTAAAGGACAAGAGCATTTGATGTCCGTAGGAATCGACATCACATTCAGTATCAGAGGATTTCGTTCAACTTCAAAAAAATTCAGACATGCTACACTCCAGTATGTCTCAATCAAAGCTATTACACAACCATAAAGACGTAACCGATTATCTCTATAAGTGGTTCTATACTTCATTGTTATGAAAATGGAAAAACCTCCCAAGAGAGATATAGTTCGGTAATTCGGACGGATCCGGGTTTTGGTCAAGGGCCATAAGCAAGAATTTATGACTCGTTCAGAGATGTATCTGGAGGATACATGATAGAGAAAGATTTTAAGAGGAGGCCCAAAAAAACTGGACTTAGACTCACCTGCGATCTTGAGGAGGAGGTCTTTGGTCGAAACAGGGTTAGCATCGGAGATAGAAACCTTCAAACACCGGTGCTGATGCCAATCCTTGAAACAAAGACCTGTGCAGAATGGATGACTAGCGTTATAGATAGAGTAGGAGGTATTGAGCCGCGGAGAATCATAAGTTCTTTGGTCGTTGCTCCATCGTTGATTTTTGATGAACATCCCAGTGAACAAAAATTCAAAGGAATGTTCCAACGTCGCTGAAACCCTAGGTAACCAAGGGGAGCAGGATGCTCTGCCAAACTTGTCTTTCAACCGGAGAGGACGCTGCTGCCGACGACGCCAGTAACCAAATTGCATAGATCTTATTCCAGATAGATATATTGCCAACACGGACCCAACCATCCAAAGATGGAACAGCCACCAAAGGTTCGGTAGGCCCTCGAGCCACCACGTCCCTTTCGGGACTGAATCAGCCACTAATTCGTGGGAGCTCAGACGACAATCTCCGAAGAAATAACCCACAAGCGTTAGGGTTTGAAAGAGAGGGAGTGCAGAGAAGGGCTCGTCAGGCGCGTTCATTTTGCCGTTTTCAGGGTTTTTTTAAACCTTTTTTAATATTATAATAATTAAATAAATTATTAATTTATTTTATAATTTTGTTTACATTTAATGTATAAATATATTAATTATCGAAATAAAATAGTAATTTTATATGTATTTAAAAAATCTATTATCTAATGATAAAAAATTACTAAAAATAGATAATAAAGAATATATAAAAATTTTTACTGTTATATGTACTTTATTTATATAATGCTTAAATCGGGGTTGAAGATACACCGAGAACAAGACGTGCCTTCAACTCAAACTCGATCCTTCTAAATATTACGTTTGAAGATCTATAAGACACAATATTACAACAATATCCTTCAAATACTTTTTTTTTTTTATATAATATGTACTTTATTTATATAATAATATTTATATAATATATATAATGGTGATTTTGAAAATCATTTTTCATCTATAATTATATTTGTGTTATTTTTTTTATATATTTAATGTATGAATATATTGATTATTTTAATACAAGTTAATTGTACTAAAAAATAACTTTGGGGTTTCTCATCTTTCCTTCGATTTTTAATCTACTCTCACTTTTGCCGGTGAACGTAAATCAACTCCGGCGCCAACATTGCAGCACCCGCGGTGGCGTGGACTGTGGAGTGTAACTATTTGCCGAGGCCATGGAATCCGACCTCGATTTGGCGTGGCGCTTGCAAATGGAGGAAGCAATTGCCGGTTCCCTCTCTATCCACCCTTCATCCTCCTCCTCCTCCGCCGCATCGTCCTCTCGGCGGAGATATCAGTCGAATTCCGATAGCGTCTTCAAATTTGACGAGTTGGAGGCAGTGGTGCGCGCTAAGGTCGAGCAGGAGCGGATTGATAGGGAGATGAGCGAGGAGGTGGCGCAAAAGATGAGGCTTGATCTCACCCGCCGAATTCGTGATCAGAAGTTTGCACACGATTTGAGTCTAATTTCGGAGGATGAATGGGAGGAAATCGGAGATGAAGTGCAGATGCCGTCCGATGAGGAGTCGTCTTCTAGTTCACCCCCCTCGGTGAACTATGAGACTTACAGGTATTTGTATCTTTCTAGCCCTAACATGCCGATGTGTATCTTTGTCAAAATTTCTGGATTTGCTTATGTTATTAACTTATTGTAGTTGTGGAAGTGAAAAGTACTCGCTTCATCATGTTCTATCGCGAGTAGAGAACGCTCTATTGTTTGAATGACACGCTTGTGGCAATGAGAATCAGTGCACTAATTACGAAAATCTGCTGATCTTGAGTTTGAGGTGTATTTTAATGTAACCATAAGCTGATTATATTAATCTGCGCCTTCAAGTTTAAGCCAAGAATTGGAACAGCCGAGTTTGATGGAAGGCTGAAGGCTGAAGGCAAACTTTAGGTTCTCATGGAACATTTTGAGAGCAAACTAGAAAGAGATATATTGAATATTATAGTTCATAATCTAATTCAGTACTTTAATTGCTATGTTTGATGATAAAATTTTCTTATTTGGTTTCCATGTAGTGACCTAATCATCAAGTTTTTGGTTCATAGTTTACTTGCTAGCTAGTCTGATTGGTGATGGTGCTTGCTTTTATATCTACTTACTGAATGCTGCCCCTTAATGACATTGTTGTGAGCAGATTATTTATAATTTATTTATCACTTCAATATGCATGCACATCTGTATTTATAGAATGGTGTAAGCGTGCATTTCAGTCTCATGAGACTAACTAGTATTGGCTGAGATGACTTTAAGTCTTTAACTGCTAGTGTGAATTTGAGACAGGTATTTTAATTATTTTGTTTGAGCTTCTAACCCCAATATTTTTCACCTTCAATGAGTGGATACAGGCTGTATTTTAAGGGATTGCTGAGCGAAGAAAGAGTGGGCAATTTGAAGGCTAAACTTTGTGGTATCGGCGTTGCTATTTGCGACCCAAGTGATAATCTGATCTTTGAGCTGAAGAGGCCCATTAAGGGGGTTTTGAGCCGGCAAGTGGTGGAAATTAAGCCCTTGCTTGAAGGGCTAGAAATTGCCCTCTCTCTCGATTTAAAGCGCATCCTATTATTCTGTGATTACCCCCCTATATACCAGTATGTAAGCATCTGAGACCTTTCAGTGACTTAAGGTGACATTTTTTTTCTTATTAGCATGCATGAATATGGTCTTAAAATGCCTCTATGGAAATCCTGTCTGTAAAAGAAAAAAAGGCATGCTCAAAAGGATAAAATATAATGGCACATAATTATTTGAGACCTGCGAGTGACTTATATATCATGTGATTTTTAGGTGTGTGAAATATGGTCTTATAATACCTTTTTGGCAATACTTCACGTAGAAAAGAAAAAAGTCGAGATTAACTAGTATTGGCTAAATTGACTTTAAGTCTCTAATTACCGAGTTTGCTGGATGCTCATCAATTTTCCTGAGCAATCAACTTTGTAATGCAATTAAACTTGTAGACTAGTTTTTAGTTTGTGCATGATGATGGCCCCAGCCTTATGTTTATTTTTAGTGAATACTGATACCAGTAGGATGTAGTAGGATTACACCCGGTGGTAGTGAACTTGTTTTGTAATCTTAATCCTATAGTAGCAAAAATGAACTGATTTTTCCCCCTCTCTATTGTAATGCCGTGCTGTTTGGAGATGTGTGTATTATGCCAACATAAAGTAAATATAATAAATTTGTTCCTCTTTTTTGGGTTCCAGCTTAAGCGAATATGGCGACCAAAGCAGCGAAAGGTTGGCACATTAATGAGCAAGGTGGAGGTGCTTCAGAGTAAATTTGAACAATACCATCCTTATCTTGTTCCAAGAAAGATTATAAAGTATGCTTTTAAGCTTGCGAGAGATGCTATTGCCTCTGAGATGGCTAAGCCTGCTGATCTTGACAGAGTCAACAATTTGAAAGAGACTTGTTCGATTTGTTTGGAAGATACAATACAGATCAGATGTTCCCTGTTGCTGCTTGTTCACATACTTACTGTTTCTCTTGTATGAGACAACATGTTAAAGTGAAGCTTCTCCATGGAGTGATACCCAAATGTCCTCATGACA
This sequence comes from Fagopyrum tataricum, assembly GCA_002319775.1. NCBI lineage: Eukaryota > Viridiplantae > Streptophyta > Magnoliopsida > Caryophyllales > Polygonaceae > Fagopyrum > Fagopyrum tataricum. The sequence continues at coordinate 51,013,459 of CM008285.1, forward strand.
AATGTACTTCTGAGCTCAATGTTAATAGCTGTGAGAAATTCTTGACTCCTAAGGTTATTGAAATGATGAAGCAAAGACTAAAAGAAGCATCTATCCCGCCTGCTGAGAAACTTTATTGCCCATTTCCCCGCTGCTCGGAATTGATGTCAATAAGTCAGGCTTCAGAATTTGCGAGGCAAGAAGTTGTGATACACAGATGCTTTGGAGAAAGAAAATGTGTAAAATGTGGTGGGCTGTTTTGTATAAATTGCAAAGTCCCTTGGCATCAGAACGTGACATGCACACAGTATAAGAAGCTGCATCCGGATCCACCTGAAGATACAAAGCTAAAGTCTCTTGCTTCCATGAATTTTTGGCGCCAGTGTGTCAAATGCAAGCATATGATTGAACTCACTGAAGGATGTTACCATATGACTTGCAGGTACTCTTTTTTTATTTTTTTAGTTTTTTATTTTGTTATTGTCATGATGATGATTTGATTATATACTTGTTAGAACTTCTGATTAAATGTGTTGGGAGCTTGAATGAAATTAGAGATGAGTGCATTGCAGAATTTGTTCAATTTCTTACAGAATATGAGGTTGATGAGAGTTTGTGTTGTTATTTTTTGAACAGGTGTGGGTACGACTTCTGCTACACGTGTGGAGCCGAGTATAAGACGGTGGGGAAAGAGAAGAAACCAAGTTGTTCCTGTCCATTGTTCGAAGGCGATTATGAAAGTGACGAAGATGACTCGGATGAATCTGATGGCAGCTATGTCTTCTCAGACTCGGATTCTGATTTTGAATGATTAGGCAGAAACAGCTGTTATCGTTCTTTGTAGACTTGTAGTTGCCAAAACTGGGTGGTGCATATGTGAAGACACTTCCGCTTCTCTAATTTTTGAAACTACACATCCTTTATAGTGATCAGCTGCGATGAAACACGATTATCGTTTTCGTTCCGGTTCTCTAAATTTTGCACGGAATCAACCAATAAATATAATTCAATTCTTTAGATGGTTTAAACATCCCTTTTGCCAAATTAGTACTATTAAAAAGTTGGTGGCGCCCATGTGCAAGCTTACATATGGAATCGTAGATAGGCATTTCATTTTTAATCACTTCTTACCAACTCTAATTATTCATCCACCTGACTGAAGACCCTACCAAACTTTAAAAAGTCTGGCAACACGAATTTATATTTTTTCTTCCTTTTTAACCCCTAAAGATTCTTTGTAACGAACAAAGACTATATTAATCGAAGCATACATAAAGAAAGTTCAGTTCACGAGAACACAGACACATTTCCTTTTCTTATAAATGACAATATTTGGTAATGATACTTAATTCATTGTCTAAGTAAACCATATTCTAATTTTTTTTTTTTTAAAAGAAAAGGAATTAGGAAGGACTACAATCTGGTAGTAGTCCATCATAGGGTATCCTTACGGATGAGAACCTAAAATTCGTGATCTGTAAAAAGGTCCAACGGTGTAGGAAGATGTCCAAGATGGGCAAGCCTGTCAGCAACTCTGTTTATTTCTCTAAAAATATGTGCAATGTGAAATAATTTGAATTTGTTCATTTGAAGGAAGAGATCCGCAATCATCATTTCGATTTTCCAAGGGCAATGCCTTGAGCCATTAATGGAATTGATGACAACGAGATTGTCACCCTCAATAATGATGTTATCGATTTTGAGATTAATTGCTTTCTAAATTCCATGATAGAGACCAAGAGTTTTCGCATCAATAATGGTTTTATTTTTAGATTTACCTGCTCCAGGGAAATGATATCTCTCAAGTGAGTTCTAAGGAAGAAACCAAAAGATGTGTCTCCCGAATCGAGCTTTGAGCCATCAAAGTTGAGTTTGATAAATGTTTCGGTGGTTTTTCCCAATTGATGTTCTTTTTCTTTCTGGGAGGATTTGTATTTTTCTTTTGGTGTCCTTTATGAGCAAGTGGTCCACTTTTTTTTTTTTTTGAGCACAAGGTAAGTGACTCGATCACCGTTAAAAAACAGTGAAACGAGAGGCCGCGAAAAGACGGCAGACGGAAACAACCGTCAAGAGGACAAAACAAACAACAACAAAAACAACAAGAAACAAAAAACAAGATAAGGAAAAGAGCCGAAGGAGAACAACAACGGAACACCCATGGAAATGAAGGAAGAACTCCACGAAGACGAAGCAGGTGAGACGACGAGCCAAGCATTGCCGAAGTAGCACCGTCGGAAGCAGGTACAACAGGAAACGATCTCCTGGGGAAATGAAGACGAGACTCCAAGGAAGCATGTTCCATCAAAAGGAGCTGTCGGAAGCACACGACCACGACCGCGGTCCAAACACGACTCAAAACACTCACTACGATCAACAGAGAAGAACAAAGAACATAACCACGGGTTTCAAAATGAGCAAACCGAGATCATACCAAGCTCATGATCAACCTTCCTAATGTTAGATTAAAAAAGGAAGTTCTTGGAATAGGGTGTTAGGTATAAAATCTCGTTTTTAATTTTGCATCTCCAAGGAGAGTCGTTCATACCCTCGAGATTGGAAGACAAGGTCCTTGTTTTTGATGCTAAAGGTAGACAAACTTCTTAATTCAAGATGTAGTTCGCGATGCAAACCAACAAGAATGACAAAGGAGCTAACATATTTGAATATAGATTCGCTTTTACTCTTTTCTTCTTTTTTTTTTTCTTTTTTCTTTTTGGGATTCATCATCGGAGGGACGAAAACCCAACCTTTGTCTTGGAAGTTGCTCTAGTGTAATGTTTTTAGAGTTTCCTTGCCGGAGTTGTTTGTATTCTTGAAACTTTCCTCATTTGTCTTGAAAGTTTCAATTCTCTCGTGTAATGTTAGAGTTTTCTTTCCGGAATTGTTTTATTCTTGAATTTTTGTGAAGTTTTAACACACTATCATCGGCTGGTAAGCCGATTTTGATTGATAGTCCTTCTGATTTTATACTCTGAAATATTTTCTGATTTCTTGTTTTATGTTACCATCAATCATAGCCTTTGTTCAAGAAAATCGAACACTGAATTTTCAGATAATCACGATGAAACGTCAAAGTTGTTCGGATGATAGTCAAAGACCACAAAATGTTCAAAATCGAGAGCAAGAACTCTCGGTGTTTACCTTTAGAAAGTTGCGAACAAATTTAAAAAGGCATTGGGTCTTTTTTCTCAAGTTTTTGGATTCTTTACCAGATCTGTTCAAACACAGGATAATCATCTTCTTTCATATGTACCAATAATTCTACAAAAAAAAGACACAAGACAAGGTACTTCCCAAGGGGGCCTTGGGCACGGCGCAAGAGGAAGGCTTGGGCCTAGATCTGACTAGCGAACCTTATCCAGATGGACCTTCCCTTGGAAAACCCTTTTGGACGTTGTCGGACTGGAAAGTGTGCTTCGAGTTGTCTTTTTCTTCCCCATATCGCCTTTGAAAGCTTTGAGGCTACTATTCCTTCTTCTTGAGACTATTCTTGGGAGGTGAGTTTCAGATTTTCTCTATAAACGACTGAATCACCACTTGGAGGTGTTTTTGAATTTGATTAATGAAAAAAGGGGAAGGATTGAAGTTGGGTTGAGCCAAACAGCAGGGATAATCCCAGATCTAGCTTGACGGCTAATCGGTTTTTTTTTGGGATCTTGCTTTCCTGTGGTATTTTGGGAGGCCTTGTGAAGGGGTTTCACAACACCTGGCTCTAATTTGAAGCATTTTTTCGATTTTGAGTTGGGTGATGAAGAGAGGCTGGTTGTTTCAGCTTTCTCATTGGAGTTGCTGGTGTGTTTGAGGCTGGGAAGAAGAAACGGCGCCGCGTTGCTGCGCCGCGTTGCTGCGCCTTCTCTTTGAGGGGTTGCAAGTGGTCCATGTTTCTACTATTAGTCCATGTTTGTATTTGATATTTTATAAATTCACATGTATTATATATGGATGGTTCCTTCCGTTTCATTTTGAAAAATAATTTTGTTTCTTGTAAACCATATGGCCCACCAAATATTCGCAATGATGGTGAGCTCCTTAAGGCTTAAATTATGTTTTAGGTTTTGTATGCATGCATTAGGTTTGAGATTATTATAGTTTTGAGAGTCTAGGGTGTTTAGAATTTTAGGGTTTATGTTGTTGATTACTTGTTTTATAAACGGACATTTAAAGAGAATGTGGTGTATGTCCTCTCCGTGATGATTGCAAAATTCACAATTCATTGTGACTGCTATTCTTCGTTCATCAAGTTTTTGTGTTGTGCCATTCAAAGAAGTTTTCCACAAGAAGTTTTTTTTTAATTTTAAGTTGGGTATCGAGATTCCATATCCAATCACAGGTTGGACCTGAAGAAAAGCGAATTTCATTTTCATCTAGGAGGTTAAAAGTAGATTTAGTAGAGAACCATCTGTTCCTGCTTTTCCTCCAATAGAGTTTGTCTTGTATGTGATTTTTTTGGAATAGTGATATTAATTAATGATTTTAAAAGATCATCATCATTTAGGTCAATAAGTTCTTCTTTTAACATATCAATGTCCCAAATTTTGATTTCTTTGATAAACTGATTACTGTTTTGGAGGTGTTGATGTGGTTCCTATTGCTTATTAATGAAATTAAAGTTTTTTCGCAAACCCAGTTGTCAAGCTAGAAATTTATAGAAGCCCCATCTCCTACATGCCATTGAAGACCTTATTTGAATTCAGGCAGTGGTTTAGAGAGGTTGCTCCATTGCCAAGATGTTGATCATTTTTTTGCGGTAGTTCAATAAGTTATTATTTTTCAAATATTTTTCATTTATAATATTAACCCATGAATTATTTGGTTCTGCAAGAATTTTTCAAAGAAGTTTAATTTAAAGAGCTTTGTTGGTATCTTTTGATTTTCTTAATTTGGAGCCACCACGCTTCTTAGGTTTACATACATCATTCTAGTTAATCAATGGTCTATGTGTTGTCTCCTTTGTTCCAGAAGAAGTCTTTGTATGATTTGTCAAGTTGGTCATGCACAATATTAGGCAGGCACGGATCTAAGGGTGGGTTGAGGTTTGCTACAACCCACCCCATAACTTAATAAACAAAAATAAAATATGTGCATGAAATACTTTGTAGCATTATGATACAAAGGTTTGAGAGGGAAATAAAGATTCAATTGGTTCTAGGTTCGAGGCCTATCATTTTGTTGGTTGGATCATTTTTTTGGAAGTTTCCGCATCAATAATGCTTTTTGAGTTGAATCATTTTTTTAGTTTTTAAGTTCAACGGTCTCATGTTTGAATTGTATACATTTAATTTTTTATTTCTCAAATTTTACTAACTAATGTAAAACTATTATACTCTTTTTTATGGGTTCTTTAATTGAAGGTAATTTATTGAATCACTAAATACATAATTAATATTTTATTTAAAGATATATTATAATTCATAACAAATAAACTTTATGTCAATTAAGTTTTTTCTCATAAATATTTTTTCTTTATATAAATTTCTAAAAATATCATAATGAATATATAAATATATTATATGATATTTTTTTTATGATAATGACTTTGAATCGTAAAGTAATACACTATTTTATAGCTAATTTTAATATAGTAAAATTGAACACTAATTTTTCAACTCTAAATACACTATGATGGATGGGGGAAAAAATCAAAATTATATATTAGTCTAGCCCACCTAAACTTTGGATCTTGGATCCGTCCTTGATATTAGAGAGTAAGAAGCTTTGCATTGTATAAATAGGTTTTGTTGAAAGATTTGCTTTGATCAGCATACTTCTTCCTTTATGAGAGAGAAGATTGCCTTTCCATTTTGATAATTGAATTTTTTGTATTGCAAACTAAGTGTTCAAATGTATGCTTATTGACTCTTCCATTTATTATTGGACATCCTGGGTAGTTATTAAGATAATCCGATTGGTTCATATTAAGAATATTTTGAAGGAGGTCATTGATCTCAATATATTCCGACATTTGGGTTGATTTAGCAAAAAAATATTGTGTCATCGAAAGAAAGGAACGAAATAGAGGTTCCATTTTTTACTGGGGCTATTCCTAAGAGATCCGGGTTTTCGTTACATTCTTGCTGAAAGAGCCGGGTGAGAATCCAATGGATAAATTTGCTATAAAATCCAAATTTATTTAAAATGGTGAGAGTAAAGTCCCAATCAACTCTATCAAAAGCCTTTTCCATGTTTAGTTTGATGGCCATTCAACATTCTTTCCCTTTTTCGATTTGAAAGAATGAAAGATTTCATTAGCAATTAATATATTGTCATGAATAGGAGTATATAACGGTTTGCAATGAAAGCACCTTGAAGAAGGTGTATAAGTTTGTTGATTATGTTTTTTATTCTTCTAGTGATTATTTTTGTTATAATTTTATAAATTATTGAGCATAAACTTATAGGTCTATTGTTGTCTATTTTGTTTGGGTTATCGCATTTAAGAATTAGAGTTATAAAAGTGTGATTGATTTGCTTGAGGAGACTTCCGTTTCGAAAGAAATTTGTAGCTGTTTTGGTGACCTCTGACCCAAAAATTTTCCAGTATTTTTGATAGGAGCCTGTGCAGGCATGGGTGATGAGTTTAGCAATGCTATTATTGTTTACTTTTGGAGTTATTAAATTAAAAATTGTTTCTTGATGAGGATTGTTAGCGTAATCCATATTCTGATTGAACTTAACGTCAATAGTAATTACAAGTTATGTGTGAACTATATAAAAGAATAAAATTGGCGGGGTAAGTGGTAACCTGTTAACCACTGCAGAACAACTGTCACCCTTTAACAAACTGTCAAAAAGGCCCATCCCTCACGTGGTCAAATCACGGCCCTTCATTTTATCCATACGATATTAGTTAATTACTAATTTACCCCTCCACTTCAGCCTTTTAGTATCAACTTTTCCTCTCCGATTCCAAAACCGACACCTTCCCACCACCACCGCCGCCGTACTTTCTCTCCCAATATCCAAATATGAACGTATACTTGTCGTAATTGCACGATCTGAATCCGCATCCTTTATTTGATATTCTTCTTCCACAGCTTCAGTCTGACGCCAATTACTAAATCGAGCTTCCTTTCTACTTTTCTGATAATCGTTTTTTTTTTTTTCCAATTTGTTTTGGTTTTGTGACTGTGCTGCAATCCAATCGAAAAAATATCAGATTCAATCACTTTGAGTTTGAGTTGTTAGATCGATGGAGGATGCCAGTAGTGAGCACAAGACATGGAAGCAGGAACTTGCGAGCTTGGTGGATTACTCAGGCACGATGAATTTGGTCTCCGATAGCGGCGTCGGAGATCAGCTCGCCTCGCCGAATTTGGAATCGGAGTCTCCGGCGGGGAATGTGAGGGAGACAGTGAAGGAATTCGCAAAGGGTTTGGGGGAGATGAGTATGGAGTTGGCGAGGAGCTTTGGGGACATAGTGAAGCAGAGTTTGGGAGATGAAGATTCGTTCATCACGAGGAAGCTTGGGAAGCCTTGTGATAGGGTTTTTGGGAAGCTTAGGTTTCTGAATGAGTATTTGCCTGAGGATCGGGATCCGCTTCATTCTTGGGGTGTCATTTTGTTGGTCTTCTTCGTTGCCTTGGCAGGTTGGAAAATTTTGAATTTTTTTTCTTCGTCTTGAATATTGATTTCTTTGTGTTGTAAATACTGATGATCATTGTAATGCAGAAAATTTTTATGATTGACTTTCGTGTTTGGCAGATTGTAATCCCCTCTTAATTTCAGCATGTTGTAAAAAGATGATACAACTGAAACTTGCCAATAGCATGAATCATTGGGGTTTATGTTCAATGTGTGAACCTATAGCTTTGCATCTTTTCTGTCATTTGGATATTGATGCGACCTCTGAATCAGTTGATTCAATTTGGAAGCTGAAACGAATGAGATATATCATGTAGAAATTACAGCATGCACTGATATTAAATTTTCTTATATTGCAGTCGAACATGTGACTGACACCATTAAAAATGATCTGCAGCATTGAGTGTGAGAAGTGCACCTGATGAAGACTTCCCAGTTGTGAAGGAAGTGTATATACATCCTCCTAGTGCTAAGCATATTTTACTGTCAGATGGTAGACATTTAGCCTACCATGAGCAAGGTCTACCAGCTGCTATAGCAAGATTTTGCATAATTAGTCCACATTCCTTCCTTTCTTCTCGCCTTGCAGGTAACTTCTAGCAGATTGTTCTAATTAACTATTGAGGGAATTTTTGCAGGAAGTTGATCTGCTTAACATATTTCATGTCTTCTGCAACATTATAGGAATACCTGGACTTCAGGCTTCTCTGATGGAGGAATTTGGTGTACGTCTGATTACATATGATCTTCCGGGGTTTGGGGAGAGTGATCCTCATCCTGAAAGGACTCTTGAGTCATCAGCTCTGGATATATCACATTTAGCTGATGCATTAGAAGTTCATGGCAAGTTTTGGTTGGTAGGATACTCATCTGGTAGTATGCATGTCTGGGCTGCACTACGGTACATTCCCGATAGACTTGCAGGTATTGGATTGTGTGCTCTAGCAATTGTTGTGTCTTTCATCTTTATTCACTTCTAGTATTCTTACCTACCCCAGTTGCCTGAGCTCTTGAATATTTATCGGTGAATACCTTTATCATGCTTTTCACCTGGGCTTAAAATGTCCAAAATAAATGTAGAAGTTTACATCAACTTTGCTTATGTTTTCCACTGTTTTATATTATTTGGTTAACCAGCCTCTACAGAAAGGTAGACACTGGAAACTCTCATATCATATGGTTTTTTAGGTGGAAACAATTTAAGGCTTGTCTTTATTAAATCGGATATTGTAGTGTTTTGAAATTTGCACTAACAATTTTTCATTCCACATCATAGGCGCTGCTATGTTCGCTCCCATGGTGAATCCCTATGATCCAAGCATGACCAAAGAAGAAAGAGCCAATGTTTGGAGCAAATGGACACCAAAGAGGAAATTGATGTATCTAATTGCTCGGAGGTTCCCTAAGTTGCTTTCTTTTTTCTATCGGCGGAGCTTTCTCTCAGGAAAGCATGCCACTGTTGATAAGTGGCTCTCATTATCACTGGGGAAAAAGGTAGGTATGTTTTGATTGTACACAATAAAAAACTAAGTTGGTGATCAGTTGTCCTATTTTTTTTGTGGATGTCTACAAATTTCTTATCTAATTTGCTACAGCAACGGATCTGCAAATACATATCCTTCCTACAAGGATATCATCTTCAAGTTCTTGTGATAAGAATTTTGATTTACAATTTTTTGTTACTTTTTGCTGATTATAGATATATGTGACTTGTTCAGGATAGTGTTTTGATAGAGGATCCCATGTTTGAAGAATTCTGGCAGAGAAATGTGGAGGAATCAATCAGACAGGACAATGTAAAACCATTTATTGAGGAAGCAGTGTTGCAGGTTTCAAGCTGGGGCTTCAAAATCTCCGAGCTTCAAGCGCGAAAGAAACCTAAAAAGAAAGACATTTTTCTCTGGCTCAAGTCCATTTACAGCCAGGAAGAGGAAGAACTGACTGGTTTCCTAGGCTCCATACACATATGGCAGGTTAGTCTTGCTTCTTTTGTTTGTGCTGCACTGCTGTTCATTAACTGACAAAGTTTCTAGGTCAAATACTAAACAAAATCAACATGATTCCTCCAGGAACGGATTCACTACCTATGACATGCTATTCATCCATTTTTTTGCTGCAAAATTGCTTGTTTATAATATGCATTTTGGAGTATATGCTTGAATAAAGAGAGATGTTAGTTTACTGGTAATGGGCCAAAAAGTGCTGATTTGGTTTGAGCTTGTGACTGGAACTGTGGTCTTCACACATTGTACGAAAGCCAAGTTCACACTAGGAGTGTAGCGTGGTTAGATTACTGTCCTTTAATATTAATGAGAATGCTGTCAGCTTTTAGTTGAGCAGACTAGCATCATATATTTGAACTGATGGGTGCAACCCGTAATGAATATAGTGTGTGTCTTGATTGAGAATTTGCTAATGTGGTTGAATATTGCTATCCATATCAGCAGGGGCTGTTCAAGCTTAGGTTAAAATAATAGCAATGAGCCCTAAAGGGCGTGAAAGACTTAAAAGACTGGTTATAAAATCTAAAGATGCAACTTTCAACTTATTGATGATAGATTTTGGTCTATTTATACCCTCCCAGATGGCAGACCAGTCACAAAATTGTGACAACTGGGTATATAGTACATATGTGATGCATTATATTGCTGGAGCTTCATTACGTATAATTTGGAAATGAGCAGGGAATGGATGATAGGGTGGTGCCACCAGCAGTAACCAGTTTTGTCCACCGGAATGTACCAGGAGCGACAATTCATATGCTTCCAAACGAAGGGCATTTCACGTACTTGTACTTATGTGACGATTGTCACAGACAGATCTTCACCACAATCTTCGGAACTCCACAGGGTGCACTTCAAGGTATGACCCCTGGTCTCGATCAACCTCTGCTGGAGGAGTATATTCAACTCCAAGAATCAGCAGAAGAAAAGGAACTGGTAGGAGTCAACTCACACTCTATCGACATAGACATGATAGCCTAATTATATTCTTGGAAGCTTATAATTTGTATATAGTCCTTTCGTCGGAAGAACAAGTGAAACCAATTCAATTGAAAAGAGCGTATTTGGTGTTCATGACCAATCAGGTAAGGTAATTGGGGGATACTGTAGGGACAAGGGATATCATACTTTTAACTTGTAAGAGAAATGAATCAACTCTCATGATGCAATAAAAATAGATAGAAATTATGCAGCATATATGTTAGATGAACCTATATAATTTATTTATAAATTATCTAACTAGTGTATTACCGTGCAGAGCGTGATTTAATATATATTCTAAACAACAAAATAAAAATAATCTTCTTTAGAGCATAATATTAGTCATTCATTTTCATTCTAACTATATTTATTATACATATAATACGGTAATAAATATAATATGATAACAAATTCAAGTTATTTTTATATAATATAAAACAAATCTTGTCAAAATTATAATTTAATTAGAGATGGAATTATGGAAAGGATTATCATATTTTATTTACATAATAACAAATTATTAAGATTTTAATTTGTAAATATCAAAATTATTAATTTTAAAATACCAGGTTTTATTTATGAATTAATAAATAATTAATTTTTAAGTTTGTAAATATTAAAATTATTGATTTTTAAATTAACTTTTTAATATATATATACGCGCGTGTGCGTGTGCGCGGGCGCGGGCGCGGCGGGTGCGTGTATGCGTGCGTGCGTGTAAAAGATTTGTCCCTACAATAGGAAGAGTTATATAAAAATTAATGTCTCAAATTTGTCATATATAACTTGTAAATCAATGATTCCGATCTCAATGATTTTTTTTTAACTATCTCTCTCGAAATAGTTCCATTTCGATAAAAATGCAAGACAATCTGAATATTTTTTGCATTATCTCTCTCGAAATACTTCCATTTTGATGGGAATGCGGGATAATTTGCATTTTTTTCACTATCTCTCTCGAAATACTTTCATTTCGATCAAAATGCAAGAGAGTTTGAAATTTTGTTTGCGCTATCTCTCAAAATACTTCCATTTTCCGTTTTCACGAGCATAAATACGATTGATTGTCGCACAATCTCTCTTAAAATACTTCTATTTCGATCGAAATGTAGGATAAATTTGCCTCTAGTCGAGCGGAATTAGCATGATCTCAATCAAAATGTAAACAATCCGACCGAATTAGCCTGATTTCGATCGACTTTTCATTTTTTTGTGTATAATGATCCTCTATTTCGACCGAATTACCATGATTTCGATTGACTAATGCTACAATGACGTGTATCACGATTGAAAGATAATATTTTGTTGCTAAATATGTGAAGCTATTAATTGAACCTGTATTTTTTAATTTTAATTTGAATCACATGCATGAACTCCTATGATACACCAAAATCTTAAATGCTCATTTTTTATTCAGACAACTCTTAGAGATTCTTATTCCCTACAAAAATATAGGTTCTCACGTGAACATGATTTTATATATATATATATATATATATATATGACGAGAGAATAAAAAAAGAAAAAGATTAGGTAGACTAACCAAAATAAGTTCTCTAATTGATAAAGTAACTCCTCGTTTTAAAGATTTCAAAAACTAACCTCTATTTAAACCTTTTCTTTTCATCATCTTGTTCATTCTTCTCACCTATTTTCGCATGTTCTCTTCTCTCACCTACGAAAAACTTGCTTTCGCCGACTTAGATTCCTCATAGTAGTTCGATCAAATTATTTTTTTTCACCACTGTTCCTGATTTCCAAACAAGCATTCTCTTCTATTTGGTTATTTGTTTATTCATATGAAGATAGTTCCCAATGTTGGACTCCATCTCTTTTAGCTTTAATGGTGGATTGTATGATTCATCTCCATTGTTAATTTCATCATTATCGAGTTTAACTTTATAGCACTTGTTGATTTTTGTTACTTTGAAGTTTATTTGAATTGAACTTTGATCGATTTTAATATGTTTTATTTATAGAAACGAATAAATGAAGGATTTGGTTTGTAATGACGTAACGTTTTTGATAAAATTATTAAATTAAACTATAAATTTGATGACATCCTATTGGTTATTGACAATCGATTTTCACTTGTTGACTATCGAATACACACTAGTTGATAATCTATATTACATTTGTTGACAATGCAAAAATAATGATGAAAAAATATATTTGTTGATTCATTTTACACTTGATGATAGTTCATTTTACAATTGTTGGTAGTCCGGAAAATGTTACAAAAAAAAGCTTGTTGGCAACCCATTTTGCACTTGTTGACAACCAATTTTACAATTTTAAAAAAGTACGAAAAAATTGCGACAAAAATATATTTGTTAATAATTCATTTTACACTAGTTGACAATTCATTTTACACTTTATGACAGTTAGTTTTACATTTGTTGACAATTTGAAAACACTTTATCAAGAAGTATACTAGTTGGCAATACATTTTAAAATTGTTAACTATTCAATTTTACCTATTTTGACAATACATTTTACATTTGTTGACAATTTGTTTTACATTTTCATTGTCATAACAGTTATACATTTTTTGTCAACAGCTAGTTACAATATAGAACTATATTTACCATATATAAACACACCCTTGATTACATTTTTTGTAAGAAAAGTCAAATTTATATTTTAGAACGGTTTTATATCTTCATTACATACATGTTAGGATTTTAATGCTTAAAATAGATTCTAACAGTATATTTAAATTAGCTTTCACATTTTTACTTTATTTTTAAGTTTTAGTTGAGTATTAGCTTTTAAAATTTAGGTTAAATTTCACTTGAAAAAACCCGATCAACCCGTTCATCTGGCGGATACGGGAACGGTTGACAAAAGATACAGGTCAGGTGACGGGTGAAGATTCTAGGTGACGGGTCGGCTGACATAAATGGCACATCCACCCATCACCCGACTTCTCTAGGAAAAGGTACCGGTGCAAAAATAAATAATATTTTAGTATGAATCTAACATTTATGTGCATGAACAATTGGATGTCATCAAAATACCCTATACTTATACCTTGCTTGTCTCCGAGTAAGATCATGACCTCTAAAAAACTATGTGCAAAACGAGTGGCATGCCTCAACTTAAGGGGAACAAACATCTGAAACAATGTCATCGTAACATCTATCATTGTTAAAGGATAGAGAATGAAACATAGCTCTTTAAACCGATCAAGGGTAATGTGTTTACTAGCTCTAGCTCAATCTCACGAAAAGTGTATAAAAATATATCAAGGTTCACTCAGACTCGACAAACATGCAAAGAGATTACCATGTCATATGCTTGTCAAGGTGTACTCAAACTCCACAACTTGTCATTTTAAACTAAAATACAAGATGTAAATCACGAGGACTTTATAAGGTTGTAACACAGAAATGGTACATTGAAAGATGATATTGGTGAGGTCAAAGAGTAGCTAGGCCGAAATGGATTATATTATCCGAGGCATCGAATGTGATCAACACTCGAAACTCCTTCAGTGATTCAGTAGCTTACACTTTCTTCACTTTAGGACTTGCTTTCCACGCATTTGTAATAATTTTGACCTTTGTAGCACTTTTTTACTTGTACTTTGTCTTCTCTTTCAAGGGATACACTTTTCTTCACATTCGAACCAATTCTTACTTATTTGAAGCAACAAAGTTAGCGGGATACCTCATACTTTTTATCTTCGTATATATTTTGCATCCATCAGAACCTTTAGCCAACCACAAAAAAAGTTTCACGCTCTTTGTAACAAAGGATTTCGTGTACTACCCCCTTCGAACTTTTTCAATAAAATGCAAAGTTTTAAACTATTGATTTTTTTTGTTCTACCCTACAAAAAAACTTTCACGCTCTTTCAACCAGAGGATACGATGTTTTTGAGGTTTATCGATTTTCCAAGAATTTCGTGTTCTACCCTACCCCCTTTGAACTTTTTCAATAAAACACAAAGTTCTAAACGGTTGATTTTTTTGAATGGACACACTCTATAAACCATAAAACGTGTACAAAAAAGTTTCACGCTCTTTGGAACAAAGGATAAGACGTTTTTGAGGTTTATCGATTTTCCAAGAATTTCGTGTATTATCCCCTTTGAACTTTCTCAATAAAAAGCAAAGTTTTGAACTATTGATTTTTTTGATCGGACACACTATATAAACCATAAAACGTGTACAAAAAAAGTTTCACGCTATTTGGAACAAAGGATACGACGTTTTTGAGGTTTATCCATTTTCCAAGAATTTCGTGTACTAACCCCTTTGAACTTTTTCAAAAAACGCAAAGATTTAAACTATTGATATTTTTGATCGGACACACTCTCTAAACCATAAAACGTGTACAAAAAAACTTTCACGCTCTTTCAACCAGAGGATACGATGTTTTTGAGGTTTATCGATTTTCCAAGAATTTCGTGTTCTACCCTACCCCCTTTGAACTTTTTCAATAAAACGCAAAGTTCTAAACGGTTGATTTTTTTGAACGGACACACTCTATAAACCATAAAACGTGTACAAAAAAGTTTCACGCTCTTTGGAACAAAGGATACGACGTTTTTGAGGTTTATCGATTTTCCAAGAATTTCGTGTACTACCCCCCTTTGAACTTTTTCAATAAAACGCAAAGTTCTAAACGGTTGATTTTTTTGAACGGACACACTCTATAAACCATAAAACGTGTACAAAAAATGTTTCACGCTCTTTGGAACAAAGGATACGACGTTTTTGAGGTTTATCGATTTTCCAAGAATTTCGTGTACTACCCCCTTTGAACTTTCTCAATAAAAAGCAAAGTTTTGAACTATTGATTTTTTTGATCGGACACACTATATAAACCATAAAACGTGTACAAAAAAGTTTCACGCTATTTGGAACAAAGGATACGACGTTTTTGAGGTTTATCCATTTTCCAAGAATTTCGTGTACTAACCCCTTTGAACTTTTTCAAAAAAACGCAAAGATTTAAACTAATGAGCCACCCAATCGCAGGGCTCAGTCACCTGGAGATAACGGTGGTGTATCCATCTGACCCAAAGGCTATCCCGGCTGGTATGGATGTGCTGGTAATGCTTGGACATGAAGGTCAAGTTCCGTGCGCGAAGATCAAAAAGGCCAAGACCTCCTTCTTTCTTCGGCAAGCAGACCCTGTTCCAAGCAACTCTCGGCCAGCTCCAGAGGAAACTCCTACATAACCCAATCAGGCGGTCCATGACGAGTCCTGGAATAGGAAGAATGGAGAGCCAGAAGCAAACATTTCCCTGAAGGACAACACGGATCAGCTCAAGGCGACCAATAGAAGACAAATGCCTCTTGTTCCAGGCACTGATATGTCTCCCAATGCGCTCAATAAGGGGGGAATAATCTACCATCATAAGCCGGTGTGGTGCCACCGGAATGCCCAAATAACGGAAAGGGAACTCACCAGCAGCTAAGCCGGAGAACTGTATCAAATCTGCAGCCTCCGTGGTGGGAACGGAAGCAAGGTATATAGAGGACTTGGGTAAGCTAAGTGCAAGCCCCGAGATCCTCTCGAATCGGCGTATGCAACTCAATAAGGTATCCACAAAAGCCCTATGACGAGTCCTGGAATCGGCGTATGCAACTCAATAAGGTATCCACAAAAGCTAAGTGCAAGCCCCGAGACCCTGTTCCAAGCAACTCTCGGCCAGCTCCAGAGGAAACTCCTACATAACCCAATCAGGCGGTCCATGACGAGTCCTGGAATAGGAAGAATGGAGAGCCAGAAGCAAACATTTCCCTGAAGGACAGCACGGATCAGCTCAAGGCGACCAACAGAAGACAAATGCCTCTTGTTCCAGGCACTGATATGTCTCCCAATGCGCTCAATAAGGGGGGAATAATCTACCATCATAAGCCGGTGTGGTGCCACCGGAATGCCCAAATAACGGAAAGGGAACTCACCAGCAGCTAAGCCGGAGAACTGTATCAAATCTGCAGCCTCCGTGGTGGGAACGGAAGCAAGGTATATAGAGGACTTGGGTAAGCTAAGTGCAAGCCCCGAGATCCTCTCGAATCGGCGTATGCAACTCAATAAGGTATCCACAAAAGCCCTATCACCACGACAGAATAAGACCACATCATCAACATACATAAGATGAGCAATACGGAGACCTCTACAATGTTGGTGGAACTGGAACTCAGGCCTCTCAGTTTCACGGCGGATCATCCTAGATAAGAACTCCATACATATAACAAATAAGAGAGGGGAAATGGGGCATCCCTGGCGCAGGCCCCGTCGACCCTGGAAGTGGCCATGTGAAGTCTTGTTAACCCGGATGGAATAGGACGCCGTAGTGACGCACTCCATCACCCAGTCAATGAACCTGGTCGGGAACAAGAGCTCCGTCATAGCATACCTCAGAAAATCCCAAGAAATGGTATCATAAGCCTTAGCCAAATCAATCTTCATGAAGCACCTCTTAGTATCTCTCTGAACGTTATATCTCGGGAGAAGCTCCTGGACAAGGAAGATGTTGTCGGACATCAGTCTCCCCGGAACAAAAGCAGACTGCGCAGGGTCAATCAGATATCCAAGGCAAGATCCAATCCGGTTCGCCATGAGCTTGGTGATGATCTTGTACACCACGTTGCAGCATGAGATCGGCCTGAAATGCTCAACCCGAGAGGGGTTATCCACCTTACTAATCAGGGACACATAAGTATGGTTGATTTGTCGGAGAAGTTTCCCGTTAACGAAAAACTCCCGAACTGCAGCACACACCTCCGGACCCGTGGTGCTCCAAGTGGACTTGAAGAACTTGGAGTTGTAACCATCCGGACCAGGGGCTTTAAGATCCCCGATAGACCAAAGAGCCTCCTTAATCTCTTTGAAGGAGACCATCTCAACGAGGCGGGTACTATCATCAACAGCAACACAAGGACCATCAGCAAACCAATCTCTCGGAGCAACCTCCACCGGGTAGGCAGTGCCAAAAAGACCCTGAAAAAAATCAACAAATCTTTCGGCCACCTCCTCAAGAGAGGAAGTGGTCGAGTCATCAGGAAGCTTGAGCGACGGGATGAAATCCCGCCGTCCATTGGCCTTCATAATGCCATGAAAGTAAGAAGAGGCACGGTCACTATTAAGGATGTACCTGGCCTTAGCCTGTTGGCTAAAGAAGCTCCTCTCGGCCGCATTAAGTCTACGGGTCTTGGTCTTGAGGTCCAACAGCTCGGTCGTGATAGACTCGGACTGTGGGTCAAGGCGAAGGCGCTCAAGACAGTCGGCATACTCCTCATTAACCGCTCTGGCCTTCTTTGCAATATGAGCAAAATGACGTCTATTGAGACCTCTAAGCGGCCCCTTAAGGCACCGTAAGAGGGCACAAAGGCGAAATTGGTAAGTACCCCTAAGGTGACACACAACTCTCCCTGACAACGCTTTAGAACTCTTCATGGTGAGTCCACATGATGAAGAATTTAAAGCTAGGTTTGCCGGTAAGGGGTCGGTGGATAACATGGGCAATCGCCGGTTTATGGTCCGAAAATTGCCACATGTTAGGGAAAGTCGCCCTACAGTAAACACCACGCTCTAGCCACTCATGATTGACCATCACCCTGTCAAGTTTGGTCCAGATCTTACCATTCGTCCAAGTGAAAATGTTTTCACTTGTGAACGGGACATCTGAAAAACCAAGCGCCTGACAACTCTCAAACATAGCCGTTGTCTCATTCATCCTAACTCTAGCACCATTAACACGTTCGTTTGAGAACATGACATTGTTAAAATCCCCCAAGACTAGCCAATGCATGCACTGATCATATCACACAAATTTGGTAGTCTTCCTGAGCAAACTCGTCAGTGGACGGGCAATCACAGAGAATCCCTCCACGAAGCGTCTGTAATAACCGGCTAGGCCAAGAAAGCTACATACTTCCTTGACGTTCGTCGGTGTAGTCCATGCTGCTACTACCTCTATCTTCGCTGGATCCACCTTGATCCCTTCAGCTGAAACCACATGACCCAGGAATGCTACCTCTGGCATCCAGATATCACACTTAGAGAACTTAGCATAAAGTTCTCGATCCCGCAAAACCTGCAATACAATCCTCAGATGTCCTGCATGCTCCTCTCCACTACGAGAGTATACTAGAATATCATTAATGAAAACCACCACAAACTGATCCAGGAAGTTGATGAATATATTGTTCATCAACTCCATTGTAACACCCCAAATCCGTAGGACTCGGAGTGCTACTGGGCTAGGATCTCACAATGGATCCTGACCCTAGCCTGACAACAAATTCATTGAATCTTACAACAAGGCACCAATAGATTAAAACAAAACATAAAATTGATACATATATATACATATCAAAAAGGTGATACAAGGTACTGCTGAGTACAAAATCAAAACATGAATCCGTACAACGTAAATAACCCATATTCCACGAATACGCCCAGTGTACGGAACCCTCAGTAGATCACCCCTCTAGATCACTCTGCAGCTTTCCTAACCCGCAAAGGATCTACAACACGGTATAAAACCGTTAGCTAACTATACACATATATAAGAAGATGCTAGAGCACAAACACACATCAATAATATTAACACATCATCATGATATCACACATTTACCCGGTTTATTATCTTTAATAAGTTAAATCACTCAATCGTATAAATAGATGTATATGAAGATATGTGACACGAGGAATATAATCCCCGCCTCTGAGTGCTCTATCCAGCTGGAGTAGTATCAACACACCTCCCGTGTACCCTATGGGAGTGGTGAGGGTCCTTCCCGTTTACTAGATTTGGCCTGACTACAGAGAACCTCCCAGACTCCACTACGGGATGAAAGGGAAAGGTTATCACGGCCACTACAATGGGTGGTCAGTATAACATAGGTCGGTGACCATAATAACACATGCTATAAAGCATATAACACACACACCACTCAAGCATACACCCAATATAAGAACAGTAGCTAAGTAAGTCCTATGGACTTACCTCAATCTCAAAAGTAAACTCAACCACGATCAACTATCCAACTGGTCCACTCCAAACTGGAGGACAACACGGCCTATACAAGGCATACATACATATATATCACAATCCTATTACACAAAGGGGTCACACTTAGACCCAAGGGATCCATAAGGATCATATCCAACTCGTAACCTCAAGGCCGTAACCGGCATATCTATATCATACTCATCATAAACCGATACCTAGCATGATACTAGTTCCCTCATACTAGGAAAGGAAAGGAGCTACCCAACTATGGGTAGTCCCGGGACAAGACACACCTGCGTGATCAAGGGACGCAGGGGCGGAATGGATAACCCGCAGGCGCGGCAGGTAGAAGCCGCAGGGGCGGTGACAAGGCTGCAGGCTAACGCAGGCACGACGCAGGCGCGATGGCACGGTCTCCACGGTGCGGCGGTTTCCAGGCGCGGGGGCGGCGACAGTGCAGAATGCAATCTCGCGGCTTCTCTTCGGCTCTTCACGTGATCAAATCACGTCTTCACTCCATCACAACACATATATGCCACAATATACACATTCCATCAACATCCTATGTCCAAACATCTAATCCTAACCTAAAGGAATGGAATCCAAGAAGAAAGAAGAGAAGAGGAAGAAGGAAGCTTACCACAGGTGTGGTCCTAGGCTGCAGGGAAGATCAATACACACCAAAGATGGCTTCCAAGCTCAGCAACACACATCACTAACATATCAACAACCACCAAGCACAACTTCCAAGCAAAACTCCAAGAGAAACTCAAGCAAGATCAAGGGAAGGGATGAAGAAGCAAGAAGGACGTAGAGCTGGATTGAAAATGTGAAGAAGTAACCCTTGATCAGCCAAGAGAAGGAAAGAAGTAAGGAAAGGTAAAGCACGGGTCAAAGGGTCAACAAAAACGGCTGCAGCCGCAGGAAACCGCAGGGACGGTTCACTGGGCCGCGGGAGCAGGAACCCGCAGGGGTGGCCATCATGCCCGCGGGTGCGGCAAAGCCAATCTCGGCCCAAAGCCAATCTCGGCTATGGTCCGATCTCGGTCCGAAAGAATAGGGGTCTCACATCTCACCCCCCCTAAAAACAAGTTTCGTCCCGAAACTTGCAAAAACCTCGAACCACTCGAACTCACAAGCCGAGGTACACTCTCTCTATAGCCTCAAACACAAGCATGGAGGAATACATCAAATCCAACAACACAACCATACTATCCAGGGCCTAGGGGAAAACCATCTCTAGTCAAACCATAAACATATCACAAGGCATAGAGTAATCACATCTCTAGCCGTATCATATCCATAACAAAAAGGCATGGAGGAAGAACATCTCCAACTAAACTTATCATATCATAATAGCATGGAGGAAAGAACCATCTCCAGCTATAAGCAAGAATCATACTAGCACAACAAGATCTAATAAGATCATAATCACATCAAAGCTAGTATGAAATAAACACGTCATAGCATATAAGCATATAAGCAGATAAGACTCACCAAGCTAGTACTAAGATCTACTCGGTGATCCTACTGGTGCACCTATCTCGGCATAAAACTCTGGATAGTTCCTCTGGATACTATCCTCAGTCTCCCATGTAGCCTCCTCGGGTCCTCGTCTCGACCACTGTATCCTCAACATAGGAATGTCCTTCGAACGCAGGCGTCTCATACCTCGCTCTAGGACTGCAATAGGATTCTCAGCAAACGTGTGGTCCAACTCAACCACCAAATCATCATAGCTCACGATGTGTCTCGCTTCTGGTATATACTCCCTCAGTTGAGACACATGAAATACAGGGTGAACACCCTCTAATCTCGGAGGCAAGGCTAATCTGTAAGCTGCGCTCCCAACCCGATCCAGAATCTCGAACGGTCCGACATATCGGGGGCTCAACTTCCCCTTAATGCCAAAACGCCTAACACCTCGCGTCGGGGACACTCTCAACCACACATGGGCTCCAACTCTGAACTCTAGAGGTCTACGCCTCCTATCAACATACGACTTCTGACGGCTCTGCGCAGTCAACATACGTTCTCTGATCAATGCTACTCAAGCCATATCATCCTGAATCTGATCAGGTGCTAAACCACTAACACTTCTCTACTCATCCCAGCATAACGGGGTACGACATCTCTGTCCATACAGCGCCTCATATGAGACCATCCCAATAGAAGCATGCCAACTGTTGTTGTAGGAGAACTCAACAAGTGGGAGATGATCTGTCCACACTTGCCCCCAATCCAACACACAAGCTCGCAACATATCCTCCAAGGTCTGAATGGTCCACTCTGACTGACCATCTGTCTGAGGATGGAACGCAATCGTGAAGTGAAAACTCGACCCAGGGCAGTCTGAATCTGCTGCTAGAATCTCGAGGTAAATCGTCCATCTCTATCTGAGACGATCGTCCTCGGTACCCCATGGAGTCTCACTATGTGCCTAGTGTACTCCTCAGCTAATCTGCTCACCGGCCACGTCTCCCTGATAGGAATGAAACGTGCCGTATTTGTCAGTCTGTCTTTAATGACCCAGATGGCATCAAAACTCCGGCTCGATCTCAGTCCAGTAGCAAAATCCATGGTGACTCCCTCCCACTTCCTCTGTGGAAGAGGAAGTGGATGGAGCTCGCCTCCAGGTCTGAAATGCTCTATCTTGACCTGCTGGCAGGTCGCACACTGTGCTACAAATGTGGCCACATCGGGCTTCAGCCCTCCCCACCAATATAAGCGTCTGAAATCTTAATACATCTTACTCGTACCTGGATGTACAGAGTAAGGTGTACAGTGAGCCTCCTCTAAAATCCTTTGCCTCAGTGCTATATCAGCAGGTAGACAGAAGCGACCGCGGCGCCTCAAAACTCCATCTGCTCCAAGCAGAAACTGGGGTGCCTCATCTCGAGACATCCTATCTATGATCCTCTGTAAAGTCGGGCAGGTCTCCTGTTTCTGTCGGATCTCATCCAACAGATCAGGAAGTACCTCAAGAGTACGCAGCTGGGCATCCTCATCAGGAAACTGGATGTCCAACTCTAACCAGATCAAGTCTCTCTGTAGCTGAGACTGTATCGTCAATCTCGCAATCACCTGATCTCAAGGCGTCTTCCTGCTCAGGGCGTCGGCAACAACGTTCGCCTTCCCCGGATGGTACAAGATCTCTAAATCAAAGTCCTTCATCAGCTCAAGCCACCTACGCTGGCGGTTATTCAATTCCCGCTGCGTGAAAACATACTTCAGACTCTTATGGTCTGTGAAGATCTGACATGTAGCACCATACATGTAATGTCTCCAGATCTTCAGTGCATGAACTACTGCTGCCAACTCCAGATCATGAGTCGGGTAGTTCTCCTCATACGTCTTCAACTGTCGAGACGCATAAGCAATAACTCTGCCTCGCTGCATCAAAACACATCCCAAGCCTAGCTTGGATGCATCACTGTAAACCACAAAATCCTCAGTACCCTCTAGTTGTGACAAAATAAGAGCAGAAGTCAAACGCCTCTTCAACTCCTCAAAACTCTGCATGCACTGATCAGACCACACAAATCTGGTAGTCTTCCTCAACAAACTCGTCAGTGGACGGGGAATCATAGAAAATCCCTCCACGAAGCGTTTGTAATAACCGGCTAGGCCAAGGAAACTATGTACTTCCTTGACGTTCGTCGGTGTAGTCCATGCTGCTACTGCCTCTATCTTCGCTGGATCCACCTTGATCCCCTCAGCTGAAACCACATGACCCAGGAATGCTACCTCTGGCATCCAGAACTCACACTTAGAGAACTTAACATAAAGTTCTCTATCCCGCAAAACCTGCTATACAGTCCTCAGATGTCTTGCATGCTCCTCTCCACTGCGAGAGTATACCAGAATGTCATCAATAAAAACCACCACAAACTGATCCAGGAAGTCGATGAAGATATTGTTCATCAACTCCATAAAGACGGATGGGGCATTCGTAAGCCCAAATGGCATCACTGCAAACTCGTAGTGGCCATATCTGGTCCGGAATGCTATCCTGTGCACATCCTGCTCCCTCACCCTCAGCTGGTGATACCCGGAACGCAGGTCAATCCTGGAGAACACAGTCGCTCCCTGTAGCTGATCTAACAAATCATTAATGCGCGGCAGTGGATACTTGTTCTTGATGGTCACCTTGTTCAGCTCTCTGTAATCTATGCATAACCTCAGTGATCCGTCCTTTTTCTGTACGAAGAGGACAGATGCTCCCCATGGGGACACGCTAGGGCGAATGAAGCCCTTCTCAGCCAACTCCTCGAGTTGCTTCTTCAGCTTCAGCATCTCGACAGGCGTCATCCGGTATCGGGCCTTCGAGATGGGTCTCGTACCAGGCTCTAACTCGATACTGAAATCCACACTCCTATGAGGCGGCAAACTGGACGGCTCAGCAAAAACATCAGTAAACTCACAGACAACTGGGATATCCTCTAACGCTGGACTCTCCCCCTCCTTCAATGCATAACACCAGAAGGCCTCGCAACCCTGTGCAATCAGTCTAGCTGCCCGTATAGCGCTGATAACTGTGCCTACCTTTCCAAGGTCCCAACCTCGGAAAACCTCTATCTGGCCTAACTCGGTAGAGAGGGTAACAGTCCTCCTACCTACATCTAGGAATGCAGAATGTCTAGCCATCCAATCCATACCTAGAATGACTTCTTCATGCTCTAATGGCATGACAAAGAAGTGAACTAATAACACACGGGTCCCTACAGAAATGGGACAACCGTGAATCTCACGGGTACCTTTGACCCTACCACCATCGGGTAACCCTATAATAAAGGGCATCCCCTCAACCGTATCTAACCCAAGACGCTCTACACAAGCATCAGAAATAAAAGAGTGCGTAGCACCAATATCAAATAAAACTCTAACAGGTAAACCATGAATCAGAATGGTACCTGTAGCAGTAGGTGCAGCTGGCTCCTCTGCACTCCTCAGCTCCAAAACACGACCCTGTGGGCCTCTGGTATCAGTGGTGCTCCCACCACGACCTCTGCCTCTACTCGGCCCAGGAGCAGATCCTTGAGTCGTGGGGCGATCTAGGACCCTTTGTTGTCCCTGTATCTGCTGCTGCTGCTGAGATGGCCTCTGCCCACCTTCCGCTACAATGGCAGGAGAAGAACCCTGCTGAGATGCAGCTCCGCCCTGGCGGCAGTAGACGGCTCTATGACCCGGTCTACCATAGGTAAAACACGTCACTAATGGCCTCGTGCACTCGGGCTTCAGATACCCCAGATCTCCACAGTTAAAACATTGTCGTCCCTTCTCTGCAACTGGTGCAGATGAAGGCTGACCCTGGCGTCTCTGACCACGCCAGCCACTAGCAGAACCACCAGTACCACTGGTCTGCCCTGTACACTGCCTCTTCTCAGACCCTCCGGTCTGAGAAGCTCTCCTCTGTCCAGCTCGCTCTCTCTCATAGTCGGAAGCTCTGTCCTGGTAGTCCATCAAGGACTCTCTGTGCCCCCTGTCTCTCAGCATTCAAATCCTAACTGGCATTTCTGTATCATACTCATCAACATCCAAATCCTAGCATGGTACTAAGTTCCTCATACTAGAAAAGAAAGGAACTACTTAACTATAAGTAGTCCCGGGACAAGACGCACCTGCGTGAACTAAGGCCGCAGGGGCGGAAAAGATCACCCGCGGGCGCGGCAGGCAGAAGCCGCAGGGGCGGTGACACGGAACACAGGCAAGCGCAGGTACGCCGCTGGCACGACGCAGGCGCTGTGGCACGGTAGCCGCGGGGGCGGCGACAGTGTAGAATGACACTTCGCGGCTTCTCTTTAGCTCTTCACGTGATCAATTCTCGTTTACTCTCTTCTATAGTCACACACATGCATCAACATACACCATCAAACGTCACCCTATGAATAATTCATCTACTCCTAAGCTAAGAAGGAAGAACAAGAAAGAAAGGAAGGAAGGAGAAGCCAGAAGCTCACCTCCACAGTTGTAGTCAACCAAGGAAGAACTGAACTAACTCTTAGCTGGCCTCTGCAGCTCATCAAACATGCACTCAACCTTCAGCAACACAAAACCACACCCAAAACCTTATCAAACTCCAAAACTCTCAATCAAGATCCAAGGAAGAGATGAAGAAGCAAGAATGACGTAATGAGGGCTGGAGTGGAATGAGAAGTGAAATGGAACCCTTGCTCAGCAAGGTAAGACGGAAGAGAATGGGTAAAGCACAAGTCAAAGGGTCAACAAAACCGGTTGCAACCGTCGTAAACCGCAGGAGCGGATCACAGGGCCACGGGAGCGGGAACCCGTAGGGGCGGCCAACATGCCCGCGGGTGCGGTAAAGGCCAATCTCGGCTATGGTCCGATCTCGGTCCGAAAGAAAAGGCTCTCACAGATCAAACATGGATTTAATTATAGCTAACCATTACAATATATTATAAGCTAGTAAGAAGAATCGCAATGAGCTTTTAAACGAACCATGACAATGCTATACCCAAATTAAGTTGATATTTCTAATTTATAACAAACACTTGAACAAGTAAACAATTTTTAAGCTTGCTAATCCACTAGCTACAACTATGGATTAAAAACATAACAAAAACGTAGAATCTAGACTTTCCATCGTACAATTTTAAAATTTTCAAAATATATTCAACATTCACCAATAGATCGGAGAATTAAAAAGAAGCAGGAGAAACATGATTCAATATTTGGAGTAGTAATATTTCTTGGTTTTGACTCCCAATGTTTCGAGTCACCACTCGTGAGAGATTGACTATTTCGGAGAGAAGCATATAATAATATTGTACTTTTACCACCGACTAGTGTTTTCAATTTTTTCAGTTTTCGCTCCGATTTCACCTCTGATTGTTTATACATTGAAATTTGGGTTTGAACTTACGCTTAAAACTGGTCGACCATATCCCTAGATATTTTGTTCTTCAGTCTATTTGCGTTCCTTACATCTTGTGCATATTTATTTTATTTGATTTCTTTATTTTAGTTTCTTAGTTAATTCGTCAAAGCGAAACATCGTCTTTTTCGCGTTCGATCATGACTCCCTACTCAACATCGGATCTTGTATTTATTTCCAAGGCTTGAGGCTCATACTTTACCTCCCATTAGGGGGTGACATTTTTTTAGTTTTCGTGAAAAATTTAACTGTTTTTATCTCAATTTATAATTTTAGGCCAATTCGTCCAAAATTTATTAACAACCAATTCTAATATTCTTAGTTAGTTCATATATCGTTTTGTTAATTTATTGGTTAAACTTGTATGCATTTTTCTACTTGTACATGTTTGAATTAATAAAAAAAACAATATTTGAACTAACAAAAACCCAATGTTCGAACTAATGGTACCCAAATTTTGGACTAATATTATAAAATTTCAATTTTTTTCATAGTTATGGTTATAAGAATACTTTTTATAAGAGCCTTAATCTTTGGAGCTTGTTTTGGTCTTAGCCTCCCCCGCGGGTTTAGGGAGCCGTCCTTGCGGCTCGTGTAGTTTTCCGCCTCTGCGGCTCAGGGAACCGCCCCTGCGGTTTCTTGCGGCTACAACCGGTTTTGTTGACCGGTTGGACTCGTGCTTTACCCTCTCTTTCCCTTCCTCCTTAAGTTTCTTCCTTGGCTTCTGAGCAAGGGTTTCCATCTTCATTTCTTCAGCTTTTCACGCCCCTCTTGCTTCCTTTCCTCTCTTTGATCTTGTGCTTGTTTTCCTTGGAGTTTGGAAGAGTTTTTATGTGTGGTTGATGATGCTGAGCATATGTGTGTATTGTTGAGCTTGGGAGCCAGTTGTTGGTGTTGTGATATTTCCTTGCTTAGGCCTTTCCACTGGAGGTAAGCTCCTTGCTTCTCCTTCCTTTCTTTCTTCCTTGTTTCCTCTTCCCTAGCTTATTAGATGTATGGAAGGTATATTAATGTTAGAATGTGTATGTATACGTATGTGCTTGGCCATGGAATGATGAAGGCGTGATTTGATCACGTGAAGAGTGGAAGAGAATTCGGGAGGCTACGTTATGCACTGTCGCCGCCCTGCGTCTGGAAGCCGCCGTCCCTGCGGGAACCTTGTCACCGCACCCGCGCCCTGAAGCTGCCGCCCCGTGGCCACGGTCCCAGCGCCTGCGTCGTGCCTGCGCTTGCCTGCGGCCACTATCACCGCGCCTGCGGCCAAGTGTCGCCGCGCATGCGGTTTGTCTTACTTCGCCCCTGCGTCCCTCTTGTCACGCAGATGCGTCTTGTCCCGGATCTACTTAGAGTAGTGTAGATCCTTTCCTTTCCTAGTATGAGTGTTAGTAGCATGCTAGGTATGTGTATGAGGATAGAATGATGATGAGTATGATAATGATATATGCCGGTTATGGCTTTGAGGTTTAGTTGATTATCGAGAATATAAGTTGGATATGATCCTTATGGATCCCTTGGGTCTAGGTGTGACCTCTTTGATGGATAGGAGTTTGATATCTTGCTATGCCTTGTTATTAGGCAGTGTTGTTCTCCAGAGTTGGAGCTGATCGGGTTTGAGATTACTTCGAGGTTGAGGTAAGTCCATAGGACTTACTTAGTTACCATCCTTATATTGGATGTATGCATGAGTGGTGTGTGATATATGCTTGATAGCATGCGTAGTGATGATTACCAACCTATGGTTTAGTGACTGCCCATTGTAGGGCCGTGACAACTTGTCCTTTCATCCCACTGGGAGTCTGGAGGTTTTCTGCGGGCAGGCCATATTGGTTCAGTGGGCCGGGCTTTCTCCACTCCATTAGGGTATACGGAGACGGTGACCGGATTACCACTCCAGCTGTCACCATTCCCCAGAGGCGAGGATTATATATTCCTCGTGTCACATATGTTCATATACATTTATTTATACGATTTGAGTGTTGGACTTTATAAAGATAATTAACCGGGTAAATGTGTGACAACTTGTTTATATGTTATGATTCCTTAAGTGTGTTTGTGCTCTTGCATTATCTATATATATGTGTATGGTTAGCTAACGGTTTTATACCGTGTTGTAGATCCTTTGCAGGTTAGGAGAGCTGCAGAGTGATCCAGAGTGGGTGATCTGCTGAGGGCTCCATACACTGGGTTTATACGTGGGATATGAGACATTTTATGATGTACGGATATATGTTTTGATTTGTACTCATCGGTTTCTTCTATATTACCTTTTGATATGTATATATACAGTTTGATGTTTTGTTTTAATCTATCTGTGTCTTGTTGTACGATCCAGTGAACTTGTTGTCAAGCTAGGGTCAGGATCCATTGTGAGATCCTATCCCAGTAGCGCCTCGAGTCCTACGGATTCGGGGTGTTACACTTTTGTTATCATATTTTTTAGTTCAAAATATTAAAACTATTAGATCAAATCGAATGTTCTATTAGTTCAACATTTATATTGCTAACACATGCGTTTTTTTGAAATTATGAAAAGACCTTGTAAAAATTTATGAACTATTAATACAGTATAATCCGAACTAATTGAAAAAATAATTTGTATGAATTATACAAAAAA
Source organism: Fagopyrum tataricum (assembly GCA_002319775.1). Taxonomy (NCBI): domain Eukaryota; kingdom Viridiplantae; phylum Streptophyta; class Magnoliopsida; order Caryophyllales; family Polygonaceae; genus Fagopyrum; species Fagopyrum tataricum. The sequence goes on from CM008285.1 coordinate 51,042,489, forward strand.
TTAAACATAAAAAGTGTCCATAAGAAAAAGTAGAAGGGAAAAGCCTTCAAGAAAAAAATTCAAAGTTTAATACTTTTCCTTTCGCATAGAGTGTTCTATAAATTCAATCATTTTACATTGGTAGTTCATGTATTACGTAGAACTTACAAAATTAAATTTGTATCGTATGAACCATTTTACAATGTGTTTGAACAAACATCAAATGTACAAATACTTTGTACGAAAAAAGCACGCGTTAGAAAAATTGTTTTGACACGTGTAACCCCGACGACACTCCGGAATTTCGTTCTAGAAGTCATACTCATCATGTGTATATATATATATATATAAAAGGTAATGTTCAGTTGAGAACATATTCTTGCGCAGGGAGGAGGAACCTCTAAGAAACGTATGATTAATAAATACAACTTTAACATATTGGTCAACTATACGTGGTTATGGGTGTGATACACTAGGTTAGAATCACAAACAATTTACTTTCAACAAAGAGAATAACATACATGACAACAAATTTATTTATTCTAATCGAATATGGAGCATTCCAACCGAAATATGTCCATATTGATCGAAACACTATTTTTTCTACTAACTCGGTCATATGTCAAATGTCGAATGTATTCTTTGCACTTCGACCGAAATATGTTCATTTCGATCGAAATAGTTTTTTTTTCTAATAATTTCGATAGTAATGGTGAATTTTCGACTGAATTTGTGTATCAAAATTTGAGCATTCCGATCGAAATACGTTAATTTTGATCAAAATAGTGTTTTTTGGACTAATTTCGATAGTAATAGTGAAGTTTCCACTGAATTTATCTATCGAATTCTGAGCATTCCGATTGAAGTATATTCATTTCGATCGAAAAAGTAATTTTTCTATTCTACATGTCGATCGAATTACCGATAGGAATAATGATATTATTTTGGCTAACTAAGGTAAGTTAATAATTGGTAAAATATATTCTCGACATATTCTTCTTTTAGTCATAAATATGGGACGTTCAATTGTTTAGATCATACAACTACAATAAGTCCTACTCCCTACACAAGAATATGTTCCAATTTATATATAAGATCAAGTAGAACCTAATCTTGTGTAGAGAGTAGAAACTTATCATAGTCGTTTGATTAAATAAAATTAACGTCCCATACTTGTCCCTAAATTAGAAAGAGTTATATAAAATATTTTAAAATTTATTAACATACCTTAATTATCAAGATATTATTACCATAACTTAATTATCACGAGTTATATAAAAGATTTGTCCCTAAATTAAGAAGAGTTATATAAAATTAATGTCCCAAAATTTTCATATATAGTTTGTAAATCAATGATTACGATCTCAATGAATTTTTGTTTGAACTATCTCTCTCGAAATAATTCCATTTCGATCAAAATGCAAGACAATCTGAATTTTTTTTGCATTATCTATCACGAAATACTTCCATTTCGATCGGAATGCGGGATAATTATTTGCATTTGTTTCATTATCTCTCTCGAAATACTTTCATTATATCAAAATGCAAGAGAGTTTGAAATTTTGTTTGCACTATCTCTCTCGAAATAATTCCATTTTTCATTTTCACGAGCATAAATACGATTGATTGTTAATCTCTCTCAAAATACTTCTATTTCGATCGAAATGTAGGAAAAATTTACCTCTAGTCGAGCGAAATTAGCATGATTTCAATCAAAATGTAAACAATCCGACCGAGCGAAATTAGCATGATTTCGATCGATTTTTCATTTTTTGTGTATAATGATCCTATATTTCGACCGAATTACCATGATTTCGATCGACTAATGCTACAATGACGTGTATCACGATTGAAGGATAATATTTTATTGCCAAATTTGTGAAGCTATTAATTGAACCTGTATTTTTAATTTTAATATGAATCACATGCATGAACTTCTATGATGCACCAAAATCTTGAATGTTCATTTTTTAATTAGACGACTCTTAAAGGTTCCTATTCCCTACAGAAATATAGGTTCTCACCTTAACATGATTATATATATATATATATATGACGAGAGAATAAAAAAGAAAAAGTTTTATAGACTAACCAAAATAAATTCTAAGAATTGATAAAGTACGGGTAACTCCTCGTTTTAAAGATTTTAAAAACTAACCTCTATTTAAACCTTTTATTTTCATCGTCCTCTTGTTCATTCTTCTTACCTATTTTCCCATGTTCTCTTCTCTCACCTACGGAAAACTTCCTTTCGCCGACTTCGATTCCTCATAGCAGTTCGATCCAATTATTTTTCTCACCACCGTTCCTGATTTCCTAACAAGCATTCTCTTCTCTTTGGTTGTTTGTTTATTCATATGAAGATAGTTCTCAATGTTGGACTCCATCTCTTTTAGCCATAATGGTGGATTGTATGATTCATCTCCATTGTTAATTTCATCATTATCGACTTAAATTATGTAGCACTTGTTGATTTTTGTTACTTTAAAGTTTATTTGAATTGAACTTTGATCGATTTTAATATGTTTTATTTATAGAAATTAATAAATGAAGGATTTGGTTTGTAATGCACGTAACGTTTTTGATAGAATTATTCAATTAAACTATAACTTTAATGACATCCTATTGGTTATTGACAATTCATTTTCATTCGTTGACTATCGAATATATACTAGTTGACAATCTATATTACATTTGTTGACAATGCAAAAATAATTATGAAAAAATATATTTGTTGATTCATTTTACACTTGATGATAGTTCATTTTACAATTGTTGATAGTCCGGAAAATGTTACAAAAATATACTTGTTGGCAACCCATTTTGCACTTGTTGACAACTAATTTTACATTTGTTAAAAGTACGGAAAAATTACGACAAAAATATATTTGTTAACAATTCATTTTACACTAGTTGACAATTCATTTTACACTTTTTGACAGTTAGGTTTACACTTGTTGACAATTTAAAAACATTTTATCAAAAAGTATACTAGTTGGCAATACATTTTACAATTGTTAACTATTCAATTTTACCCTTTTTGACAATACATTTTACGTTTGTTGACAATTTTTTTACATTTTCGCTGTCATAACAGTTATACATTTTTTTATCAACAACTAGTTACAATATACGTCTCCAAAACCATATTTACCATATATAAATGTCACGGACCGCTTTCCGTGACGATGCCAAGGCCGGCAAGGTAGGAAGGATCCGGAATGCTCGAGAGAAATCCGGAACACGACGGAACATTCCGAAAGATGGTAGAATATTCCGGAAGGCTACGGAATATTCCGGAAGATGTCAGAATCATCCGGAAGGTACCGGAAGATTTGATACAAGTCTGGACCCCGGCGGAAGTCTTTAGATTCTTGTAGAAGTTGGCGGGACAGTCCGGATGGAGGCGGATTTCTCCGGAAGACGGCGGAGACTTCTAGAACTTAAAGAGACCTTGAAGACTTATTTAGAGTCATAAGGAGAGTTCTAGATTTATTAGGATAAGATCAAGGTAGGAAGGATCCGGACTGAACTAGGAGAATTAGGTTCCGGAACCTTCCTTGAGAGGAGGTGGCCAAGGCTATAAATAGGGAAAGTCACCCCTCATTTCCATCATCCCACAATCCGCCAAGGTAAAGCTCTTATTTGTAAAGTTCTCTTAAGTAATATAAAGACAAGGTTTGCCGACAAGTCTCCGAGTTTGCCTAGCCATCTAGACAAAGCGCTCATAGTCAAGGAGCGTCGAGGAGTAAGGTTGATCTTAGCTTGTCGAGGGCGATAATATAGCTAAGAGCCGCGCGGTCTGAGTTGGAGATAACTCAGCCCGTGACATAAACACACCCTTGATTACAATTTTTGTAAGAAAAAGTCAAAATTATGTTTTAGAACAAGATATTTCGGTTTTATATCTTCATTACATACATGTTGTGATTTTAATGCTTAAAAAAAATTCAACGTTGTATTTAAATTAGCTTGGAAAATTTTACTTTATTTTAAAGTTTTTTTGAGTATGAGCTTTTAAAAATTAGGTTAAATTTCACTCGAAAAAATTAAATCCGATACACCCGTTCATCTGACGGATACGGGAACGGTTGACAAAAGATACGGGTCGGGTGACGGGTGAAGATTCTAGGAGACGGGCCGGCTGACATAAATGGCACATCCACCCATCACCCGACTTCTCTAGGAAAAGGTATCGGTGCAAAAATAAATAATATTTTACCATGAATCTAACTGTTATGTGAATGAACAATTGGATGTCATCAAAATACCCATACTTAAACCTTGCTTGTCTCCGAGTAAGATAATGATCTCTAGAAAACTATGTGCAAAACAAGTGACATGCCTCAACTAAAAGGAGAGCAAATTTACATTTTAAACAATGTCATCATGACATCTATCATTGTTAAAGGATAAAGGATGAACCATAGCTCTTCAAACCGGTCAAGGGTAATGTGTTTACTAGCTCTAGCTCAATCTCAAGAAAAGTGTATAACAATATGTCAGGGTTCAGTAATAATTTTGACCTTTGTAGCACTTTGTTGCTTGTACTTTGTCTTCTCTTTCAAGGGATACACTTTTCTTCACATTCGAACCAATTCTTACTTATTTGAAGCAACAAAGTTGGCGGGATACCCCATATATTCTTTTTATCTTCATATATTTTTTGCATCCATCAGAACCTCTAGCCAACCACAAGTTGTAGAAGAGACTAAGCATGTTGGAAATCACACAAATGCAATAGTAGAAAAGAAAGGGCACGTGATAATTGAACACTAGTTTTGAATCCGAATGGAGAGATGGTTAAACGAAAAATATGAATTCGTGTAAAATTTCGGATTAGACGACCATTCTCTAGGAAAAAGGTACAGTAGAAATGATATTTTAGTCAGGATAGTCAATTCAGTTTATTATTGCTTCAAAACTGGAGATAGATTTTTTTGTAATGAGTAGTGAATGGTACTCCTCGCAGTGTAAGCCGCAGCGAGAGGATCTTGTATGCAAATATGCAGTGAACAATGGGGCAATCACCCCTTCCCGTTGGTCTACTTTTAATTTAAAAAAACAACACACACCCTCGATTACAATTCTTTTAGGAAAAAAATAAACAAAAACTCCAATTTATAACAATTTTGAAAGTGTACGTTAAGGTGCGATTACTGGAATAGATGAATAGTATCGATCGACTAAAAAAAGTATACGATCTCGATGGATCTCTCCTTGATGAGATGAATGGTTGAGTATTTTTCTGGTAAAGTTGTACGATAGATGGATCGACTTTAATGGCATTGGAAGCTACGTACGTACGTACCTGGAAATGAAAGAAAGTAGTATAAATAGGCAGCAATGTAACCCTAGCTAGCATTCCACAGACAAATTAAACTCATACAATCAATCAATTGATCCCACATCGATCATATAGCAGCAATGGCTTCCAGCAAGAGTGTGGTGTACGTGGCTGTCTTCCTCGTCTTATTCGCAGTTGCATCTGCAGCCACATGCCCTCTTACGCTCTCAGACACCCTCGGTTTGCTCTCCGGATGCGCCTCATCTCCGCTATCCGACGATTGCCGCAACACTCTGCTTGGCCTCCCCGACAAGGCCACGCAAGCTGGTCCGTGCCTCTGTAAGGCCGTTCAGCTCGGCGTCATCCCCAAGGCTGGCCTCGTCAACGGTGTTATCAGTTTCATCACCGGTGTGCTTACTTCTCTCGGCCTCCCCCTCGTCAGTAACCTCCTAGGTCTAACTTGTGTCCTATAAACACCCACCCGCACTTCATCCATCCACCCATTATGTGTCTATCTTGCTATTTTCGTCCTAAGTTGCATGTCTTAATTGTTGTTCAATAAATTTCACTAGCTACGTACGTTGGTTGCCACGGCACACATGCATGCTTCCATGCAAACTAGCTAGCTACTTCAGCGCTCTCGATCACGTGCTTTGATCATCTATGTACCTGCTACATAGATCGTTCATTCATTACTTGTGATAATCGTGTACCATCTCCTTAATTTATATAATAAGGGTATTATTGTCTTCTTCTTCTATCCTAATTTACTGCTCCATCTCTCTCTCATCACTATTCACTTCATTACATATATACACTTGCCTTTTCACTTCACTAAATTTGATTTAATTAGAGCTATATAATCAAGTGAGTCTCAATTAAGTGTCTTGAGGATCAAACATGGATTTAATTACAGCTAACCATTACAATATATTATAAGCTAGTAAGAAGAATCGCAATGAGCTTTTAAACGAACCATGACAATGCTATACCCAAATCAAGTTGATATTTCTAATTTATAACAAACACTTGAACAAGTAAGCAATTTTTAAGCTTGCTAATCAACTAGCTACAACTATGGATTAAAAACATAACAAAAACGTAGGATCTAGACTTTCCATCGTACAATTTTATAAATTTCAAAATATATTCAACATTCAACAATAGATCGGAGAATTAAGAAGAAGCAGGAGAAACATGATTCAATATTTGGAGTAGTAATATTTCTTGGTTTTGACTCCCTATATTTCGAGTCACCACTCGTGACAGATTGACTATTTCGGAAAGAAGCATATAACAATATTGTACTTTTACCACCGACTAGTGTTTTTAATTTTTTTAGTTTTCGCTCCGATTTCACCTCTGGTTGTTTATACATTGAAATTTGGGCTTGAACTTACGCTTAAATCCGGTCGACCATATCCCTAGATATTTTGTTCTTCAGTCTATTTGCGTTCCTTACATCTCGTGCATATTTATTTTATTTTATTTCTTTATTTTAGTTTCTTAGTTAATTCGTCAGAGCGAAACATCGTCTTTTCCGCGTTCGATCATGACTCCCTACTCAACATCGGATCTTGTATTTATTTCCAAGGCTTGAGGCTCATACTTTACCTCTAAATCGGGGGTGACATTTTTTTTAGTTTTCGTGAAAAATTTAACTGTTTTTATCTCAATTTAGAATTTTAGGTCAATTCGTCCAAAATTTATTAACGACCAATTCTAATATTTTTCATAGTTAGTTCATATATCGTTTTGTTAATTTATTGGTTAAATTTGTATGCATTTTTCTACTTGTACATGTTTGAATTAATAAAAAAAAACAATATTTGAACTAACAAAAACCTAATTTTCGAACTAATGGTACCCAAATTTTGGATCGACTAATATTATAAATTTTCAATTTTTTTCATAGTTATGGTTAAAGAATACTTTTGTTATCATATTTTTTAGATCAAAATATTAAAACTATTAGATCAAATCGAATGTTCTATTAATTCAACATTTATATTGATAACACATGCATTTTTTTGAAATTATGAAAAGACCTTGTAAGAATTTACGAACTATTAATAAAATATAAACCGAATTAATTGTAAAAATCATTTGTATGAACTATACAAAAGATTGAACATAAAAAGTGTCCATTAGAAAAAGTAGAAGGGAAAAACCTTGAAGGAAAAAAATTCAAAGTTTAATACTTTTCCTTCGTATAGAGTGTTCTAAAAATCCCATCATTTTACATTGGTAGTTCATGCATTACGTAGAACTTACAAAATAATTAAATTTGTATCGTATGAACCATTTTACAATGTATTAGAACAAACACATTGTAACACCTCACGCCCTTCACGTTCTCCTCCCTTGCCTGCTAGTTTTCAACCCTCCTCCTCCTTAGAACCCCTCCGACCCACTCCCGATCCCTCTTTACGTCTACATGCTCTCAACATCTCTTTGAAACCGCCAAGAGGTCCCTCAAACCTTCCTAAGCCCGCTCCTCTCTCTGAGCGTGCTATACTCCCCCCCTCTGATTTCTCAACTACTACCATTGCTATCTAAAGTAATCATGGTAATTGCCCCTCTTCAAACTCCCTCTCCTCTTCAACCCCCTCCTCTTAAACTACCCAACCTTCTCAAAAAAGCTCCTCTCTCTATCCCAAAACACAACTCAACCCTGTCGAAGAACCCCACTACGACTCTTCCTAACCCAATCCTCCCCTACCCCATCCCAACTGACGGTGAGTGCCGTCAGACCCCCTCCCCCCCCCCCCCCCCCCTAAATACTCTTGTCAATGGGTGTTAACCTCTGTAGTTGGAACATACGTGGGCTGAACCACGTAAACAAGCAAAGAGCCATCAAAGAAATTGTTGGCAAGCCCCATCTTGATGTTATCGCTATTCTTGAAACTCGATTGAGGAAGACCAAAGAAGACCGTCTCGCCACCCATCTACTTCATAACTGGAAACATTACTCCAACGGCTCCCTCTCTAAAAACTGTCGTATATGGATATGGTGGAACCCTGCTAAAATAAACCTTCTCCCCCTCTTCACCTCAGACCAAATCATCCACTGTCGCATTTCACTCCCCAACGATACCCAACTCTTTGAGTGTTCCTTCATTTACGTCCATAACCTCCCTGATGATCGTATGCCCCTTTGGAACGATCTCAAAATCCTCCATAGTACCACAAATAACCCGTGGACCATGATGGGTGATTTTAACGTCACTTTATCTCCCAGTGAAAAGATCTCTAATCTTGTCCCGGCTATCTCCCAACCCTCCGATGAACTCCCTGACCTACTCCGCCACACAAATACCTATGACCATCCTTACTCGGGTTGCAAGCTCACATGGAATAATAGACAGATAGGAAGCCGTATCTTGTGCAAGCTTGACAGGGTGCTCATCAATCATCTTTGGGAAGCCGACTTCCCTTCCTCCACTTCCTAGTTTATCCAACCCTCTATCTCGGACCACTCTCCGGCCTTCCTCTCCCTTGATAGTGAAAGCTCTAAAGTCAATAATGTCCCGTTCAGATTCAATAACGCTTGGATTACTCATGAAGATTTTCTCACCATCATGGCGCATGTTTGGACTAAGAACATTCATGGAAATCACATGTTTAAGCTTGTCAACAAGCTCAAAGCCATCAAACCTTCCCTCAAACGCTACCCGAGCCTTTCCTTTGAGACCCTACATTCCGAACGCAAATTGTGCAAGGAGAAGCTTCTTTACACCCAAAAAAGACTCAACCTGAACCCCTTGGATACGAGCCTCCATTCTGAAGAGACGAACGATCTCACCAAGTTGCACGATCTGGAAGATAAACTTAATCGCACTACCTCCCAACTTGCCAAAATGAAATGGCTCAAGTTTGGAGATAGCTACAGTTCCTACTTCTTCAATAGCATCAAATCTAGGAAAAGCATGTCTCGGATCCCTTCCACTTCATATAACAACCTCAACCTCACCACCGATCATAGTCGTATCTCCTCCATTTTCGTGGATTACTTCCGCAGCCTTCTTGCCTCGGACAACTCATTGAACTCTGCCACAATCCCCCCGGTCCCCTTACCCACCCTGCCGGACAATCTCTGCACCAATCTTAAGGCCCAGATCACTAACAATGATATCAAATCTGCCCTTCACTCCATTGGTGATAATAAGTCCCCCGGGCCGGACGGTTTCAAATCACTTTTCTTCAAAAGTTCCTGGAACATCGTTGGGGATGATTTTTGCAATGTTATCAAGGACTTCTTCAGAACGGGGAAATTGCTCAAGCAGATCGATCATTCTTGCATCACCTTGATCGCCAAGAAGGATAACCCCTCCACTCCCAATGACTACAGACCCATCTCCTGATGTGGAGTCATATACAAAACCATCGCCAAAATCCTCGTCAATCGCCTTAACTCCATCCTCCTCACCCTCATCGGACCTCAACAAGGACCTTTTGTCAAAGATCGTTCCATTAAGCATAAAATTCTGCTATGTCAGGAACTCTTCAAAAGCTATGGGAGAAACTCCATTTCCCCCAGATATGCCATTAAGATTGATATCCGTAAATGCAGCCTGGAAGGATTTTTCAAAGGGCACAGAGGGCTTAGACAAGGATGCCCTTTATTGCGCTCTCTCTTTGTGCTTGCCATGGAGTTTCTTTCCTAAATGATCAATCTTAACACCTTGGATCCCAACTTCAACCTCCATCCAACATGTTCCAACCCCATTATCCTTAACATTTGTTTTGCAGATGATCTTATGCTCTTCTGTCGGGGTGACCACTACTCCATCAACAAGCTCAAAGACACCCTTGACTCTTTTGGCTCTTTCTCTGGACTTAACATCAATTTCAGCAAGTCCACCATATTCTTCGGCGGAGGTCCCCCCTTGGACCAGCAGACAACTGCCGCCTCCCTGGGCTTTAACGTTGGCGAGCTCCCCTTCCATTATCTCGAAGTCCCTCTAGGTGCAAAACGTCTTTGCGTTGCTGACTATCAACCCCTTATTAATAAGATCACCAAACGAGTTCATTCCTGGAGTGCAAGGAGCCTCTCCTACGCCGGCAGAGTGCAACTCATCAGAGCCGTCCTCTACGTCGCCACCACGTACTGGACCTCCATTTTCCTCCTGCCTACCGCCATCATCAGCAAAATTGAAAGCATCATGCGTGCCTTCCTCTGGTCGGGAAAACACTACAGTAAGCGTGCTCTTATTGCTTGGAATCAGGTATGTCTCCCTATTGTTGAAGGCAGATTGGGCTTCAAAGAGCTTCTTTCCTGGAATAAAGCATGCTTCTCCAAACTTATTCTCGAACTTGACTCCAATTCCCCCAATATTTGGAGCTCCTGGGCAAAGAAACACATTCTCAAAAGATCTAACGTCTGGAACTGCCAATCTAAACTGTACCACAGCTACACCTGGAAAACTATCGTGAGCATACGAGATGATCTCATGAGCCGCAACATCACTCAAACCACTGCCTCTCTCCTCCTCAACCCCCTCGGTTCCTTCTCCAACGCCAAGGCCTATAATCTACTTAGTTCTCCCCATCCTAAGGTCCCTTGGTGTTCCGACATTTGGGGAGGTCTGAACATCCCCAAATGTAGCTTCACTTCTTGGCTCGCGGGCCACCAAAAACTACCCACCTTAGCAAGAATCTCCTCTTGGAACACCTCTTTGATTAACACTTGCGTCATTTGTAACAATAATCCCGAAACCGAGACTCACCTCTGGACCAACTGTAACTTCAACATTCTTATCCTCAAACTCATTCTCCAATGGGTTCGTCTCCCCTACAACTCCCACAACCTTTCCCAATGGTTCACCTAGTCCTCCTCCTTACAATTGTTGATAGTCCGGAAAATGTTACAAAAATATACTTGTTGGCAACCCACTTTGCACTTGTTGACAACTAATTTTACAATTGTTAAAAGTACGGAAAAATTACGACAAAAATATATTTGTTAACAACTCATTTTACACTAATTGACAATTCATTTTACACTTTTTGACAGTTAGTTTTACACTTGTTGAGAATTTGAAAACATTTTATCAAAAAAGTATACTAGTTGGCAATACATTTTACAATTGTTAGCTATTCAATTTTACCCTTTTTGACAATACATTTTACATTTGTTGACAATCTGTTTCACATTTTCACTGTCATAACAGTTATACATTTTTTTACCAACAGCTAGTTACAATATACGTCTCCAAAACCATATTTACCATATATAAATGCCACGGACCGCTTTCCGTGACGATGCCAAAGCCGGCAAGACAAGACGACTTGCCAAGAGATGCCATCAAGACACCATATGACAAGGCCAAGCGGAAATGGGATGGAAAGAAGGCCAAGTGGAAATTTAGAAAAAAGATCTTGTCAAGATGGCACACCGGAAAAACAAGGAGTATTCCAGAAAGATCCGGGACGATCAAGAAGGATTCGCAATGCTCGAGAGGAATCCGGAACACGACGGAACACTCCGAAAGATGGTAGAATATTCCGGAAGGCTACGGAATATTCCGGAAGATGTCAGAATCATCCGGAAGGTACCGGAAGATTTGATACAAGTCTGGACCCCGGCGGAAGTCTTTAGATTCTTGTAGAAGTTGGCGGGACAGTCCGGATGGAGGCGGATTTCTCCGGAAGACGGCGGAGACTTCTAGAACTTAAAGAGACCTTGAAGACTTATTTAGAGTCATAAGGAGAGTTCTAGATTTATTAGGATAAGATCAAGGTAGGAAGGATCCGGACTGAACTAGGAGAATTAGGTTCCGGAACCTTCCTTGAGAGGAGGTGGCCAAGGCTATAAATAGGGAAAGTCACCCCTCATTTCCATCATCCCACAATCCGCCAAGGTAAAGCTCTTATTTGTAAAGTTCTCTTAAGTAATATAAAGACAAGGTTTGCCGACAAGTCTCCGAGTTTGCCTAGCCATCTAGACAAAGCGCTCATAGTCAAGGAGCGTCGAGGAGTAAGGTTGATCTTAGCTTGTCGAGGGCGATAATATAGCTAAGAGCCGCGCGGTCTGAGTTGGAGATAACTCAGCCCGTGACATAAACACACCCTTGATTACAATTTTTGTAAGAAAAAGTCAAAATTATGTTTTAGAACAAGATATTTCGGTTTTATATCTTCATTACATACATGTTGTGATTTTAATGCTTAAAAAAAATTCAACGTTGTATTTAAATTAGCTTGGAAAATTTTACTTTATTTTAAAGTTTTTTTGAGTATGAGCTTTTAAAAATTAGGTTAAATTTCACTCGAAAAAATTAAATCCGATACACCCGTTCATCTGACGGATACGGGAACGGTTGACAAAAGATACGGGTCGGGTGACGGGTGAAGATTCTAGGAGACGGGCCGGCTGACATAAATGGCACATCCACCCATCACCCGACTTCTCTAGGAAAAGGTATCGGTGCAAAAATAAATAATATTTTACCATGAATCTAACTGTTATGTGAATGAACAATTGGATGTCATCAAAATACCCATACTTAAACCTTGCTTGTCTCCGAGTAAGATAATGATCTCTAGAAAACTATGTGCAAAACAAGTGACATGCCTCAACTAAAAGGAGAGCAAATTTACATTTTAAACAATGTCATCATGACATCTATCATTGTTAAAGGATAAAGGATGAACCATAGCTCTTCAAACCGGTCAAGGGTAATGTGTTTACTAGCTCTAGCTCAATCTCAAGAAAAGTGTATAACAATATGTCAGGGTTCAGTAATAATTTTGACCTTTGTAGCACTTTGTTGCTTGTACTTTGTCTTCTCTTTCAAGGGATACACTTTTCTTCACATTCGAACCAATTCTTACTTATTTGAAGCAACAAAGTTGGCGGGATACCCCATATATTCTTTTTATCTTCATATATTTTTTGCATCCATCAGAACCTCTAGCCAACCACAAGTTGTAGAAGAGACTAAGCATGTTGGAAATCACACAAATGCAATAGTAGAAAAGAAAGGGCACGTGATAATTGAACACTAGTTTTGAATCCGAATGGAGAGATGGTTAAACGAAAAATATGAATTCGTGTAAAATTTCGGATTAGACGACCATTCTCTAGGAAAAAGGTACAGTAGAAATGATATTTTAGTCAGGATAGTCAATTCAGTTTATTATTGCTTCAAAACTGGAGATAGATTTTTTTGTAATGAGTAGTGAATGGTACTCCTCGCAGTGTAAGCCGCAGCGAGAGGATCTTGTATGCAAATATGCAGTGAACAATGGGGCAATCACCCCTTCCCGTTGGTCTACTTTTAATTTAAAAAAACAACACACACCCTCGATTACAATTCTTTTAGGAAAAAAATAAACAAAAACTCCAATTTATAACAATTTTGAAAGTGTACGTTAAGGTGCGATTACTGGAATAGATGAATAGTATCGATCGACTAAAAAAAGTATACGATCTCGATGGATCTCTCCTTGATGAGATGAATGGTTGAGTATTTTTCTGGTAAAGTTGTACGATAGATGGATCGACTTTAATGGCATTGGAAGCTACGTACGTACGTACCTGGAAATGAAAGAAAGTAGTATAAATAGGCAGCAATGTAACCCTAGCTAGCATTCCACAGACAAATTAAACTCATACAATCAATCAATTGATCCCACATCGATCATATAGCAGCAATGGCTTCCAGCAAGAGTGTGGTGTACGTGGCTGTCTTCCTCGTCTTATTCGCAGTTGCATCTGCAGCCACATGCCCTCTTACGCTCTCAGACACCCTCGGTTTGCTCTCCGGATGCGCCTCATCTCCGCTATCCGACGATTGCCGCAACACTCTGCTTGGCCTCCCCGACAAGGCCACGCAAGCTGGTCCGTGCCTCTGTAAGGCCGTTCAGCTCGGCGTCATCCCCAAGGCTGGCCTCGTCAACGGTGTTATCAGTTTCATCACCGGTGTGCTTACTTCTCTCGGCCTCCCCCTCGTCAGTAACCTCCTAGGTCTAACTTGTGTCCTATAAACACCCACCCGCACTTCATCCATCCACCCATTATGTGTCTATCTTGCTATTTTCGTCCTAAGTTGCATGTCTTAATTGTTGTTCAATAAATTTCACTAGCTACGTACGTTGGTTGCCACGGCACACATGCATGCTTCCATGCAAACTAGCTAGCTACTTCAGCGCTCTCGATCACGTGCTTTGATCATCTATGTACCTGCTACATAGATCGTTCATTCATTACTTGTGATAATCGTGTACCATCTCCTTAATTTATATAATAAGGGTATTATTGTCTTCTTCTTCTATCCTAATTTACTGCTCCATCTCTCTCTCATCACTATTCACTTCATTACATATATACACTTGCCTTTTCACTTCACTAAATTTGATTTAATTAGAGCTATATAATCAAGTGAGTCTCAATTAAGTGTCTTGAGGATCAAACATGGATTTAATTACAGCTAACCATTACAATATATTATAAGCTAGTAAGAAGAATCGCAATGAGCTTTTAAACGAACCATGACAATGCTATACCCAAATCAAGTTGATATTTCTAATTTATAACAAACACTTGAACAAGTAAGCAATTTTTAAGCTTGCTAATCAACTAGCTACAACTATGGATTAAAAACATAACAAAAACGTAGGATCTAGACTTTCCATCGTACAATTTTATAAATTTCAAAATATATTCAACATTCAACAATAGATCGGAGAATTAAGAAGAAGCAGGAGAAACATGATTCAATATTTGGAGTAGTAATATTTCTTGGTTTTGACTCCCTATATTTCGAGTCACCACTCGTGACAGATTGACTATTTCGGAAAGAAGCATATAACAATATTGTACTTTTACCACCGACTAGTGTTTTTAATTTTTTTAGTTTTCGCTCCGATTTCACCTCTGGTTGTTTATACATTGAAATTTGGGCTTGAACTTACGCTTAAATCCGGTCGACCATATCCCTAGATATTTTGTTCTTCAGTCTATTTGCGTTCCTTACATCTCGTGCATATTTATTTTATTTTATTTCTTTATTTTAGTTTCTTAGTTAATTCGTCAGAGCGAAACATCGTCTTTTCCGCGTTCGATCATGACTCCCTACTCAACATCGGATCTTGTATTTATTTCCAAGGCTTGAGGCTCATACTTTACCTCTAAATCGGGGGTGACATTTTTTTTAGTTTTCGTGAAAAATTTAACTGTTTTTATCTCAATTTAGAATTTTAGGTCAATTCGTCCAAAATTTATTAACGACCAATTCTAATATTTTTCATAGTTAGTTCATATATCGTTTTGTTAATTTATTGGTTAAATTTGTATGCATTTTTCTACTTGTACATGTTTGAATTAATAAAAAAAAACAATATTTGAACTAACAAAAACCTAATTTTCGAACTAATGGTACCCAAATTTTGGATCGACTAATATTATAAATTTTCAATTTTTTTCATAGTTATGGTTATAAGAATACTTTTGTTATCATATTTTTTAGATCAAAATATTAAAACTATTAGATCAAATCGAATGTTCTATTAATTCAACATTTATATTGATAACACATGCATTTTTTTGAAATTATGAAAAGACCTTGTAAGAATTTACGAACTATTAATAAAATATAAACCGAATTAATTGTAAAAATCATTTGTATGAACTATACAAAAGATTGAACATAAAAAGTGTCCATTAGAAAAAGTAGAAGGGAAAAACCTTGAAGGAAAAAAATTCAAAGTTTAATACTTTTCCTTCGTATAGAGTGTTCTAAAAATCCCATCATTTTACATTGGTAGTTCATGCATTACGTAGAACTTACAAAATAATTAAATTTGTATCGTATGAACCATTTTACAATGTATTAGAACAAACACATTGTAACACCTCACGCCCTTCACGTTCTCCTCCCTTGCCTGCTAGTTTTCAACCCTCCTCCTCCTTAGAACCCCTCCGACCCACTCCCGATCCCTCTTTACGTCTACATGCTCTCAACATCTCTTTGAAACCGCCAAGAGGTCCCTCAAACCTTCCTAAGCCCCGCTCCTCTCTCTGAGCGTGCTATACTCCCCCCCTCTGATTTCTCAACTACTACCATTGCTATCTAAAGTAATCATGGTAATTGCCCCTCTTCAAACTCCCTCTCCTCTTCAACCCCCTCCTCTTAAACTACCCAACCTTCTCAAAAAAGCTCCTCTCTCTATCCCAAAACACAACTCAACCCTGTCGAAGAACCCCACTACGACTCTTCCTAACCCAATCCTCCCCTACCCCATCCCAACTGACGGTGAGTGCCGTCAGACCCCCCCCCCCCCCCCCCCCCCCCCCTAAATACTCTTGTCAATGGGTGTTAACCTCTGTAGTTGCGAACATACGTGGGCTGAACCACGTAAACAAGCAAAGAGCCATCAAAGAAATTGTTGGGCAAGCCCCATCTTGATGTTATCGCTATTCTTGAAACTCGATTGAGGAAGACCAAAGAAGACCGTCTCGCCACCCATCTACTTCATAACTGGAAACATTACTCCAACGGCTCCCTCTCTAAAAACTGTCGTATACTGGATATGGTGGAACCCTGCTAAAATAAACCTTCTCCCCCTCTTCACCTCAGACCAAATCATCCACTGTCGCATTTCACTCCCCAACGATACCCAACTCTTTGAGTGTTCCTTCATTTACGTCCATAACCTCCCTGATGATCGTATGCCCTTTGGAACGATCTCAAAATCCTCCATAGTACCACAAATAACCCGTGGACCATGATGGGTGATTTTAACGTCACTTTATCTCCCAGTGAAAAGATCTCTAATCTTGTCCCGGCTATCTCCCAACCCTCCGATGAACTCCCTGACCTACTCCGCCACACAAATACCTATGACCATCCTTACTCGGGTTGCAAGCTCACATGGAATAATAGACAGATAGGAAGCCGTATCTTGTGCAAGCTTGACAGGGTGCTCAATCAATCATCTTTGGGAAGCCGACTTCCCTTCCTCCACTTCCTAGTTTATCCAACCCTCTATCTCGGACCACTCTCCGGCCTTCCTCTCCCTTGATAGTGAAAGCTCTAAAGTCAATAATGTCCCGTTCAGATTCAATAACGCTTGGATTACTCATGAAGATTTTCTCACCATCATGGCGCATGTTTGGACTAAGAACATTCATGGAAATCACATGTTTAAGCTTGTCAACAAGCTCAAAGCCATCAAACCTTCCCTCAAACGCTACCCGAGTCTTTCCTTTGAGACCCTACATTCCGAACGCAAATTGTGCAAGGAGAAGCTTCTTTACACCCAAAAAAGACTCAACCTGAACCCCTTGGATACGAGCCTCCATTCTGAAGAGACGAACGATCTCACCAAGTTGCACGATCTGGAAGATAAACTTAATCGCACTACCTCCCCAACTTGCCCAAAATGAAATGGCTCAAGTTTGGAGATAGCTACAGTTCCTACTTCTTCAATAGCATCAAATCTAGGAAAAGCATGTCTCGGATCCCTTCCACTTCATATAACAACCTCAACCTCACCACCGATCATAGTCGTATCTCCTCCATTTTCGTGGATTACTTCCGCAGCCTTCTTGCCCCGGACAACTCATTGAACTCTGCCACAATCCCCCGGTCCCCTTACCCACCCTGCCGGACAATCTCTGCACCAATCTTAAGGCCCAGATCACTAACAATGATATCAAATCTGCCCTTCACTCCATTGGTGATAATAAGTCCCCCGGGCCGGACGGTTTCAAATCACTTTTCTTCAAAAGTTCCTGGAACATCGTTGGGGATGATGTTTGCAATGTTATCAAGGACTTCTTCAGAACGGGGAAATTGCTCAAGCAGATCGATCATTCTTGCATCACCTTGATCGCCAAGAAGGATAACTCCTCCACTCCCAATGACTACAGACCCATCTCCTGATGTGGAGTCATATACAAAACCATCGCCAAAATCCTCGTCAATCGCCTTAACTCCATCCTCCTCACCCTCATCGGACCTCAACAAGGACCTTTTGTCAAAGATCGTTCCATTAAGCATAACATTTTGCTATGTCAGGAACTCTTCAAAAGCTATGGGAGAAACTCCATTTCCCCCAGATATGCCATTAAGATTGATATCCGTAAAGCGTTTGACACCATTGACCATCAATTCATTCTGGTTATCCTCAAACGCTTTGGACTGCCTGACATGTTCATCAACTGGGTTCAAGCTTGCATCACCAACACCACCTTCTCGATCAACATCAACGGCAGCCTGGAAGGATTTTTCAAAGGGCACAGAGGGCTTAGACAAGGATGCCCTTTATTGCGCTCTCTCTTTGTGCTTGCCATGGAGTTTCTTTCCTAAATGATCAATCTTAACACCTTGGATCCCAACTTCAACCTCCATCCAACATGTTCCAACCCCATTATCCTTAACATTTGTTTTGCAGATGATCTTATGCTCTTCTGTCGGGGTGACCACTACTCCATCAACAAGCTCAAAGACACCCTTGACTCTTTTGGCTCTTTCTCTGGACTTAACATCAATGTCAGCAAGTCCACCATATTCTTCGGCGGAGGTCCCCCCTTGGACCAGCAGACAACTGCCGCCTCCCTGGGCTTTAACGTTGGCGAGCTCCCCTTCCATTATCTCGAAGTCCCTCTAGGTGCGAAACGTCTTTGCGTTGCTGACTATCAACCCCTTATTAATAAGATCACCAAACGAGTTCATTCCTGGAGTGCAAGGAGCCTCTCCTACGCCGGCAGAGTGCAACTCATCAGAGCCGTCCTCTACGTCGCCACCACGTACTGGACCTCCATTTTCCTCCTGCCTACCGCCATCATCAGCAAAATTGAAAGCATCATGCGTGCCTTCCTCTGGTCGGGAAAACACTACAGTAAGCGTGCTCTTATTGCTTGGAATCAGGTATGTCTCCCTATTGTTGAAGGCAGATTGGGCTTCAAAGAGCTTCTTTCCTGGAATAAAGCATGCTTCTCCAAACTTATTCTCGAACTTGACTCCAATTCCCCCAATATTTGGAGCTCCTAGGCAAAGAAACACATTCTCAAAAGATCTAACGTCTGGAACTGCCAATCTAAACTGTACCACAGCTACACCTGGAAAACTATCGTGAGCATACGAGATGATCTCATGAGCCGCAACATCACTCAAACCACTGCCTCTCTCCTCCTCAACCCCCTCGGTTCCTTCTCCAACGCCAAGGCCTATAATCTACTTAGTTCTCCCCATCCTAAGGTCCCTTGGTGTTCCGACATTTGGGGAGGTCTGAACATCCCCAAATGTAGCTTCACTTCTTGGCTCGCGGGCCACCAAAAACTACCCACCTTAGCAAGAATCTCCTCTTGGAACACCTCTTTGATTAACACTTGCGTCATTTGTAACAATAATCCCGAAACCGAGACTCACCTCTGGACCAACTGTAACTTCAACATTCTTATCCTCAAACTCATTCTCCAATGGGTTCGTCTCCCCTACAACTCCCACAACCTTTCCCAATGGTTCACCTAGTCCTCCTCCTTACAATTGTTGATAGTCCGGAAAATGTTACAAAAATATACTTGTTGGCAACCCACTTTGCACTTGTTGACAACTAATTTTACAATTGTTAAAAGTACGGAAAAATTACGACAAAAATATATTTGTTAACAACTCATTTTACACTAATTGACAATTCATTTTACACTTTTTGACAGTTAGTTTTACACTTGTTGAGAATTTGAAAACATTTTATCAAAAAAGTATACTAGTTGGCAATACATTTTACAATTGTTAGCTATTCAATTTTACCCTTTTTGACAATACATTTTACATTTGTTGACAATCTGTTTCACATTTTCACTGTCATAACAGTTATACATTTTTTTACCAACAGCTAGTTACAATATACGTCTCCAAAACCATATTTACCATATATAAATGCCACGGACCGCTTTCCGTGACGATGCCAAAGCCGGCAAGACAAGACGACTTGCCAAGAGATGCCATCAAGACACCATATGACAAGGCCAAGCGGAAATGGGATGGAAAGAAGGCCAAGTGGAAATTTAGAAAAAAGATCTTGTCAAGATGGCACACCGGAAAAACAAGGAGTATTCCAGAAAGATCCGGGACGATCAAGAAGGATTCGCAATGCTCGAGAGGAATCCGGAACACGACGGAACACTCCGAAAGATGGTAGAATATTCCGGAAGGCTACGGAATATTCCGGAAGATGTCAGAATCATCCGGAAGGTACCGGAAGATTTGATACAAGTCTGGACCCCGGCGGAAGTCTTTAGATTCTTGTAGAAGTTGGCGGGACAGTCCGGATGGAGGCGGATTTCTCCGGAAGACGGCGGAGACTTCTAGAACTTAAAGAGACCTTGAAGACTTATTTAGAGTCATAAGGAGAGTTCTAGATTTATTAGGATAAGATCAAGGTAGGAAGGATCCGGACTGAACTAGGAGAATTAGGTTCCGGAACCTTCCTTGAGAGGAGGTGGCCAAGGCTATAAATAGGGAAAGTCACCCCTCATTTCCATCATCCCACAATCCGCCAAGGTAAAGCTCTTATTTGTAAAGTTCTCTTAAGTAATATAAAGACAAGGTTTGCCGACAAGTCTCCGAGTTTGCCTAGCCATCTAGACAAAGCGCTCATAGTCAAGGAGCGTCGAGGAGTAAGGTTGATCTTAGCTTGTCGAGGGCGATAATATAGCTAAGAGCCGCGCGGTCTGAGTTGGAGATAACTCAGCCCGTGACATAAACACACCCTTGATTACAATTTTTGTAAGAAAAAGTCAAAATTATGTTTTAGAACAAGATATTTCGGTTTTATATCTTCATTACATACATGTTGTGATTTTAATGCTTAAAAAAAATTCAACGTTGTATTTAAATTAGCTTGGAAAATTTTACTTTATTTTAAAGTTTTTTTGAGTATGAGCTTTTAAAAATTAGGTTAAATTTCACTCGAAAAAATTAAATCCGATACACCCGTTCATCTGACGGATACGGGAACGGTTGACAAAAGATACGGGTCGGGTGACGGGTGAAGATTCTAGGAGACGGGCCGGCTGACATAAATGGCACATCCACCCATCACCCGACTTCTCTAGGAAAAGGTATCGGTGCAAAAATAAATAATATTTTACCATGAATCTAACTGTTATGTGAATGAACAATTGGATGTCATCAAAATACCCATACTTAAACCTTGCTTGTCTCCGAGTAAGATAATGATCTCTAGAAAACTATGTGCAAAACAAGTGACATGCCTCAACTAAAAGGAGAGCAAATTTACATTTTAAACAATGTCATCATGACATCTATCATTGTTAAAGGATAAAGGATGAACCATAGCTCTTCAAACCGGTCAAGGGTAATGTGTTTACTAGCTCTAGCTCAATCTCAAGAAAAGTGTATAACAATATGTCAGGGTTCAGTAATAATTTTGACCTTTGTAGCACTTTGTTGCTTGTACTTTGTCTTCTCTTTCAAGGGATACACTTTTCTTCACATTCGAACCAATTCTTACTTATTTGAAGCAACAAAGTTGGCGGGATACCCCATATATTCTTTTTATCTTCATATATTTTTTGCATCCATCAGAACCTCTAGCCAACCACAAGTTGTAGAAGAGACTAAGCATGTTGGAAATCACACAAATGCAATAGTAGAAAAGAAAGGGCACGTGATAATTGAACACTAGTTTTGAATCCGAATGGAGAGATGGTTAAACGAAAAATATGAATTCGTGTAAAATTTCGGATTAGACGACCATTCTCTAGGAAAAAGGTACAGTAGAAATGATATTTTAGTCAGGATAGTCAATTCAGTTTATTATTGCTTCAAAACTGGAGATAGATTTTTTTGTAATGAGTAGTGAATGGTACTCCTCGCAGTGTAAGCCGCAGCGAGAGGATCTTGTATGCAAATATGCAGTGAACAATGGGGCAATCACCCCTTCCCGTTGGTCTACTTTTAATTTAAAAAAACAACACACACCCTCGATTACAATTCTTTTAGGAAAAAAATAAACAAAAACTCCAATTTATAACAATTTTGAAAGTGTACGTTAAGGTGCGATTACTGGAATAGATGAATAGTATCGATCGACTAAAAAAAGTATACGATCTCGATGGATCTCTCCTTGATGAGATGAATGGTTGAGTATTTTCTGGTAAAGTTGTACGATAGATGGATCGACTTTAATGGCATTGGAAGCTACGTACGTACGTACCTGGAAATGAAAGAAAGTAGTATAAATAGGCAGCAATGTAACCCTAGCTAGCATTCCACAGACAAATTAAACTCATACAATCAATCAATTGATCCCACATCGATCATATAGCAGCAATGGCTTCCAGCAAGAGTGTGGTGTACGTGGCTGTCTTCCTCGTCTTATTCGCAGTTGCATCTGCAGCCACATGCCCTCTTACGCTCTCAGACACCCTCGGTTTGCTCTCCGGATGCGCCTCATCTCCGCTATCCGACGATTGCCGCAACACTCTGCTTGGCCTCCCCGACAAGGCCACGCAAGCTGGTCCGTGCCTCTGTAAGGCCGTTCAGCTCGGCGTCATCCCCAAGGCTGGCCTCGTCAACGGTGTTATCAGTTTCATCACCGGTGTGCTTACTTCTCTCGGCCTCCCCCTCGTCAGTAACCTCCTAGGTCTAACTTGTGTCCTATAAACACCCACCCGCACTTCATCCATCCACCCATTATGTGTCTATCTTGCTATTTTCGTCCTAAGTTGCATGTCTTAATTGTTGTTCAATAAATTTCACTAGCTACGTACGTTGGTTGCCACGGCACACATGCATGCTTCCATGCAAACTAGCTAGCTACTTCAGCGCTCTCGATCACGTGCTTTGATCATCTATGTACCTGCTACATAGATCGTTCATTCATTACTTGTGATAATCGTGTACCATCTCCTTAATTTATATAATAAGGGTATTATTGTCTTCTTCTTCTATCCTAATTTACTGCTCCATCTCTCTCTCATCACTATTCACTTCATTACATATATACACTTGCCTTTTCACTTCACTAAATTTGATTTAATTAGAGCTATATAATCAAGTGAGTCTCAATTAAGTGTCTTGAGGATCAAACATGGATTTAATTACAGCTAACCATTACAATATATTATAAGCTAGTAAGAAGAATCGCAATGAGCTTTTAAACGAACCATGACAATGCTATACCCAAATCAAGTTGATATTTCTAATTTATAACAAACACTTGAACAAGTAAGCAATTTTTAAGCTTGCTAATCAACTAGCTACAACTATGGATTAAAAACATAACAAAAACGTAGGATCTAGACTTTCCATCGTACAATTTTATAAATTTCAAAATATATTCAACATTCAACAATAGATCGGAGAATTAAGAAGAAGCAGGAGAAACATGATTCAATATTTGGAGTAGTAATATTTCTTGGTTTTGACTCCCTATATTTCGAGTCACCACTCGTGACAGATTGACTATTTCGGAAAGAAGCATATAACAATATTGTACTTTTACCACCGACTAGTGTTTTTAATTTTTTTAGTTTTCGCTCCGATTTCACCTCTGGTTGTTTATACATTGAAATTTGGGCTTGAACTTACGCTTAAATCCGGTCGACCATATCCCTAGATATTTTGTTCTTCAGTCTATTTGCGTTCCTTACATCTCGTGCATATTTATTTTATTTTATTTCTTTATTTTAGTTTCTTAGTTAATTCGTCAGAGCGAAACATCGTCTTTTCCGCGTTCGATCATGACTCCCTACTCAACATCGGATCTTGTATTTATTTCCAAGGCTTGAGGCTCATACTTTACCTCTAAATCGGGGGTGACATTTTTTTTAGTTTTCGTGAAAAATTTAACTGTTTTTATCTCAATTTAGAATTTTAGGTCAATTCGTCCAAAATTTATTAACGACCAATTCTAATATTTTTCATAGTTAGTTCATATATCGTTTTGTTAATTTATTGGTTAAACTTGTATGCATTTTTCTACTTGTACATGTTTGAATTAATAAAAAAAAACAATATTTGAACTAACAAAAACCTAATTTTCGAACTAATGGTACCCAAATTTTGGATCGACTAATATTATAAAATTTCAATTTTTTTCATAGTTATGGTTATAAGAATAATTTTTGTAAGAGCCTTAGTCTTTGGAGCTTGTTTTGGTCTTAGCCGCCCCCGCGGGTTTAGGGAGCCGCCCCTGCGGCTCGTGTAGTTTTTGAACTAGATATTTCGGTTTTATATCTTTCATTACATACATGTTAGGATTTTAATGCTTAAAATAGATTCAATGGTATATGTAAATTAGCTTGCACATTTTTACTTTATTTTTAAGTGTTGGTTGAGTATTGGCTTTTAAAAATTAGGTTAAATTTCACTTGAAAAAATATGATCCACCCGTTCAACTGGCGGATATGGGAATAGTTGACAAAAGATACGGGTCGGGTGACGGGTGAAGATTCTAGGGGGCGGGTCGGTTGACATAAATGGCACATCCACCCATCACCCGACTTCTCTATGAAAAGGTACCAGTGCAGAAATAAATAATATTTTAGTATGAATCTAACAGTTATGTGAAATGAAGAATTGGATGTCATCAAAATACCCCATACTTAAACCTTGTTCGTCTCCGAGTAAGATCATGACCTCTAGAACACTATGTGCAAAACAAGTGACATGCCTCAACTAAAAGGAGAACAAACATCTTAAACAATGTCATCGTAACATCTATCATTGTTAAGGGATAAATAATGAAACATAGCTCATCAAACCGATCAAGGGTAATGTGTTTACTAGCTCTAGCTCAATCTCACGAAAAGTGTATAAAAATATATCAGGATTCACTCAGACTCGACAAACATGCAAAGAAATTACCATGTCATATGCTTGTCAAGGTGTACTCAAACTCCACCACCTATCATTTTAAACTAAAATACAAGATGTAAATCATGAGGACTTTATAAGGTTGTAACAAAGAAATGGTGCATTGAAAGGCGATATTGGTGAGCGCAAAGAGTAGGCCGAAATGAATTATATTGTCCGAGGCGTCGAATGTTATCAATACTCGAAACTCCTTCGGTGTTTCAGTAGCTCACACTTTCTTCACTTTAGCACTTGCTTTTCACGCATTTGTAATAATTTTGACCTTTGTAGCACTTTGTTACTTGTATTTTGTCTTCTCTTTCAGGGATACATTTTTCTTCACGTTCAAACCAACTCTTACTTATTTGAGCAACAAAGTTACCAGGATACCTATACTTTTTATATTCATTTTTTACATCCATCAGAACCTCGAAAAGAGAGCCAACCTTCTCTTTATCACTCGAGCATGATGCTCTAATATGTTAATTCTCCCGACGCGTATGTTGTATTTGTTTTATTGGGATTATATCGGATGAATTTTATCGTGACTACAAAACTTTATAGGGGGTCGATTCATCTCTTTGTTTCATTTCTAAAATTTTAGGTGGGAAACTCCCAACAAAATGTTCTCGACTCTATGATTTTATTGAATATTGTTTATATTGGTTGAAGAAGGATTATCAAGAGTATGGAACGAACATAGCGCTAGCTCATTGATAAGAATCAGAGTACATAGATAAGAAAAAAAATAAATTGGAAGAAAATAACCAAGAACTGATCATAGTTACGCACTTACGCAATATGGAAATGGAGATTTTCGTACAGGAGTCGAGACATCAAAGATTTCTACTTCTGTAAATTGAGATTAAATTTAATCAAACACTATATAATGGAAATTTAAATGTTACATTTATGTGAAAGTTGGAGTAGATGAAACAACTCAAGACTCGAGAGTTATGAGAAATTTAAGTTAGAGATCGATGAAGCAAGTCCATCGCATCAGCAAAACTGAATAGTGCTTAATGTTATAATTGTAACCGTAACTAGATCCAGATCCTTAACATGCTTTACTTAAAAAAAACTTTTGGCTTCCGTCACATTCTGGGTATGTCATAGCGATCCATCTCCATTTGAACTAGTACCTCGTCTGCCTGCTGTCGTGTTCTTTAGTATCTGCACCCATAACACAAGTTCAAGGGTAAAAGCCTGATCAAGGAGCTCGAATACGACAACAATAAACTTAAACTTATCATGGTCTATGCATAAAGAGAATGCAAGAATGTACACTAAGATAAAAGAGATGAACAAGCTTCATTGAAGAAGAACATGATGATATGTAAGATCAGAACATCAGTTGATCCTCAAAAAACAATTAAATTAGATCGTGAAACCAACTCATCGAACAATACATTACTCAAGAGCCATGCCCATCATATCAGATCAACAATCAAATCAAATTGGAGAGCTGACAATTGGCTTTTAGCACAATGCTGTTCATATCATATTCTTTAGGTAGAAATCTATAAACATGTCAATATGCCAACAATAATGTATGAGAACGTTTATAGGAATACGGGCAGTCCATGTGGTCATACTTTGCAAGTCAATAATCACCTATAACTCAAACTATATCACCAACAAAACTCTGATTCAGAGGAATCAACGAGAGATGTCAAAGAATTCCAGTTGACTTGAACATGCAGATTGATGTGAAATATACCGTGCATATTGCAGTCTCCGGCTTAATAAATAGGCAAGGCTCACAAATCATGCAACAAGTTTTTCCCATTCATGAAAATAAATTAAGTAAATATGAGCAAAAATGACGGGCCATACATGTCTAAGCATCTGATTTTCGTTTTGCAAAGTGGAGAGCCTTTCATCCAGCTCAGAGTTCTTCTTCTCCAAGTCCTTCACTCTACCCTCCAATTCAATCAAGTATGTCTTCTTTCTCTCCCTTGCCTGCTGTGCAGAAACTCTATTCCTCAACAATCTGCCCCCCACATAAACAAGATATACATTACCAGATAATGAACAAAATAGATATAATTCTTTTCTTTTTCTTTTTAAAATACCTTTTCAAACGCTTGCTTTCTTTATCAGCTGGATTCCGGCCCCTCTTCCTCTGGCTTTCGCCGGAAGCTAAGTGGTTCCGGTCGGGACCGGCAGCGGAGTTCGTTTCTCTGCCAGAGGCGTAGGCGCTGGCTTGTTCTCCGCCGAACTCCGGAACCCTTCCGATCTCATCGTCACTCTCCATTCCTTAATTTAAGATCATCATACATTCATAACACAAATGAAAAACAACATTTCAATCGCAAGATAATAACTAAGGAAACACTGATCTTAATGATTCATGGGAGCTACAAGATTTAATTATCGTCTAATTGACCTAAACATTCCAGACACACCAGATCAGATCGAAAATGAACAATAACTTCAACAGCTTCAGAAAGCAATTTAAAACGCTCAATGGAAAAAAAAATTAAGGAAAACTGAAGCGTAATCTCACCTTCTTTACCTTCGATCTGAAGGGCGGAGCTGGAAGACCTTTCACTACTAGAAGGCTGAGAATTCGCTGCGAAGGAACTGGTAGCAGTGCCTTGCTCTGGCATTTTGATTGAAACTTTGCTTGCAAAGATAGATCGAGAAAGCAGGATGTTACTCTAGCTCAAGTCTGAAGCTAGAAGATGAACAGCTGAATTAAATTACGAGAGGAATATCTGCCGTAGGATCTATCTTCAGATGAACGATAGAGATTGTGAAGACGTGGAGACCTAAATAGTCATATATTGTTGAAGTCGTGGACGAACTATAGGCATTAGATATTTTACCATTTTGGTGTGTGAAACTGGATGACGATGATGATGGGACCCACAACATTTAGGCGATAAAACCGTCACTTGGCAAGATAGGGAGATTTGGGCCTTGTAATCTGGATTTTGGGCCTTATTATCTGAATTTTGGGCCTGTCTCGAATATTTAGGTCGTAGCCCTGGAAGGCTCTGGCGAAGGCATTAGTATATAAATATCACAATTTGTATAATATCAATCTGGTTCCATGGTCTAGTGGTCAGGACATTGGACTCTGAATCCAGTAACCCGAGTTCAAGTCTCGGTGGAACCTTAATAATTTTAAACTCTTTGGTTGAATTTGTTTTGATTTTTAGGATGTAAATCATTTTCAGTGAACTCACTTTTATCTTTTATTGCATTGTTTATAGTCAGTAATGCTGAGTTCAGCTCCTTTAATTTGGCTGCCCATGTTTATTTGTTGAGCTGCTTCACCAATAACTCGAACTCCATTGGAGCAAGTTGCTGCAAATAGCAAACCTCAAAAACGACAAATTCCCATTGAACAAAATGTTAGCCCTTAGTTTCAATTATAAGATGACCTCACCTTTAAACAGAATTCCAAGAAGTCCATAATGTCGAACTTCATTTTAAAACTCATAGAAAAATGTCAAAAAGATGGTAGAAGGAAGATAGTTGAGAAATTGAACAAACTGAATCTACCCCTTCAAAATTTTAACTAAACCCTAAAAACCCAAATGATCTACTCGATCATGTTTCCTTATAAAGCTTCACACTTTCCTCTCACCTGAAGAACCCTAACTCTGCAACTTAATTTTTAGACAGTCAACACAAAGTTAAACAATGGGAAAGTCGAAGAAACAGGTAGGAGCGATGGTGTTGAGGGGGCTAGCGTTTCTTGCTACTGCTGCTGGTGCCATTCTCATGTTCACTGCTCGCGAGGAGACCCAATTCTTGATCTTCGCTTTCGGAGTAAAGTACACTCATATCCCCGCCTTCCAGTAAGTGTTAGATAACACCAATCATATTGTGTTGCCGTATGGACATTGGATTGAAGCTTTTTTTATATATTCTTCTTCAGGTTCTTCTTTATAGTGAATGCAGTTACTGCGATCTACAGTATTCTCGTGTTGTTTCTCCCACCCCATAGCTTGCTGTGGAAATTGGTCTTCGCCATTGATGCGGTATTTCACCACCCTCCTCTCAACTATTGTAGTTTTCCATATTCGAATCCTGTACGAGTTCACACGAAATTCACAGCCAAAATCTAATTAGAATTTTTTAGGCAACTTCATCTGCATACTCTGTAAATGTACAATGACATTCAATTAGACTAGATCGTTTTCCGGAATTGCAGGTGAACCTATTATTATGTGGGACATTCCACGCTCGACAATTATGAAATTTATGAAAAAATTAATAATAACTTAGAAAGTGGGGTTTGAGAATACGGATTTACAAATTTATATTTATTTCAATTTAAGGTAGATGGAAAATATTTATGGAGATTTTAATAGTTTATTGAATGATATATTATAAATATATCTCAATAAAAATTAAATTTAAATAAAAAGTAGTAAAAAATTATGTAAACATTGTACCGAATACCTTTCAATCTTATTTAAAAAAATAAGTTCGTTCAATTACCTATTTATTTCAATTATCCAATAAATTTAGTTTTAATTATCATAAGATTCAAACCGACTCGTAATCATCATGTTGACATATGTTATTATTGTCTATACTATGAGAGTATATTCAACCATGTGGTTTGAAAAAGTTGTACAAAGAAAGGGTCCATATTAGGTTGACCCACCAACCAAAATCGTAGAATCTTTTTGTTTGATCAACTGCCTGAAAATTACTCTTAAGAGTTCCGGCACGTCACGACACAAATGAGAAATTTTGATTAAAATGAAGTAATGTAGGTGTAATAATGTGGTGCAGCTTATCACAATGATGCTGACTGCAAGCATAGCGGCAGCGTTGGCTGTGGGACTTATGATCCGGAATGGAAATCTATATACCGGCTGGGCACCGGTATGTGGCGTCGTATCAAGCTTTTGTGACCGTGTCACTGCAGCGTTAGTTGCGGGCTTCATCGGAGCCATCGCCTACGTGTTCCTTGTCCTCATCACCGTGCACACCTTGTTGGACCCTCTTCTACTACGCGTGTAAATTTTTATATTGTGATGATTATGTTATGGTTTAATCCCATTGGATTGTAATTCTTCAATGAATGTAAGCTAAATTCCTAGGCTTTAAATTTTCATGAAAGACATTGATGAGTCAGTAGGGCTCTTCATCGGTCTGAACTTTTATAACCTTTTGAAAAAAAGACCGGTCGAATGTGTTAAACTCAACGTGAAATTGAAATATAAGCATTATTAATCAATAGTTTATATAATAATATATAATATTAAAAATTAAAATAGATACCGATTAAAGATGATAAAATAAAATAATTGAGGTGTTAAAATAATCATCTAGTTTGATTGACACTTGATGACACATTTGAGAGTTGACAAGCCCAATCAAACGGACCATCACTGTCTATGTCCCCCATTAAAGTCTTAAAGCTTATAAGTTCAATAAATCAAGATCTTTACGTACGTTTCGTCACCAATCCGATCCTATTAAGAAGACGAGATTGTATATTAATTATTATTAATAAAACCACCAGAAGGATACTTAATGGAAAAAGAGAATCGTTGTTCCAAAAGAACCCAACATTTGCTTTCACCTCAACCCATGAAAAATTAAGCAACTACAAATTATGGTTAAGTGGAATATGATCCCAAATCTTTTTTCAAACAAGTGGGTTTGTTCTACTCAAAAGTCTCGTGGAATTACTTTAATAATTAAGGATTTATCCTCCTAAACTTCATTGTTTTTTAGACTTATTTTTCTCCCAATAAACAAATCCAAATATTCCCTATTTGAATAGGGGAGAAGAGAAAGTGGGCATTTTTATTTTTGTTTTCTTAATAGTCCGTTAAGAAAATAAAAGAATTTAGGATTCGCTATGGTGTAGGAATCTCAGTTAATCCCATTTATTAAATATTGTATTTAGTAAAGATTATATATTAAAATTTTAGGTTAAAAATAAATTAATTTTTATAAAATAATGATTAATGTCCTAATTTGTCCATCATTGATAACGATAATTAGAATAACTCAAAAATAGAAATCAAACATAAAATGTTTTTAATTAATTATAAACTAGTGTAATAGTTTTAAATAATATTAAATTAGACGTATTTGTTTGTTATTATATATATTTTTTGTATTCTAAATTCACATCTAGATATATTGATTGTAATGAAGAATTAGACAAATATTATATGATATATTTATAGGTTAAAAAATTGGTTATCTAATTTGTTTAGAAATGTAGAAATTTTAGAATTAGTAAATAATCAACATATAAAATAAAAATAATTATTATATACTTTTGCAAAATGTACCTTATATCAAGTTTTGAATTTGTTAATTTTGAAGGAAAAAAAAACTTTAACTCTAATTAACGTTAAAGATTTACTAATTTTTTTATTTTTAAGAAACTTAATTATTAATTATTTTTTGTTAAGTAAAAGATCTAACTTTTTTATTTTTTAAATTAATAAATATTACTTTTATTAACATAAAATATTAACTTTTTAAAAGAATTATGACGCTGATACGTATTAATAAGAATTCATTTTAATACTTATAAGATTAGGTTTATGATTCTCTAACAATCGTACCAGACAAACCGTATCGTCAATTTAATCCAAGGTGAGGAGACATCGACACAGAATTATAAAGTTATTATTTTAGATTTCACAAATAAATGAAATCATGACAAAAACCTCATTGTATTAACTCAACGACAAAAACAAAATTGATCATCGAAACCATATACGTACGTACAAAAAGATAAACCGATACATAACTAGACTATGTAACACATTTGATCTAGGATTCTCTACAAACTAGATAACATCAACACTCCTTATCATCTCATCAAATTAAAAACAAAACTAACTTCGGAACCTATTAGTTATAAATTAACTTATAATAATTAAACAACCGCAACGGTTTGACTACGGTTCTCAAGCAAGGCAAAGGTAAGCATAGACGCCCTTGGCTTCCTCGGCTGATCATCGGACGAGGAGAATGTGGGCGCGGTCGAGCTCGGCTCACACTTGGCGGACGCCGAGAGCCATTTAGCTTCCATGTACTTTTGCTTTCTCCACGGAGCCATGTGCATTTTCTTCTCCTTCATGCACTTCTTGGCTGCCCCACAAAGTATCTTCACAAGACTCCTTAGCCGATCCGCTTTCCCCACGAAAACCTCCGGTAGACGGCTCACCAGGCGATTGTACTCATCGCTCGCTCTAGCCATCTCGAACTCCGCCTTGAAGTGAAGTTCCACTATTACCCTTACCGGCTCCCCTCCCTCTTTCCTCTCCGACACTTCTAGGTATGTATGTTCACCTGAACACGCATAATCGATAGATAAGGCCATAGGTTAATTTCACATGTGTTATATATATATATGATTCCGGCATACATACCGGATGGGATTTGGGAAGAGCTATTCCATTTGGACTTGGAAATAGAGCAATTGTAGCCGGCTTTGAAAAGGCGTTGGAATATGTCCTTCCTCAAGCAGCTCCGGCATCCACCGGAAATCGATCCTTTCCGACAGCCACATGGCGATTTCGACTCCATTAGTGCCTCCTTGGTGGCCCGCCTCACTCGTGACTCGATCGAAGTTGTACGAGACAATGTGGCCTGTAAAATCATTCAAATTTAACATTTTTATTTTTTATTTTTTTTTAAAAAAGAAAAGGTATATAGCCATGTTTTGTTACCTGGAGAAGCTGTTCTTGTTTATCCCAAAAGGCTCTGCTTTCTTGAGACTTGACAAAACCTTCCTCGTCGTCTTCGTCCTCGTCTTCGCGGTGGGAACCAAACTCAACCGCTTCTAACAACCCATCAGAGGAAAGCTCTGATAGACGACAATTCTCATCGAGGAACCAGAAAATAGTCTCGGAGAAGTCGTCGGAGACACCGGAATCTTCCATTGATTAGAATATATTGATTTGAGAAGAAAAGGAAAGCACAAAGGGGTGCCTTTTAAATAGGATGAGGATGAGGATGATGATGATGGGACCAGCAAAGTGTCCGAGGTGGGGAACGGGGCGCCGCGAATGAGAAGGTGTTGACGTGGCAGGTTTGGTGGCGACAGGATGAGGTTATCTGTAGCTGCTTTGTATTTGGAGCCAGCGAGGTTCAACGTCAGATCATCCCAACTTTATCTTTTTTTGGTTTTTGTTTAACATTCAGCAAATAATTGATTTTTGTTTAGGGTATATATAATTTGATGGAATATTCTTGGTTAATAATTCGAATGTCCTATAACCAAAATGAATAAATAAATTCGAATGTCCGTTTGTTATTATGTTGACACTATGAGTAATTATGGCACGTTCAACCCAGATATGGGAGTACAGGTTATTTTCTATTTTTGATTATGAATTATTGTATATGTTGACACTATTACGAAACTGAAATAATGGTTTTACTCTTTTATTTAAAGTTCACACGAAATCAATCTTTGATATCACAATCGATCAGATTCACCATAGGTCCATATTTTGACGTGCTAAAATAATGGGTAGGTGAAATAAGGAGCCGTAGGACTGTATTATTCATGTAAATTTGAATCTCACCATAAGTTAGAAGTCCCCTCCTAAATATCACTCGTAATAAGTGATAGATTTCGTTGGGTTATTGGCGTGGGGTCTTTCGTACGTCCGAGCACATATGTGAGTTGGACCAAGTCCAACACATAAGTCTTTCATCCTAAAATCAATAGACAAAAGAAGAAATAACCCACCAACCTTGACGAAATGTCTTAAGACCGGCTAGTCCAAGGGAACAAACTATCATTGTCCATGTCCGCAATTTGATTCTTAAGGCCGACAAGCCCAACATTACATACCCATATTCGGTTACATAACTTCGATTACCCAACTTCGGTTACCCAATATTATTTACCCGGTTTAACATACCCAATGTTACTTACCCGATTTACATAACCAATTTTACTTACCCGATTTACATACCCAATGTCACTTACCTGATTTTACTTACCGGGTTTTACTTAACCGATTTTACATAAGCGAATTTACATAACCAATTTTACATATCCGATGTTACTTGCCCGATTTTACATACCCGATGTTACTTACCTGATTTGACTTACCAGATTTTACATACCCAATGTTACTTACTGGATTTTACATACCCGGTTTTAATATCCCATTTGATTACCAATTTCAGTTACCCAATTTCAATTATCCGATCCCACTTACCCAATGTTGATTACCCAATAATACTTACCCAAATTTAGTTACATCATGTTAATTACCTTATTTTACTGACCCAATTTAGTTACCGGCTTTTACACATCCAATGTTAGTTATCCGATTTTACATACCCGATTTTAGTTACCCAATGTTAGTTAACCGATTTTACATAACCAATGTTACTTGTTCGCTAGATTGCGACTCTAAAAATCCTTGTCAATAGTGACAAAGACTCGTAAGCTCACAAGACACGATATATATATGCTCAGTTTTAAAATTTATAACTTGTAATAAATACCTAACTAGTAGCGAACCCACAATGTATGGGACGTTACGTAGTACGGCAAGGACTCCACCCCAAGGTCAAACACAAGGACGTTGGCGGTTCGGTTTGCACAAATTGATCAAAGATAGTACAAGTCTAGACTAATAAATATAAGGAAGAGGTAAGGTTTAGAAGATTCATGTTTTTGGTTGGGTTTTGGGGTATTCTTGATCAAATATTAATATCGGTTTCAATCAAAAACAATTAATAGGACTAAACACAAAGAATGGATATCATTTTATCGGGAAAAAGGGATTCTAAGGTTTCAAGATCATCATTTATAACATTGGACCTAAGACAACTCGTAAAGATTTGGTAAGGAAATGTTATAGGATGGATGTTTCTTCGGTGATAATCTATTACCGGGTAAGTCTCAAGATTATCTAATTACAAACCTAACTACCTATTACCGGGTAAGTCTCAAGGTATCTATGATGGAAATTCGGTACAAATCGGATTATCTATCTAAGGACTAAGTAACCGCTTACCGAGTAAGTCTCGGGAATTACCTAACTTAGGTAGTAAGCCGGCACATCTCAATCCAATAGGGGTTTTTCACCTCTATTACCTATGGTTCATCTACTTCTATATCCAAACTAGGAGGAATATTATCAGGGTAAGTCTCTATTCCAACTTAGTTTGCTAGCGTAGATGGTTCTAACCTAGATTCATTCCAAATCAACAATAGGGTTTCAAGCAATTTTATACCAAAACTAACATACAACCTAATCCATCATAGTACAAGCCATAAATAAAAATCCATCCAGCCTAGAATCACATGATTCTAGTCAACAATCAACATACGAAAATCTGAAAATAAAATGGAAAATGATAAGCAATCCATAGAAATAAAATGCAAGAATAGAAGAGAAACAAACTCAGTTTTTATACTCCAAGTTTCCAGCAAAATGAGGTTAATATATGTTACAACTTGCTCCAAATAATATCCAAAAACAAAGCAATGATTTTTCACTTGAAAATGTCTAGAAAATATGAAGAAGAAGAAGTTAGAGGTGGGAGACAAGAGAGGAGACAAGGAAGGCTACAATAAGATTCTAGGTTAAAAGTTTAGCCCCCCTAGATAGTTTTCAGGCTTTCCTTTTATACCCAAACTTCTGCCAAAAAGCACGGGTCGGATACAAACGGGCTGAAAATAAATCTGACACTTTCAGATGGAGAATCTCGGGACCCATCTCGGGCGAGATGCCAGCAAGACCGGGCCCGAGATTTAGGCTTTTACCTTGAATTTCTTCAAGGACAAGGCGATCTCGGGTAACTTGCTAGGATCTCGGGCCGAGATGCCACCCAAGATTGCTTACGGAATTTGAGATCTCGCCCTCAATTAAAACAATTCCAGGATCTCGGGCGAGGTACTTGCCCGAGATTGCTCCAAAGTGCCTTTCATGCCCTTTTGCTTGATTCATTGCCCTTTCCTTCACATGTGTGATCACTCCAAGACATCCACTCCGAGGCTTGATCATCATATGCATCGTTTTAGCTCTGAAATGGGCCAAATCACCTACAAAACTACCAATAGAATGTGTAGACATATATTCTTGTAAAGTAGAACAAAATAAGCATAAATGACACTAACTAAGGCTTATTCATGAGTGTAGAAAGGGAAAATCTACTTAAATACACGCCTATATAGGACAATAAACCATGTTATCATTACTTACCCGATATTACTTACCGGATTTTACGTACCCAATGTAAAACTATCCGCGACAAAGCTGAAGAAATAATGGCTTGACAACACATCTGTATGCATGGCTTCATATCACATTTTTGTAGTGCGTTCTTGTTGGTCTCTACAATTTTGACGACAACATAACTCTTTTTGATGATTGTAGATTTGTTGTATATTGAGTTTATATAAATTGATTGATTATGCAGGATCACAAGCAGCGCGGCCTAAAATGAGAAGTCACGGCGGGGACATAAGAACATCATAATGATGAATTCAAGTACACAATAGTATAACCTTAGTACTAAACATATTCATATTTTAAATTTCTTACCCTTCTCAAGGATAACAACAATGTTAAGTGAAGTATCAAAAATAGGTTTTTTAACGGACAAACTTCTCATACAATGATACAAAACAAGGAACTCGTCACCAGCATATATAGCCAACCATGACAACTGTTTGTTTGAAGTGTCATATTACAAAATGGCACTGAACTACTGAGTGAAAGCGTCAATATGTTGGATCAAAACGAGTACTTGTGGTGGTTTCCTCCATGTGGATCCATATTTGATGCTTCTAAGTAGTGTTTTGTTGCAACAAACAAGTTCTTTTTCTTTGTCAACTCAGTTGTAGATCTAGAAAATTACTAAAATGTATTGTATATGGAGATATCAGGCCCGTCCAATAGGGTGTTCATTCAGCCCGATTGAACAAGGCCTCCCAAATTTAGGGGCTCATAATTATGTTTACCATTAGTATTTGTATTCATTGATGGAGTTGGTCTAGTGGATTGCAGTACTAAAGATTTTTTAACAGTAAACCCAAGTTCAAATTTGCACTCTTATAACTATTTTCTAATTGTATCTAATTAGTTATACTTGATTTTATAAATTATTTTGTTAGTTTTACGACAATATATCATACTTTAATTGATATTAAAGAACAAGTTTAACATTTTTATGAAATAACTTAAATTTTATTTTATCTACACATAGATCTCATTTTATATTAAAAAAATTGTAATTATTTTTTCTAATCATACAAGATTATATTTAGTTATAGGCTTGTAGTACAGAGCCTCGGTTATTCATTGGATGGCCCTGGGAGATATTTCATAGCTCGTCACGGAACTAAAAGTCTCATGTTCAGGTTTAGTTTTCTGTGCACAAATAACATTAAAATATTTGAAGAATGTCATACCCTGCCATTCACGTAAATCAGATGAGATTTCGTCATAAAATCAATTAACAATAGGATTAGGTCACCGACCTTATATATTACGCTCTAAATGTCCCCCACTTTCGATGTTGGAACTTGTTATTCAAAATATCAAGGTAAAGTGTTATGTTAATCTATATGTCAAACAATGATAAAGTGTATGTTTTTAAATTTTCTCAATAAAATTTAATAGAGTAGAATAAAAAATACAAACACCATTTAAGATAAGTTTGTCTAACGATAAAAAAAAAAAAGAAAAATATTTGATGATTATTTTGAAAAACGCCATAGGAAATTTTGACCTTGTTTGTAATGACATTGTTGATGTAAGAATTGTACATAGCGTTAATTTTAACAAATATTTAAACACTAGACAATACGCGTCTAGTGAATTAAAAGACAGAAGGAAAAAATGATGGATGGACAAAATATCGTGAGAACCAAAACAAATGAAGAAACAATAAAGTTTGACAAGGTGACGGTATGAATCTGTGTCAAATTCCGTAACATTTTAGTGTATAGAAGATTTATATTTGACATGAATTTAATGGATAAGAAGAAGCGCCTGAGATGGTTGCATCAATATAAAATGCATGATTACTAGTAGGTGGTTGGAATTGTAGAGAAACTATATTATCATAGTTATATCCATCATCATCTCATTGTTGCAGCATTGAATGTCAACTGGAATGCTTTTTCAACGCATAATTTGAATTCCTCCATGTCTACGAAGTTCTTCTCAATTCCGATACCAATTCTTAATGTCTCTGCATAGCTTAAGACTGTAATTTCCAGGCTCTGCAAACTCCAATTCAAACACCCAATTGTAAACACAAATGGGAACACATATGTATATACGACGTCGTATTGCGTTAAAAGAAGTAGAGGGAGAAAGCATATATATACCCTTGGAGCACCAACCACAATGAAGTAGAGGCCTTTAACAGGATGATTAGCTAGAGCCATCTTCTCAACTGGTCCCACCATGTTTGTCATACAAATGCTCGCGTTTCTAATTGTTTTATAGATCAATTTTGCGGCTTCCTGTTATATATATATACACGTCATCCATAACCCAAGAATATATATAATATATATATTAAAGATGAGATGACTGCATGCATGGAGATATATATACCTCTGGTCCTGCACGCTTCCTGATAATCTCTAGAGTCTGAGCTACGAGTTTGAATGCCAACGAACTCCTCTTCCTTTGGATAATCCTCCTTGCCTCGAAAACAAATTTGAGTGGATCAAGAAACTCGTCGTTTTGAGGTACCTTTGTTATGGATGCATGCAAGAACGCAAATTGGTTTCCCCACAACGTCTTTCCATTGCCTTGACTTGGTTTTAACATCTCTGAAACTGACTTGAAGTCACCAATGGCTCTAGTATTCATCAACACCAAAGCTGTGGAGTTTGAGCTTCCCCACTTTTCGCTTCTTCCTCGCATATAGAGTCGTACTCCATGGTAGATTATGCCCGTCACCACGTCGTTTACTGTCTGGTGTATGTATGAAAAACATATTTTCAGCTTACAAGTAGGATTGTTTTAAAAAAAATAAATCAATAATTACCACTCCGAGTTGAGTTGTAATATGTTTGACTTTGTCGAGAGAGAACTCGAGCGTGGAAATCTCGTTTGGTCTGTGGTTCAAACCCGGATTTGCTGATCGTATTGGTGTTTTATCATCTTCGATGACACTGCTTCTGAGGATGGTCGATGCATAGTCAAGTAAAGTGTACCAAGCTACGCATATTGCTGATGTTATTGTTGTGAACCATCCAGCTGGGTTTTGCTTGCCGTGAGACGCTGGAAACGTCAACGGAAGCGAAGGGTCGTCGGCTCGCTTCAAGCAGGAAAGGAGGGCGCCCATTAGAGAGTAGCCGTCGCCCAAGGCATGGTGAAGCTTCAAGATGACATTCCCTGCGGCTTTCGATGTGGGATACTTGATAAGGTGGATTTCCCATAACGGCTTGTTTTGAGGCAATGGATCGACTCCTAATTTGGTTAGATAATCGTTGAAAAGATTATCGTAGTCTTGTAGTGGTAAGTTGGATGGAAAATTTGGAATGATGAGATGTTCTTCGAGGTTTACTTCCACCTTCTTCCACCGTTTTTCACCATTTCTCCCCCTGACCTGTAAAAACAGATAGGGTTTGTAATAACAACTCTAAACACAATAGAAGTAAGAAAGAAAGTAGATGAAAGTAAAACCATGATGGAGGAAAAGCGGGGATTGATGGGGAGGAAGATGTCGCGGATAAGCGGTAATATTTGCAAGTCATCAAGCGGAACTTCAAATTCGAGGACGGCGAGTATGGCTATTGAAAAAACGGAGCTGTTGAAGTACTGTCCGGTAGGGCTCACGGCCTCTCCTTCTTCTTCTTCTTCATCTTTCGACCTACGCGTATTGATCTTCAACTCCTTCATTGCTTTAACGTATTAATGTGATATTTTGATCATCGTTATGTCACCATATATATATATAGTAATACTTTCATGGCAGGGGTGTGTAGGTACAACCAAGCCCGTGACTTACCCTTTCCTTCGTATATTAAAAGTTAAATTTAATTGTAAGCAAGTATACAGAAACGACATTCTACATATATATCTCCATCATACATACATACATGTCTAGTGCATTAAATCATTTGTCTACCACTTACAATCAGATAGGCACGAGATTGTAATATATCCACTTAAGCTCTATGTTACACTCAAAATCTACACCAGTGACTAAAAGTCTATGTTACGTCAATTTCATTAATCACTTATAATTTCTGCCTAACCACTTGATTGTAACTACAAACCAACCGCATTAAAAACACAGCAACCTTTCTATCTACATAAATATTCTAGCAATCTGAGTCACTTGTAAATATGTAAGAGCATGATTAATATTATATGTAAATATAAAAAATTTATATTTAAGTATGTGCGTTGTATTATAGTTTTTAAATAATTATTATATCAAAATAAATATTACTCTTTTTTTATTAAATAAAAAAAACCAGCTACCTGACCGGATACCCAGAGTTCCGGATGGATTCAAACTCGCAATCAAACTTAGTGTCTGTCTGGTTGGAGTGATGGAATGAAAACGGAATAGAATCGGTTAAGGAGAAGGAATGGAAATGAAAAAAAAATTTGGTTAATTATATGTGTAAAAAGACCTCTAAACATACATAGTTTTTTATTTATTTGGAATCATTCCGTTATCGAAAATGATTTCTAACGATACCAAACGAGTCCCTTAATAGGGATAAATTAACTTGATTTTTAGTCAAAACCCGCCAAAATCAAAAATTGCCGATCAAGTATATCTTCAAAGCTTGTGGACAAATCTCCATTTTCGATAAGTTCTCATTTAAGAGATGTCTGGGGGATACAAAGGTTATAGGGCGGATTCAACAATAAGTTATGTCGGCCAACTATAAATTAAACATTGAATTCAAAGTCAAAATTGTGAAAACTAAACCATCGATATTACTTTTTTTTATAAATCAATTTTTGAAGATATTCTGTACCAAAAATAATTAATATGCACTTTGTTTTAATAACTGGTAGGGGGAATCAATTTCTTTTTAATTATTAAATTAAATAATTAAGCACCGCTAATATGTTTAGATTAAGACCGTAAGATAATAACCGAAAAGTTAATGGGAAATAGTTCTATAAAATTGAAAGTTGTTTTCAGATACACTTTTGGTTAGCAATTTTTTAAACCCTAATGAAGGTTTGGTCGGATTTTAAATCATGTCAAGTGCTACTCAAATATTCCTCTAAT
The DNA here is from genome assembly GCA_002319775.1 of Fagopyrum tataricum. Taxonomy (NCBI): domain Eukaryota; kingdom Viridiplantae; phylum Streptophyta; class Magnoliopsida; order Caryophyllales; family Polygonaceae; genus Fagopyrum; species Fagopyrum tataricum. The sequence goes on from CM008285.1 coordinate 51,083,781, forward strand.
AATAGCGTAGAACATTCTTTGAGTAAGATTATTTTTGAATAAATCAACATCGGTCACAATAGTGCAATAACTTGCCACTAATAAATGTGAAATTGAGAGAAGAATGACGAAAGATTTGAAACCAATCTCCTTTATCACGAGAGTTGTTGGTTCATTGAAGTTAATTTAGTTGAAATTGGAGAAGCGAATATCGGCAATCCATCTTACCAAGTATGTCTTGGCCAGAGGTGCAGCCACGACGGAAAATCGTCAACGACGAAGAGACCACCGACGAGTGGGGAAGAACACGGATGGACAGCAATCAAAAGGTTGTGTTTCTGAAAAAAAATCCCATCAAGATCACTAAAAACTCCTTAATCCATTCTCTAATTCCAGCATTCCATCAATTAGAATGCTATAAATCAAACTCTTAAATTGAAACCAAGATTCCGAAGTCAATGATTTTTGAGTGTGAACACATTAGATGAAAAGAAGATTGAAGAATCAAAATTAAGATAGAAGACATTTCGGCAGCTTGGAATCACCAGCGAAGAAGGGAGGGGAAAAAAACGAAAAAACCTAATTCTTTTTTTTTTTAAGGATCAAAATTTTTTATAATTATAAAATTATTTACATCAAGCAAGATGCACTGGGAGGAGGGAGGATTCAAGCCACCAATGGTCTGCGCCACCGAGGAGCTCCGTCGGAAAACCGCCACTATCGTCGTTGCTCGCCATTGCCGGAAACTCGCCACTGCCACCAACTCTTAATCAATAAGGAAACTATATCACTATGATTTTATGTGTTCTCTATATTAAGCCTATGTATATTCTCCTTCCTATACTAGGCTATTTTCTTCCTAGTTTAGCTTCATATTTGTGTATATATTGAACATTACTCTATCAATAATAATTATCATTTTCCTTCATCCTCTACATGGTATCACAACAGTAACTCGATCCAATTTTTTTCCGGTTCAATGACTTCTCAATCCTTCACCATCCCCAATGAGAATGATACAAACAACCCCTTCATCATTGTCTCCTTTCCAAATGCCACAAAACTAACCTCCACCAACTACTTATCCTACTTATCCTGGAAACTACAACTTGAAGCAATTCTTGTTGGCTATGGTCTATTTAAGTTTGTTGATGGCGCCTATCCGGCCCCAACCGAAACCACCAATGCCACCAACACATCAACACCAAGTCCAGCCTATCTATCATGGTTGAGACAAGATCGACTTATTTTTGGTGCTATCGTTGGCACCATCACACCCAACCTCACTCATCTTGTCAACAATGCTAAGACCTCCAACGCTGCGTGGGACATCCTGGTCAAAACCTTCGCCAATCCCACCCGAGGCCACATCAAGCAACTCAAAGACCAGTTACGTAACCTCACCAAAGGCTCCTCTTCGATTGTCAACTATATGCAATCGGTTCAGAGAGTTGTCAATGACCTTGCCATGCTTGGCAAGCCAATGGATGCCGAGGACATCACCGACCGTGTTCTAGACGGCCTAGACTCGGACTATCAATTAGTGATTGACACCGTCCATGCTCGAGATTCTCCAATATCCTTTAGTGAACTTATGGAGAAGCTCATTAACAAGGAGCTTTCCCTCCGTCATAGGAACAATATGACCCACTTCCTGGCTGTTGCAAACTCCACCACTCGAACCTCCTATCGTCCAGCACCACCCTCCTCAAACACAAACACTCGACCTCCCTCCATACCGTACCTTGGCAAGTGTCAGTGGTGTGATGTTGTTGGGCATTCCCTCTATCGCTGCACCAACTTCCAACGTCTTCACCCGTCCATCAAGCTACCACCACGCCAGCCCCGCACTCAGCAGAACTCCACTTCATCCCACCAAGTTAACACTACCTCTCTACTTCCACCTCCAGACAACACTGCATCCAAATGGCTTCTTGACACAGGAGCTACGCATCATGTTACCTCGGACGTCAACAATCTCTCCACACACTATCCCTATGACGGGTCAGACGAGATTGTGATCGGCGACGGCTCAGTTTTATTCATATCCCACACTAGGAGCACTTCCCTTCCCTTACGTTCTACATCCTTGTCTCTTCAAAATGTTCTTCTTGTGCCCAAAATGCATCGAAATATAATCTCAATCCATAAATTGTGCAATGATAATAATGTCTCCATTGAGTTATAACACTCTTCCTTCTTTGTCAAGGACCTTCGAACCAATACTGTTCTCTTGGAAGGCAAAGCTAGACATGGACTTTATGATGTTCCAGTCAAGTCATCTCCCTCACCACTTGTGCTCACTTCCGCCCTATCGTCTTCAGTTTGGCATCACAAGCTCGGTCACCCTTCGGCTAAAGCTTTTCGTATTTTATCCACTACATTAAAATTACCGTTGTTTTCTGATTCATGTAATTCATGTCAAACTAATAAGAGTCACAAGCTTTCTTTCAAGAACTCTACTCTTGTTACCACTAAGTCATTGGAAGTAATCTATTCAGACGTTTGGACATCTCCCATTCACTCGTATGATAATCACAAATATTATGTGATCTTTGTCGATCATTACTCAAAATATACATGGTTATATCCTCTCAGAAACAAATCTGATACTAAGGAAGTGTTTATTCGATTCAAAAACCTTGTTGAAAAACACCTTCGTCACCAAATCCTCACACTATACTCCGACAATGGAGGAGAGTACATCGGTCTTCAAACATTTCTTGCTCAAAATGGCATTGCTCATCGAACAAGCCCTCCTCATACACCTGAGCACAATGGCTATGCCGAGCGCCGTCACCGACACATCATTGAGACAAGTCTTGCCTTGCTCACTCAGTCCCGCTTGCCTCTTCGGTTTTGGACTCATGCAGTATCTACTGCCACTTACTTAATCAACCGCTTGCCCACAGTTACTTTGAGCAACATAAGTCCTTTTGAGAAGCTCTTCAACGCACCACCAAACTACTCCACCCTTCGCAGTTTTGGGTCTCTTTGCTACCCGTGGCTTAGGCCGTATGCAAGTCATAAGCTTGATCCCAAGTCCACTCCGTGTGTGTTTGTCGGCTACTCACCAACTCAGCATGCTTATTACTGTCTTGATCCGGCAACTGAGCGTGTCTTCATTTCTCGTCATGTTAAATCTTTGAAGACCAATTTCCCTATCTCTCCCTTGTACCGATTTCACCAAACCATTCTGAATCTGAGCCCAGTAATTGGTGTTCTATTGATCTCCCTATTCGGCCCACTGGCCCAACTCCTCCAAGCCCACTTTCTGCAGCATCACTCCCCTCATTTCCTAGCCCGTCCCCTCCCCCCTGTCATATAATGATGATAACCTACCACGTTCCTCAATTCCTTCCCCTATTCCTCACATTGACTCTGAACACTACCACCCGCCACCACATACGCACCCTACCCGTACCATTATTACCCGCTCTCATAACCAAATCCACAAGCCCATCCAAAAGTTAAACCTCCACGCCTCCCTTCACCCCGTCCCTGAACCAAGAACTCTCAAACATGGCTTGCTTAGCCCGGAATGGCGTGCCACCATGAACACGCAATTCACTGCCCTCCTAAACAATAAGACGTGAACTCTAGTCCCTTCTACTCAGGCCACCAATATTGTTGGATGCAAGTGGGTATTTCGTACCAAGTACAAGACCGATGGCTCGGTTGACCGCTATAAAGCTCGTCTAGTGGCCAAAGGGTTCCATCAACGTCTAGGGCTTGACTATGGTGACACGTTTAGTCCAGTCATAAAGCCAGCCATAGTTCGTCTAATACTGCATCTTGCGGTGACTCATGACTGGCCTCTCCGTCAACTTGGTATGTGAATGACGCCTTCCTCCAAGGCCAGTTGAGGGAACAGGTTTTCATGTCACAACCTCCTGGATTTGTTGATCCAACCAAACCGTCACATGTTTGTCTCCTCCATAAAGCGCTCTATGGGCTGAAGCAAGCTCCCAGGGCTTGGTACATGGCACTACGTGATCATCTACTGCAGCTTGGCTTCCACAACTCTTCTTCTGATACGTCGTTGTTCCATCTTCACTCTCCCTCTGGCGTGGTGTTCTTCCTCATCTATGTCGATGACATCATTGTCACAGGGTCCTCAACCTCTCTCATTGAGACCATTATCAAGCAAGTCACCTTGAAGTTCTCTCTCAAGGACCTTGGCTCTCTCAAATACTTCCTTGGTGTTGAAGTGACCTCCCTTCCCGAAGGTTTGTTTCTTAATCAACACAGGTACATCAAAGATATTCTGGAGCGGTTCAACCTTAGCAATGCTCGTCCGGTAACCACTCCTCTCTCCACAGATGCTCAACTTCATCTTAATGTTGGAACACCACTCTTGGATGCTCTTGAATACAGACAAGCCCTTGGGTGCCTGTAGTATCTCAGTCTCACTCGGCCTGACACTGCATATGCAATCAATCGTCTGTCTCAATTTATGCATCGCCCAACTGACATTCACTGGACAGCGGTTAAACGTATCTTCCGTTATCTTGCTGGCACCTCCACACACGGCATCATGCTTCGTCGACAATCTCTCCCTCACCTGCATGCCTTCTCTGATGCTGACTGGGCCGGAGATAAATCAGATTACCTCTCAACTGGGGCATATATTGTCTACCTCGGCTCTAATCCAATATCTTGGAGCTCAAAGAAACAACGAAGCATTGCCCGCTCCTCCACTGAGGCTGAATACCGTACGGTAGCCAACACAGCAGCTGAAATCCAATGGCTTGTGTCACTACTTCATGAAATAAAATTTCCCATCTCTCAACCTCCAGTCATCTATTGTGACAATGTCGGAGCAACCAAGCTCTGTGCCAACCCAGTGTTTCACTCTCGGATGAAGCATCTTGCGCTTGACTATCATTTCATTCGGGAGAAAGTTCAAACTGGGACACTCCGAGTTGCCCATGTTGCAAATGACGACCAACTATCCGATGCCCTCACCAAACCACTTCCACGTGCTCGTCTTCAGATGTTGTTGTCCAAGATTGGCTTGTCCAAAGGCCCGTCCATCTTGTGGGGGCATGATAAGGAAACTATATCACTGTGATTTTATGTGTTCTCTATATTAAGCCTATGTATATTCTCCTTCCTATACTAGGCTATTCTCTTCCTAGTTTAGCTTCATATTTGTGTATATATTGAACATTACTCTATCAATAATAATTATCATTTTCCTTCATCCTCTACATTAACAAACCTTAGATCGATCGGGAAATAAGGATATCTGGTTAATTTATAAAAAGGATCCTATGTTTTGTAATTACGTTAATAACCCAACTTTTTGAATTTGTAGATATTGCCCCCAGAAAGATAATTATATAAAATTATCCAAGTTATAATAACATAGATGACCCAATTTTCTGAAATTCCATGATTTGCCCCAAAAAGACAATTTGGGTATGTAATTTTGGGTAAATAATATTGGGTAAATGAATGAAAATTGGGTACGTGAAGTTGAGTATGTGAAAGTTGAGTATGTGAATATTGGGTACGTTAAGGTTGGGTACTTGAAAGTTGGGTATTATCACGTTGAGTATTAATATATTGAGTATCAGACTTGGGTTTTAGCATGTTGATCGAATATGAGACTCGGGTATTAACATATTAGGTATTAAATGTGTATTGATATATTGGGTGTCACACTTGAGTATCAAGATACGTTGGATATTAACATATTGGATATTACGTTGGATATTAACATATTTTGTATCAAACTTGAGTACGTTAAGTATTAAAATATTGGGTATTATGTTGGGCATTAACATATTGAGTATCAAACTTAGTTATTAACATATTGGGTATTACGATTGAATATTAATATATTGAGTATCACACTAGGGTATTAAGATATTGAATAACAAAATGAAAAAGAAAAATATTTTTTCTTCTTTCTAGGATTATTAAAAATACCATTTAACTAAACTAATTATTTTGTTTAGTTTTTGTTTTTTCTTTTTCCTATGATTATTTTAAAAAGATCATGCAATTACAAAAATTTTTTTTGCATACTTACCAAATTCACTTATGCATCACCTTTGTAAAGATTATCCACTAATTTTACTTAGATGTGTACCATATATATTTAAATACTAAATATATATACACACACTATTTTAGATATAAACTAGTTTAATTTTTTGTACCTTGTACGGGTTAATTTAATATAGACAATTTAATTTATTTTAAAAAAATTTCGGAATTAAAGTTTGTGTATTTTGATAATATAAATTCTTGAACATATAATATGTAATTTAAATAAAAGTTGTAGTTAAACTAGAACTAAAATATAAGTTAATGAATAGAAGTTGTTTCAATTTTTTAAAAAAGAAAGGAAATGAGATCACAATAGAAGTAAAATATAATTTAAATATAAAACGTGATCAAAATGGAAGTAATAAATTTTTAGGTCTACGTTGAGGCCCGCATATGTATTAGTGTTTGGATGGGTGGGTGGAAAACATGTTTGTATTGATTTGACAAGAGTCACTCCTTTGATTGGTTTGAGTAACGGGTCTTTTGTGGTGGGTAAGGCGGCCCTCAACGCGGCTTCTATGAAGGTGGCTAAGCATGAAAGGGCTTGTCTTGAAAATCAACATGTATTTCTTCCGTTCGTTTTTTATACGTTTGGTTTTCTTGCGCCTGATGCCGTCGAGATTCTCAAAAGGGTGCAACGAGTCTTGCATGGTAATGTTGTGTCACCTAGGTCTTCAGATGTACAATGTTTAGGATGATCGGATTTTCTAATAAAAAAGGGTTGGTGACACAACTTGTTGCCCGCCTAACTGCTAACTCGATGTAAAGAGAAAACATGAAAAGTTAATTGTTTCATTTATTCAATATAAATTTTTTGAATAAAAGTTTTCGAATAATAAACATATATCTAATTTCAATAGAAGTTATTTTATTTTATGTTATTGTATTTTAATCGTATTGAAAGTATAATATAATATAAATTTAAAAAATCAATAAAAATTGGTGACCTTAATCATCAGTACGATATGTAGGCGAAATGAACATGGACGCGACACATAAGTTTTATCACCTCTACTTTAGTATATTATAAAGATTATATAGATGGGTATTTCGAGTCAACATTTTTCTTATAAACTCTAGCTTGAATAACTTTACTTTTCTTCAATGTTTGATCGAAAAACTAACCGCAACTTTTTTGCTTGATGGTTTTTTTTTTTTTTGAAAGGTGCTAATGGTAATTAAAAATGGGTGATTTGCAAAAAAAAATAACTATAAAAATAAGGGTAAATTACACAAAGTTATCTCTTTTTTACCCTATTTTTTTACTTAACCACCTCTTATACTTTTATTTCCATTTAACCACCTTTCAGTTGTCACCCTATTTAGTTCCATTTCCATCAATTTCGTCAATTTGGTGGACTTCACAAAAAAAAAATCAGATTCAAACAATATTTCTTAAAATAACTTTCTATACATTTTAAAAAGATTAATTTTAGTTTTGTAGCAACATTAACCCTAATAAAATACTAGAAGAATATATATATGTAAACAATAAGTTTCTAAAAAAAATAATTTCAGTTTTGTGTTCATTTTTTGAGTTTAATTGATGATGAGAAACCTCGTTTGGTGATGATATTGAGTTTATGATTGTTTTGGTTTTCAAAACAACCTTAGTGTATATCATTAATACTATTTTTAATTTACTCGCTTTTTTATCAAATATTTTAGTTAACATAATTTCAATCTAGAAAAAGTTTGTAAGAATTAGACACAACACCCCAAATTTTGAAAATTCGGAACGTCACTGGATAGGACCTCACAATGGGTCCCGACTGTAAGAACCGGATAATTTCGGAAATTAGTTGGATTGTTTTAATTAGAATTTATGAATTTAATTCAAGACCCGAACCGAATGTACAAAAACAATGACCAAACTGAACCGAGCCAACTGAGGTTACTTCAAACTGAACCGGGCCAGTTGAGGTTACTTCATACCGAACCGAACCGTTCCCAGCCCAGCTCTTCGATCATTCTTCCCAGGCCAACCTTTTCTTCCTTCTTCCCAACCCACCCTTTTCTTCGTTCTCCCCGGCCTAGTTTCTTTCCTCCTCTTGGGTCAAGCTTCTCTCCTATCTCCTATGCCGATGACACCTCCTATCTCTTGGGCCGACGGTACCTCCTATCTCCTGGGCCGACGACATCTCCTCCCTTCTAGGCCAAGTATATGAACAACCCATGGACTCAGCGTCCTCCTCCCGATAGCCTCGTCGGCTACCACTCCCTTAACGGCTGGGCGGAACGCCATTAATGACCAATTGCAGACGTCTGTTACTAAGGACAACATTGAAGCTGACAATAAACGGCGCTCTTTAACTAAGATTATCGAAAGCCAGCTGACACGCCAGCCTACACCCTACCATGCATACTGATTCCCGACCCTCGCCGAAGCCAACCGGATCTCCAAACATCGAGTACTCTCCTCGCCTGCTTCAATCAAGATCTCCTGTATAACTGATACATGTATCCCTTCCATGTGATTGGTTGAAGCTAAACAAAGAAGTATTACAGTAATAGTGCTTTACGAGAAAAATAATAAACAACAATAATTCCACCAATCACGCAACAGGGATACAAGGATACATGAAGTGAGTGATAGAGGAGATCTTAACCGCTCCTGCTTCTACCCTCTGCAAACTGGTTTCACCTCACCTCTTCCCTCACTATGCCTCCTCGGACTGTACCGCCTCCCATCCACGCCCATCTCTCGCCTCCCTCCCCTCCACACCATTGAGCCAACCGAAATTCGTTGCATACCGGAGAATCGACACAACCTGCCCCACCTCTCACACCACCCCCCCCCCCCCCCTTCTCCATGCCACCGAGACAACCGAACGGAGGGAAGTATCGAACCGAGACCCGACGACTGTGAGGAGTCACTGTCTGCGTGTTACCACATGTAAGTGTCGAACTCTTTATCTTGATGTACTCAACTGTAACGTGATTATTTTTAGCCGTGGACAAGTATCGAACTCGAGACTATTGTACGCCTAGAGGAATTAAAACGTTGCACTGCTTATCTCAAGTCTAGAACCCTGGACCTTTGAACCAATTGTATTCTAAGAAACATGTTGCTTGTTGGTTGTAGGTGTCGAACCCCCGACCTGCTGCTTGCCCTGTTACCATCCGACGTCTTCTTAACTCGTTAATCGTGCTACCAATCTGATACCGGTTAGACCTGATTCCGATTCTCTCCATCAACTTACTTCCGTAAAATTTATTCATGTTAGAAATGAATAATGATTTATTAAATAAATAATTAACCATTGCATGATAATTTGAGTATATTATAGTAACGTTAGCAAGTACATGGCGATATGATTTATAAGTCGGAAATATTTTTGGAATGCTTAGAATGTGAGGACGGCCAACATTTTTGTATAAACTAAAATGTTAAAGAATATAGATAAGAGCCATGAATAAAGCAATGGTTTGATAATGATAGGAGAAGTATGAATTTCTTAACTAGGAGAATTTAAGTGAAACGTTATTTCATGCTAAGAGAACATGAAATGGACGTTTAGGTCCCCGAATCTAAGTTGTCTAAGAAAGTCAAGGGTATCGGTGCTAGATATCATACCCTGATTATGTAGAATGATAGGTCGAATAATATTAAGGGTTGAAAGAGTTATAAGGGTGATAAATGTTGATCAGGATAATCGGATCTCTGACTAGCAAAATCACGAGATGTTGAGACCATTACCGATAAGGTGAGTTCATAGGACTCACTCAGCTATCTTTTAATACCGAATGTGCCCTAGGGTAGTGCGTGTTATGATTGTGAAATAAAATGAATGAACTAGATCACTACTTTCAAATTTCTAAAGAGAGGCAAGTGTATTATAACGTTCCATAGCTGTCTGTCCGGGCCGAGGGTGCCGGAAGATTTCCCCACGACCAGTCCAATAGCGTATACGAGAGGAGGCACTAACACCAAACCTATTGGTTAACGGGGATGGGGCAAGAGTCGGAAAACTCTTGTGCTACCTTGAAAAAGTGGAAAGTAGAATGACCAATTACACCAAAGAAAAGATAATAAACCGGGACATTGTGTGTTGCATGCTAATTGATTTACAATACTTTCTTATATGTGTGTGCTTTAGTGTTAGTATTAGAATTGTAGCTGACGGTTTTTACCGTGTTGTTAGACCTTGCGGGTTAGATCTCTACCGAGAAATCGGGAGTGAAGCGGTCAATCGAGTTTCCGTACTAGGATTTGGGTATTTACTATTTTTTAGTTATTTGTTGTCGTTAGACTTATTTCAGTTCATAGATTGGTTGTTGTTAAAATCGAGTTGTGTCTTTTAAAAGTTGTGGTTTTTATAAAGTTTGCCTTTAATATTTGTGTCTTGTTGCAAGGTCCGTCGTTGTTGTACGTTGTCAAACTAAGGTCGAGACTAATGTGAGGTCCTAGCCAGTAACGCTCCGGATTCCCAAAATTCGGAGTGTTACAACGACCTTAGTTTGACATAAATAAAATCGGACCTTACAACAAGGCGCAAATCTTGTACACACAACTCTTATAAAAGTAAAAGGGTTTGAAAATAACTGACTCTAGACACATACGACAACCAAACTGAAATGAAATATAGTCAATTAAACATGATAAAGAAATAAATACTCTCACATACTTCCTAATACGGAAACCCGACTAGCCACTCCACTACCAATTACTCAGTAGAGACCTAACCTGCAAAATCTATCAATACGGTATAAACCGTTAGCTACAGTTCTAATAATAAGGCTACTAAAGCACACACATAAGTCATGGAATACAGTCACTCAACATGCAACAAACAAGGTCCCGGTTCTTATCTTTTCATTTAGTGAAATTTCTCATCCTATTGTTCAACTTTTCATGGTAGCACGAGGGTCCTCCAAACCTCTCCCCGTCCCCGTAAACCAGTAGGAATGGTTTCGATGCATATCCCCATATATGTTACTGAACTGGTCGCGGGAAACCTTCCGGCACCATCGGCTCGGACAGTGATGCTACAGTCCATTTATAATGTACTTGGACCTCTCTTTAGAAAGTAACATCAGTGATCTAGTTGGTTCCTTTTACTTAACGTATAATTCATACACTACCCTAGTACGCACTTAATATTATCACGGTAGTCAAGTGAGTCCAAAGAATTCACATTATCCGTATTGGTCTTCAACATTATTCGCGATATGCCAGTCAATGATAGTACCTCCCTCCCACCCTAATATCAACTGGTCAAGTTGAATCTCAGTAATTATTCTTCTTTAAAAAAAATTATAAATATATGTTAATTATTATAAGCAAAATTTCTCTTGTACACAATTTGACGCAAATAACTTTCTTGTACAATAATTAATGTAAATAATTTCTTGTACAATAATTAATGTAAATAATTTTCTTGTGGACGATTTCAAATCGTATATAAGCAATTCGAAAATATCGGAAATGTTATTAGAATAGTTTATTTGTACAAGAATTAATGTAAATAATATTTTTCTTGTGTACGATTCTAAATCGTATACAAACAACTCAAAATTATCGGAAATGTTATAAGAATAATTTTCTTGTACAAAAATAAATGTATATATTTTGTTATATTGTATTATTAGTATACAAATAACTCAAAAATATTGATAATATTACTAAAATAATTTTCTTGTACATGAGTAATTTAATTATTTCCTATATCTAAAACTCAGGTACAAGAATTAATCAAAATTTTGTAATAGTTAATGTAAATATTTTTATTGTATTGTATTATTTGTATACAAATAACTCAAAAATATCGACAATATTACTAGTATAATTTTCTTGTACACGAGTAATTTAATTATTTCTTATATTTAAAACTCATGTGGAAGAATTAAATAAAAAAAATATTATAATAGATAAAAAAATATTATTGATATATTAAATTAAGGATAAATTAGTTCAAACTGAAACATTACTAAATCATCATGACGAAATTAGGTTACATACCAAATTCACGTTTATTTGATCAATAGATCCGAAACTCCTCGGAGACCTGAATTCTTGATAACTGGGCATATCCGAAAGTTGTTCGAAACCGATTTTTAAACTGAACTCGAATAAAATAGCCCGATAGCGACTCAAACAGAGTAGTCCGATATGTCATGTTGAGCTGAAGTAACCCGACTGGAGATAATTCGACCATAAATTTGGGCGGCCCAACACACAAAATCCCATTCCCGTAAGCTCATGAAAGAATGAAACACCCCAATCTGTATATTCCAAAACTCCACATACGGATTATCGAATTTCTTCCCCGGCGAGGTTTCATCTGTATGCTTTGTATTAGTGAAAATCTCCGATGTTTGCTCGAGTAATTTCGAGAACCAAGTTCCCAAATTGCGGTTCCATTGTTATTCAAAGCTTAACTAAACCCCTAGTAGCAACAGACGCTTCAGGAACCCTAGCGTTGAATTCGAGCGTCATTGGAGCACCGCAAGTCAGTTCTGAATATGCTTTGAGCGGTTGGTGTGTTTCGAGATGGAGACTGTACCACGACGGGAGACCAAGAGGTTCGTTGTGGAGGGGGAAGAAGCTGATTGGAAAAGAGGCGCTTTATGTAATTCTAGGGTTGAAGAGGTTTAAAGATGACGATGAGAAGCTTGATAAATTCGTGAAAATTCACGTTATGAGGCTTTTGAAGTTGGATAAGATTGCCGTTCTCACCGAGCTTCAGAGGCAAGAGGAGGTTGCTTTGGCGCTCAAGGTTATTCCTTTCTTCCCACTTCAAATTCGAAATCTCTTTTAATACTTAGATTTCCTTTTGGCTGCAATTTGATCCGTTTTTATGTTGTGCTTATGTTTTCCATTTGGTTCGGTGCTGCTTGTGTTGAGGTTAGGATATCGGGATTGGTTTACGGGGTTTTAAATGATGTAACTTCCAGAAGAGATTGGAGATCTTAATCAGTTGGCTAATTGTTTTGATGCATTCAACTGTTAAGCATAGAGATGATTCCTGCAACTTAGCTTTACAGTCTTGAAACATATTGAATTACTGATAATGGAAAGGCATTTTCCAGGCAGTGAAGTTTTTCTGTTGAGACGAGGAGGAATTGTGGTATCATTTCCCATTAACTGAACTGTAGCTTAAGTTCTTGACGATTGTCTTTGTAAGGAATGGATTCAGTGACGTGACCATGAGATGAAACTTGAAGAGAATCGTTTTATACATATCTATGAAATAGCTTTACTTTTGTAAGCAACTCTGAACTTATGATTTTTTTTTGGCACTTTTAGATGTTCAGGGTTATCCAAAAGGAGGACTGGTATGAGCCCGATGTTTTCTTATACAAAGATTTGATCATTGCATTAGCAAGATGTAAAAAAATGGACGAGGTGATGCAATTGTGGGAAGACATGAGAAAAGACGAGCTATTTCCGGATTCTCAAACATATACTGAAGTCCTTAGAGGCTTCTTGAGGCAAGGTTCTCCTGCAGATGCTATGAATATATATGAAGATATGTTGAAGTCTCCAGAACCACCCGAGGAGTTGCCATTTAGAATATTACTCAAGGGACTTTTGCCAAATCCACTTTTAAGAAACAAAGTTAAAAAAGATTTTGAGGAGATATTCCCAGAAAGTCATGTGTATGATCCTCCTGAGGAAATTTTCGGAATGCAATGAGGTTTGCCTCTTTGTATTACTCTGCTATCTATCATATATTTTGTTTCTAGTATTGTTTATGGCTTTACAATTTCACATGCAGAAAATTTTCAACTTTTTGCATTCATGTATGTTGTCAAGCCATGAATCGAGAATCTAGACTGTAATGCTTGGTGTGAATTTGCAGATTGTTTCATTGTGCAAGTAAATTGCTCGTGTTTTTTGGTTGTTTTTTCTCCCTTGTTTATCAAACTTGAGTTTGATAAAAAGAATAGAGTATCAGACTTGTAAAATCAGCCGAACATGCTAACTGTAGTGACACATATGATCTTTTTCTGGTTGCTCATATTTGTGTCTGTCATATATCTACGGTTTGCTGATGGTGACTGCCTACCTTTGCATTGTGTATTTTGGCTGTGAAAATGTTGATCAAGACTTCAAGATCATTTTTTTTCATTTTATCAGTCTATAGGCCTCGGAGTGTAAAAATATTTTAGTGAAATTTCGACCCTCTAGACGAAAGTCTAGGGCTCTGCCAATGCCATGTATATAAATACACACACTATGAACTTTCCGGTGCATCGATCTCATGTGATAGAGATGAACGATAACAGGTTGTTATGCAAAGAGGACAATATTTCAACTGCTATATAATCACTGGAAGATGCATCACAAAAAGTGATGACTTTGCGAACATATACGCATTTTCAAGATTACAGAAAGTAATCGAAGTATGGAGAAAAGAAGATCAAAGTTTAACGAAAAGAAGAAAGTCGTTATCTGTTGCATTCATTCAATCAGTTCACTGTAACACTAGTATTCATATGTAATAATTGCTGAACCCGGTTCAGTTACAGAGTCTACAACCCTTGGCTACTACTACTCCTATCACCAATAGGTACCGTTGGTTTCATCTTACCTAATTGAAATGTTAGAATTAGGTTTAACTGAAGGGCGTTGTGTCTAAACTCTTAGCATGAAGCGTACATTGAAAGAAATGCATACTTTCTCTAAGGATTTTCTAGCTGCATCGATTTCTCTTTTCCACTGCTACTTGCGTCTTAATTCTTGGCAAACAATCCTTCTTTATGCATGAAAGGTCAACCTCACCATCTTCTATGTATAACGAACGCATTGTTTGGCTTGTTGGTGGTTTGTTTCAGGAATATAATGTCACAGTTCTTGCTTATGGTCAACTGCTGTTTTGTGCTTTGTTAGAATTGTCGATCACTTCCGCCATTTATTTTCATACTACTGAGTACCGATGAATGGTGAAACCAATTTAAATTTTGTTATAGACGATTCCGGTAATTAAACACATACCATGGGTACTAGTTTGAAGGATGGGGACATGCCGGACTTATTCTGCAGGTCATGAAATCGTAGTTCAGCAAGTTAAAACTATGAAAAACACAAAGGGGTGTGTAGCTACTGAGTACTGCATGTTTCTTTTATTGAGGTTTGTCTCTTTTTTTACATTTTTACAAGATTAGTTTTCTTAAACAACGATGAAGCAAATTTAAGACCATTGAATAGTTCAATCCAACATTATCAAGCAAGATAGATCAAAATTGTTCGATCCAACACAAAGCAAGGTTGTGCTAAACTTCATTTAGTAGATCCTGTTAGGTCGGAGAAAGCCAAAACAGCAGGTTCTATTGGATTGTATTTTACAGAAGGTTGGCAGAAAGCTTACAGATCCCTCTGCACACGAGTTCTGCTGTATCTCCGACTACCGCAAAAAGCACCACCACCGCTAGTAAAGATACCAGCTTCCGTCCAATCATCATCACCGCTCTTAGATGAACGGAGGACAATTAAGGACGGATGAGAAGGAATGATGGTTTGACTGAAAGGTTTTTATTGTAGGTCCTAACCTTCCGGCTTAACTATTATATACAGCTTACGAGCCACTCTTTAAATTTTTATTTTCACTTAATCTGTGCGGCTTATAAAATGCATAGTGTTAGGCGTGCATAAGTAATATAATAGCGTGTGTATGGCAAGAAAAACCCTATGTACACCTTCCTGGAAACTTCGATCAACTTCACTTCTAGGAAGCTTCAGTATTTAGAATTAGTATGCAATCGAGAGGAAATCAAATTGGTTACTAAGTTTGCTCTAAAAAAAAAAATCAGTTTGCCATGAATGGTCAGATGAGTTAACTTCAAAATATAAGAAACGGCGGGAAGAAAGGGTACGTTTTTAAGAAACTTATAAACTTATAAACTGAAGCTTGTCATCCCTAAACTGGGGAAATTCAGCAAAAGCATTACAAAATTCAGATTTCTTCAATCTGACCAAATTGTAGAACTAACCCATCCCTAAACTGGGGAAATTCAGCAAGGACGTTCAAATTTTCAAATTATTTCAGGTACTTAAAAAAAGCACAATCAACCATTCTTCATCGTCATAGCCTGATCTTAGCCTCCCCCACCGGATCCATACTTCTTACCGAATACGATTAACTGAAGCTTGTCATACCCAGCTAGCACTCCAGCCCCTGCAACTGCACGCAGGATGTTGGCACCTGCACCCTTGAAGAGGGATTTCGCACCCTCATTCTTCAGGATCTGGTTGAATGCATCCAGGGAGCTCTTGTACTTGACTGCTTCACCTGAGGTCATCATCATTCTTCTTCTAACTGTGTCTATTGGGTATGAAGCCAACCCTGCACCAATGGTGATACCCCATCCCAGCAAGAAACTAGCAAGGAAGCTATCCTGTAATATCCAAAAACACAAACTTGTTGTATGAGATCCTTCATATGAATTTGCTTAGTGCTGTAGTTGTTACAATGTCTTCTCTGTCCAAGAGAGATGAAATGAGATATGAGACATTCAAGATTGCCTGAACTACGCACCTGCAGGTCCCCAGTCAGCAGCACTGGTTTTAGAGAATCGTACATTCCGAAGTACAAACCACGGTACACAATAATTCCAACACATGAAATGTTGAAACCACGATAAAGCCCAGCAATACCATCAGATGCAATGGTCTTCTTGTAGACATCAACCAATCCGTTGAACTGCCTTCCACCACCCGTCTTTGCAGCCTTAGCATCATTGGCCAGCCTTGTTCGAGCATAATCCAAGGAGTAGACAAATAATAGAGATGAAGCACCAGCAGCACCACCAGATGCCAAGTTCCCAGCAAACCATTTCCAGTATCCATCCCTGTCTTTTTTGAAGTTAAATAACCTCTTGAAATAGTCTTTGAATGCAAAGTTGAGAGCCTGAAATGCAAAAATAATAAATAAGATAGAGCAAACAGCATTCAAACCCAAAAACGCAGGAAGGTACTACTTAAGCTGGTAGTTCCCTACTCTCCTAATATCATAAGGATAGATATATTAATTTTCAACAACTGAGAGTTCAGTTTTACAACTCAGATTTTGGACGTTGAACAACCAATGCAGGTTTTATAAGATAAATAACTCGTCAGAAATGTGAATTAAAGAAAACTCACACAAGTCAAAGATGATTACATTTCAATCAAGCATTAGCATAAATTTAAACAAAATGGCTTTGACATTTACAGAAGGCTCAACCCCCGGCCAAGGAATCCAAAAGAAGGCAACTGAAGCATAATATAACAAATGATCAGCCCAGAGCGTATGCATCGAGTGGGTATACATGACACTCTACAAACGAACCAAGGAGAATAAGGTATATGTAGCATGGTATCAGAGCAGGGAAATTACTAACCTGAGTAGGGAAATATCTGATGACATTTGCAGTGTTTCCTCTCCACAAAGCAACCAGGCCTTCATCCTTCATTGTTCTGGAAAAACAATCACCAATACCCTTGTATGGTTCAGATAACCTGCCAGTTTTGATCATTTCATCTTGGTTCTGAATCAAAAGCTTGACACGCTCAATGGGAGCAGCAGCAGTCTTGGAAACAGCAGCGGAAACTCCTCCCATAAGAAAGTCGATCATGAAGGCACCCGCACCTTTCTCAGCAGGAGCCTGCACAAGCACTGGTGATACAGGCACTGAGAGAGTTGCGAGGCCATTGGTTTGGTATGCAGAAAAAACAGGGTTCTGCAGACCTCCATTTACATAAGCACTGCTTAGGTTGTATGAATTGGAGGTCCTTGAGCGCAGGTTAGGAGAGAGATGAGAAGCAAGGTAGGATTGTCCATACATCTTCTGAAAGATTGATGGATGCTTTGATCCATCCGCCATTTTAGCCACCCAAAGTGGTCACCTGCAATATAATAACAGGAATCAAATGTTATAACAGGTAAGATCATACATTTAAAAAAAATGACTATACTTCTATACGGTTTACTAGGTTGACATGAATCCTGATAAGCTAAAAATAGGTCTCAACACAGTCTGAGCACTCTCTATGCAGTGAAAATAGAACAGCCTAGTACCTATGTTGCACTCTGCCATCTATTTTCATATACATCTTATGAAAATCGAAACCAGTAATCACACTTTTAAATCAAGTAATAAGAAGCACAATTGAATCTACCAGCTTCTGCATTGGTCAGCCATAAAAAGTTACTCGTACATAAAAATTCAGATCTAACCACGTACTTTTCCTGTGATAATCGTTTGAATTTAGTTACTACGAAATTGCAGTATAAACACAGAAGTACGTACTCTGATGTATATACATATATCTTTCTCGAGAAGATAAGAACAAATCAGACTGACAAATTTAGGTAGATAGATGAACAAATCAGCTGGAAAAACATCGATAATCACACAATCAATTCTCAAATCAAGTGTCGGGAGCAACGATTTCACAAGTAATCAACTACATAACAACAATTTCACAAATATCAGCAGCCAGATCTGCATATCCGCCCGAAAAAATAAACGATTCCGAAATTTCGTGATCCGGCTACAAAAAACAGCTCCGCGTCAAGTACGAATCAACAAAAACACAAGTAGTCAATTCCGCAACAGATTCACACAGAAGAGTAAAAATCGCGAGATCGAGAGTTTAGAGAAAAAGCAGGGACGAGATATCTAACCAGTAGAAATCACAGAAGACTGCAAAATTGGGAAGGATGAGAGAGAAATGTGGAAAGAACTTCTCCTGCTTAAAAATGCCGAGATCGATGTTGTTAGGGTTTCGTAAATTACTACCGTGTCCCTGCACTTTTTTTTTTCGGTTTCTGATTGAATCATTTTTCGATGCTTTCAGGAGAAGATTGGACGTTGCATGAATCGTGACGATAGCTAGGGATGGCACAAGTGCACACCCGCAAATCCTCACTGGACTCACCATGTCAGTTTCGAGCCTTGCACGGGATTTAATACAAAATTTATTTGTTATTTATTTTTTAAAAAGATTATATAGAAATTATTTTTTGTTATTAGATAGACAAGATAATAAGTAATAAATATTTGTACACTTTACGTATAATATTATATAATAAATTAATAAAATATCTAAATGTATAATAACTCTGATTTCTTTTCTTTTATTATATTGATTTATATGTTAATATTGTTATCTATTATATAATATTATATAATGTATTAATAAATATTTTTTTAGGAAAGATTTTTATTTTTGTTTTGTTGGTTGTTTATATTTATTAAACATTCAAATTTCTCTTAGGATTCATTTTATTGGTGAATTGGTGGGCTAAAAGATTTTTTTCTACAGAATTAATATTTTTATCTATATTTTTTAAAATATTTTTTTTAATGAAGAAACTTAATTAAGATTTTGATGGACTGTGGTTAAATGTTGATGTGACACGTGGCAGTTAGCCTTTTTCTGTGTGACACGTGGCAAATATTGCTACTCCTATAATATATATATAAGATATAGGGTCAAGTTTAGGTAAGAACGTATTCTTGTGTTATTAATATATAAACGACAAAAATATTGATACATTGTAAAGTTTTGTAGGCGTGAAACACCGGATAAAAAATCTTAAAATCCTCTTTCACCATATAGAATATTAAAATATGAAAAGAGAATTATATTATTTGAATGTTATTTAACATATTAATACGTTCAATACAACAACCGTTGCATTCGAATTGGTGAAAACAATAATGTTGTTAGTTATTTAAAAAAATTGTCAGACGTAAGTATAACTGTAAATTCTAGTCAAAATACATATGTTCTGGCTGAAATGGTCATAATCCGATCGAAATCATCATACAGTGATCGAGATGGTCAATATGACAGTTTTACATACATACGTTTCTGGGCAAAATGGTCATAATTCGATTGAAATCACCCCTACACTGATCGAGATGGTCACTAAAGTGATTAATTTCGATATGAAATTAATGTATTTCAACCTGATTAGTATAACTAATAAACAAAAAATTTCGACTGTGATACTAATATATCATGGTTTTTTCAATGCAAAGGTTATCTCTATTCGATCGAAATTTGTATATTTCGATTGAATTCTTTTCATTCCCAAAGAAATGTTGTAAAACTATAGATGAATCTGGAATGACTTGATTAGAATGATAAATCGAGATAGCGGGACATTAATGAAATGACTTGATGATAATACGAGAATCTGGAATAGACGTCTAGGTCCGCGAACCTAGGTCGTAGAAAGCGTCAAGGTATCGATGCTAAATATCATACCCTTATTAATTAGAATGATAAATCGAGAAGTACTAAGGGTTAATATAGTTCTAAGGGCTGATATATTTTGATCAGGACTCGGATCACTAAATGGAAGATCGCGAGTAATATTGGAGACTAGTACGGATAAGGTGAGTTCGTAGGACTCACTTAGCTACCTTTATAATATTGAGTGTGTACTAAAGTAGTGTGTTATGCATGTTAAATAAAATGAACGAACTAGACCACTGTCTTTATATTCCTAAAGAGAGGCACAAGTGTATTATAATGTGTCGTAGCTTTCTGTCCAGACCGAGGGTGCCAGACGATTTCCCCGCGATCAGTCCAGTAGCCTATACGAGAAAAATGCATTAAAACCAATCCTAATGGTTTACGGGCACGGGGGCGAGAGTTGGACGACTCTCGTGCTACCATGAAAAGTTGAATAAAAGGATGACCAAATTCACCAAAAGAAAAATAAGTATTGGGACATTGTGTTTTCGCATGATGTATGATTTATTGTATTCCCTTGATTGTGATTGTGCCTTAGTATCCTTGGTAAGAATTATAGATAATGGTTTTACCGTGTTGTATACCTTGCATGTTAGATCTTTACGAGAAATTGAGATTGAAGTAACCAGCCGGGATTTCCGTACTAGGAGTGGTGGTGGTTTACTTAGTTTATTATTCTTGCTTAGACTTTATTTTATTTCAGTTGTTGGTTGTCGCATACGTCTAGATATTCCTTTGATAATGTTTTTTAAAAGAATTTTTGGCTTTTAATATTTGTGTCTTGTTGCAAGGTCCGTAGTAATTATTGTCAAACTAGGTCGGAACCCACTGTGAGGTCCTAACAGTAACTCTCGATCGAGTTTCCATAATTCGGGGTGTTACAAACCTCATTCTAGCTTTTTACTTATTTTTACTCACAACAAAGAGTCTCGAGACTCCTATTTTTAACTTTTTACTCTTCTATTTATTTTCAATAAATTATGAATCGTTTATTCCATTATTTTGTTATAATAAATACTAATAACTATTATAATAAACATTAACCATAAATTAGATTTTAAGTTTGTTATTAAACTGATAAAATGCAAAAAAGAAGAACGAAAAAAATAGCACCGATTAGATACCATTTAATATTTTAAAAAACTGAATTTTAATTAACAAAAAAGGTATTAAAGGGGTCAACAACTTTTTATCGAAACATATGCAAAGTAGGTGTCATTGGATAGATTAAATTAAATCATAATAAAAAAAATATTTTTTAAAAAACTTTTCTAATTAATATATGAGAAATGAGGGTTTTAACTAAAATTAAAACCCGGCCACATGACTCGTACTCACTAGCAAAATTCATCCATTTAGAGGCGCTACTCACTAGTTCGAGCGCGCCACTGTCGGAGCGCGTCAAAAGGAGTCAACGCCAATATTGGCGTTACCCCCCGAGGCCAATATGCCTCTTTCATCCTTGTCATAAATTTTTGGTGACATGAAAGGGCAAAGTAGCCCTATGACCTCCATTTGTGGAGGGTCTAAAAAGTTCATAGCCAGAATAAAATTGATCTACCCTTATCCGTATATAGGGTCCGTTTAGAAATCCTAAGTTTAATACAGGTCCGTTTAGAAACCATAAGCTTATTGGAGCTTAAACTCATTGATAGTTGAAACTAGTAGTTGATTGAACGAAATTTTTTTGGATAAGTGCTTTGATGGATGTTTGGAAGAAGAAAGTTTATTATAGTTGATATAGGGTTATATACGTGTAAAATTACTTTAAAGATTTACTTTTCATTCAAAGATTTATATGTAGCTTAGAAAATGAAAAGAATATAAGGTACAATAAACAAATACCTCAATTCTCTCATGTAAGTTTGTGGGAAAAAAAAGATAAACATGTTAATATAGGAGAACTAAAACTGGATAGAAAATTTCAAATTGGAAC
This sequence comes from Fagopyrum tataricum, assembly GCA_002319775.1. Lineage (NCBI taxonomy): Eukaryota > Viridiplantae > Streptophyta > Magnoliopsida > Caryophyllales > Polygonaceae > Fagopyrum > Fagopyrum tataricum. The sequence continues at coordinate 51,105,950 of CM008285.1, forward strand.
TGCATGAAGATGTAGAAATTTACCTGAAAAAGATACGACAAAACAATCGTAATTGTAACATTGAAAATATCTCCAAAGCATCAGAACCATGAAAAAGATGACGAAACATGATAAATATAGGAAAATTAAAAGTGGATTAAAGATGTAGAAATTTGTAGGTTGACTTAATAAATTGGAACAGACGATGATGCATTATCCGTATATATAGGGTAAATAATGTGAGAATTGTATGTGAGAGGTTAGGTATCTCATGTAAGTTTAACTTGTAACGTACGAGAGAAATTTATCAATCGACAAAAAAATTTGTCGATGAAAATTTTAAATAAATAAATAAAATTAGCTTGTAATGTACTGGAGAAGTTTATCGATCTAAAATTTGAAAATCTCTCGTATAGTTAAATTTGGAAATTTGAAATATCAAAAAATATTTATTAATATAAAATTTTAGATATTGTTTTAGTTTTTGGTTTAATTGTAAATTTAAAAAAAAAACTATTTACCTCGTAACGTACTGGAGAAGTTTATCCATTTAAAATTTGAAAATCTCCCGTATAGTTAAATTTTGAAATTGAAATATCGAAAAAGATTTGTTAATATAAAATTTAGATATTGTTTTAGTTTTTGGTTTAATTGTAAATTAAAAAAAAAAACCTCGTAACATACTAGGGAAGTTTATCAATCTCAAATTTTAAAACTTTGATATCGTTAAAATTTGAAATTTGAAATATCGAAAAGAGTTGATGTAAAATTTCTTGCGCCTGATGCCGTCGAGATTCTCAAGAGGGTGCAGTGGGTCTTGTATGGTAATATTGTGTCACCTAGTTCTTCTGATGTAGTGTTTAGAAGAATCGGATTTGCTATTCAGAAAGGTTTGGCGGCACAGCTTGTTGCCCGCCTAACTCATAACTTGATGTAAGACTCAATTCGTTATCTGTTAAATTAAATATTACTTTCAAAAAGATGAAAAGTACGAAAAATTATATATACATGGATTATTGATTTAATAAAAATATTTAATCCTAAAATAATTTTGTAAGGCCCACGTTAGCACTATACCAACTCTTTTAGTCTTTCACGCGCCCCTCTCTAGGGTTTATCCCCTTCTCTTGATCTCCTTGAGCTGTGGGGAATGGCTCTCTTGGGTTATTGCCGGCTCTGAGGCATCCGATCTCCATCCTGAACCTCCTAAGCGTCGACTTTTGGTCCCAAATGGATTTAAATCCGTTTGTACTTGGGCTTGGCTTGTCTACAACGTTGGCCTCCGAATCAACTGTTCTGCGAAGATCTATAAATCGTTCTCTTTCTTCCATAGGTGGCGTCATCGGCGGCACTCTTGGTGGCTCCTAAATAATTTGGTGAGGAGTTGGGCGTTTTTGTGCTATCTTTCTTCGAAGATGGCCGGCCTTCTGAACGCTTCTGCTCCTCCAACCTTGGTGCGTCTTAAAGGGCGTTCATGTTCACTTCCCAATTAAACTTCGTTGATGTAATGAATAATCGATCAGGTAAGTCCCACCTAAACCTTCGGTTTTCGACTAATTTTCGAACTACTCTCTCGATTTCTCGAGATGATATGAACAATCTCCTCTGGAGACATGGAACAATAAGGTTTTTTAGCCTATCTTGCAAAAAGCTTACAAAACCTAGATTTTCATCTTTCCTCGGTGAAGCTCTGAAATTAAATTATTCCCTTGTCGAGGCGATGTTTGGCAATGGCACTAATCTTCTCCTAGAATATTGCTACTCTAACATCTTGTACAGTGCACTTTTGACGATTGAATTGATCCCAAGTCAAAATACGAGAGATCCACAGAGAATTTATAATCATTCAGATTATTACCTATCTCAGGATTTTCCTACCCACCAGCCTTTTCAAGATTGTATATGAAATTAGTTGTTTATTTGACTCTATGAAATGGTTGCTATTCTTTCTCAATATTCTCCTTCGGAAATGGCTTCTGCGTAGTATGAAGGTTGTTTTGAACCTTCATGGATTTGATCCAATATTTGGATGTTCTCTGAATTGCATAACTCTGAAATTGTTGGTAATTCTAAGATGAGGATTTCTTTGCATCTTTTAGAACAAGCTCCTTCCTTTGGTATAAAAATCTTAAATTACTAGTCTTTTAACAAAGATATGACTTACTACCTTAGTCTTTGTCTGGTTGAATACCAACTCCTTTGCTTAAGGAAAGCTTTGGAAAAAAATTCAATTGATCATGCTTTTGCAAAAACCGTCTTGATTGATATTATGTATCACTTTTATTGTGCTGTAAAGATGTGGATTTGGCCTGCTCAAGCGCGAGTTTCTCCTCTTGCATTGTCTCCTATAATTGAGAAAAGTAAACAGAAGAATGGTATGAACCAATTGCACCTAAAACAACTAGATTTTATGATTGATTTATGTATTCTTATTTCTGAACTTGGTAGAATATTTTTGGTAGAATATTGAAACAAACTAGTACATTACATCAGGAACCTGGTTGCTTTTGGATTTTAGGGGTTTCTTTATTTTTATATGTCCTAAATCCTAAATATCTTGGTGAGCTTCGATTGTTATCTTGGAATCATGATTGGGCTTGCTGGGATATGTTTTTGCTATCAATTCGCTTGAGTTGCTGTGAGTTTTTGAATCTGTCCAGTGTTCAAATGATCCAATCTAACTGCTATCCGCCTTCTCCTGGTTTAGTGAGGAGGTTTTGTGAGCTTCCCAAGCCTATTAGCATTAATCCGATGCTTTTCTGTGTTGGATAAACAGTTAAGGAACAAAATTTGTTTTAGAGTGGATCTCAATGTTGCTCTGATTAATAGGTGGGTAACTCCTTTTTCCATTTATGGGAAAAGTATAATTATTGCTGAATCTAGAGTTGGGAAAGGGTATGTGTTGAATGATCCATCTTCCTCCCTTGAATTTTTTAAATTGATTGGAACTGCGCCAAGATATATTATGAAAATAAAAATATTTAAATATCGCAGCATAACCGGGTTAAGAGATAACCGATGGATCTGGTCGTGTAAAATTTATCTCTCGGTTTATGTGTATGATGATTTTTATGGGCAGATTTTGGTCCTAATACTATTGAATTATAAATCTCGAATTTTTTGCTTTGGACGATAACTGTTTCCTCGATATTTTGTTAAGGCAGTGTTTTTTTTTGTCTCTGCTTTGGTCGTTCAGTCTCATTCCCAGGCCTTGGCCGTTAAGAGTGGAGTGGGATCTGTTTGGCTGCAGGTTTACTAGCCTGGAACCTTAGATGTTTGAAAACAATATTAACAGAACTAAGTGGACATTTAATAAGAAGAACATTACCAAACGATCTATGCAGAGGTGGTCTTCTGTTTTGATGGTTTCCGTTTTTGGTTGTTTACACAAAACACCTCTTGCCATTTGGTCTAAGACATTTATCCAAATCGAAACGGGAATTTTCTCATTGCTAAAGACTATAGCTTTTCCAAATCTCCGCTCGCTGTTGAACGGACTTGAACGAAATTTTTATAAAATCCTCGTTTAAATGAAGATTGCCTATTGGAATTGTCGTGGTATTATGAAGAAAATTTTTGGATGGATCTTAAAATTACTACTCAAAATGAACATACCGATATGATCATGCTGGCGGAAATTAAAACTGAAACTGAACCTTACGATATCCTATGGCGCAGTGCGGGGTTTGATTCTTGCGTTTTATTCCTTCCGTTGGTCGAGCGGGAGGTATGTGCCTTCTTTGGAAAACTATAAGCTAAGTAATGAAAAAATAAATATTATACATTCAGATGAACGTTTTTTAGTAATGGAACACCATAACCTTGAGATTAAATTCTCATGTAATATTGTTTTTATCTATTCCCCACCTCCGGAAAATTCCAAGGATGCGTTCTGGGCTAAACTGACCAATTTGGTTCTTAACCTTAACCTCCCAGCTTTAATCGTGGGAGATTTTAATGAAATTAGCTGCCCCTTCTGACAAATTGGGTGGTGTCTACCCGAATAATAATAGGTTCCTTAGGATCAATAACTTTATCCAAAATTGCAATCTGGTGAATCTCGATTCTCGAGGTAACGAATTCACTTGGAGATGGAAAAAAGAGGGAGATAATAATACGTTTGAAAAATTAGATAGAGTCTTGGCCCACTTCGAAGTGTTAAATAAATACAACCAAATGCAGGTTTGGAACCATGCATTTACCTCCTCCGATCATAGTATGATCTCCATTCATATCAACCTTTCCAAACAAAAATTTAAGAACAAACCATTTAGATATGAATTAATGTGGAATGATAGACAAGAGTGTGAAAGTATTATAAAACAAGCGTGGCGTGTCCACTTTCCGGGTACAAATATGTTTAAACTTGTTAAGAAAATCCACCTTGCAAAGATCAAAATTAAATAATGGAGTAAGAAGAACTTCGGAAATATTAATAAACAAGTGAAAAAAGTGGATAGTGATATAGAGAAACTTCAAAATCTAAATTATAGAACATTTTGCCATAATACCAATGATAAATTAATGAGACTACATAAAAAAAGAGAATGTTTGATCGATTACCAACAAAAGTATTGGAAGCAAAGAGCGAAAGCTAACGCCTTTGAAAAAGGAGATAAGAATACGAAGTATTTTCATAGAAAAGCGACCGGAAGGAGGAACAGGAAAATGATTAATAAATTAAAAAATATCGATGGACAATGGCTAGAGACGGAAGAGGAAATTTCCCAAGAATTCTTTAATGACTACAAAAAACGTTTTAGTGCATCTGTTAGTGATAGGAACCTGTGCAACCTACCCTTCAAGTTATTTCTAAGGAGATTAACGACGAGGATAACGGAGATCTAACTAAACCTTTTTCAAATAGTGACATTAGAAACGCGATTTTTGATATTGGAAGTGAAAAGTCTCCAAGGCCGGATGGTATGACGGCGGTTTCTTTCAGAAACATTGGGATATTGTCGACCCTGCAGTCTGTAGAGTGTCAAAAGCTTTTTCATTCTGGGAGACTTCTGAAACAAGTTAATCACACATTCATAACGCTGATTCCAAAGAATGAGAACCCAGTTTCGACTAAGGACTTCAGACCGATTAGTCTATGCTTTATAAGATAATAGCAAAAATTTTAGCGGCCAGAATCAAAAAAGTTCTACCAAAGTTAATTCACCCCCTTTCAAAGTGCATTTGTGCAAAATAGAGCTATTCAGGATAATATCCTGATTGCACATGAAATTTTCCATAGTTTTAGACTGAAAAAAGGGAAGGAAGGCTATATGAATATTGAAATTAGATATGGAGAAAGCCTATGATCGAATGGAATGGCCGTTCTGGAAAAATTTGGTTTCAATCATAAATTTTTGTAACTGGATCATGGAATGCATGTCGACAGTTTCATATTCAATCCTAATTAACGATAAACCGTCTGACCTGATTATGCCTAAAAGGGGTCTTCGTCAAGGGACCCTATTTCCCCATTAGTTTTCAATTTAGGTGCTGAGGTCCTGATGCGAAACATTCAAAGAGAATGTGACCAAAACAAAAAGACCTTTGGCTTCCCTATCTCGAGAAATGGATCCTACATTCCATTTCTAGCCTTCGCTGATGATATCATTATCTTTTCAAAAGCTTCTACAACTGCGAGTTCCAGAATTATGGAGATTCTCAATGGATATTGTAGTATTTCGGGTCAAAAAATTAACCTCCACAAACCAAAACGTCGGGTAATGTAGAAAATTCAGTCAAACGCCAAGTTCAATTGTGCTTAGGTATCCCTAGCTCGGCAGTCTAGAAAAATATCTTGGTTGCCCGATCATTAATGGGAAAGTGAATAAAAGTGTCTTTGAGGATGTTATTTCGAAATCCAAACTCCAACTTTCAAAGTGGAAGGCCTCGACTTTGTCTCAAGAAGGAAGACTACACTCATTAAGGCTAACTTAAACGCTAAACCCAATTTCATAATGCAAAGTTTCACGCTTCCATCCAGTATCCATAAAGAATTAGATCAAATCAATAGGAATTTTTTCTGAAATAAAGGTTCTAACTTTCACCCCCTCATTAGCTGGGACCGTATTGTAGACCTAGGAAATTTGGTGGTGTAGGAATTAGAAAATCTGAGGATATGAACAAAGCTCTTCAGATGAAATTACTATGGAAGATTCTGAATGAACCGGATAACATCTGGGTTAAAGTCATCAAGGAAAAATACTTGAAAAACTCACTTCTATGGAATTATAAGACCAAACAGAACACATCATGGCAATGGAAGAAACTTATGAACCTAAGATCGTACTTCTACCTCGGATTCAGATGGAACATCGGAGATGGTAGTACTGTTAAGTTCTCGAGGGATTGCTGGTTTGACAGTAAACCTCTCAGCAATTTGTGTATAAATCCTAATTTTACTCCTAACGACGATGTGGTCAAAACCTTTATATTTGAAAATAAATGGAACGAGAACAAAATTGATAGTGAGTTAGGTTGTGTGTTACCACCTGATATCATTAAATCGATCAAATCGTACCAACTTCCGAAAACATTTATTCAAGATCGACTGTACTGGGCCCCGGCAGAGTGTAGTAATTACACAACGAAATCCGCTTTCAACTTTATCTATGAGAGAAGTAACCTTCCTGTTAATGAAAATGACTGGATTTGGGATCTGAATATTCTCCCAAAGTCAAGATTTTTCTTTGGAAGTTGTCTATCAATGGACTACCTACAAAAGAAAACTTGGAAAAGCAAAAAATCCCAGTCCCTATGGCATGCTGCTTCTGTAAACATCCTTTGAATCAACTGATCATTTATTTTTCGAATGTCAACTTCTCAAAGATTTTGTGTCGTGTCAAAGGATTAAAAGACAACATTAACGCTAGTAACAATAGGAGACTGAAAATTCTTGACATAATTAATTGGTTAAGAGCAAATATCCCGAATGATGACTTCATGTTCTTAATCATTTTGTGGTGGAATATATGGACAAACAGAAATCAAAAAAATTTCAGTAATAAGGAACCCCAAAATATAGAGCAAAGTGTACGTAATCAGATTAAAGAATGGTTACAGCTTAAAAAAGTATCAAAATCGAACAAAGTTAAGGTAACAAAAAATAAAAGGAAAACAAAAATATTAGCCGGACTAGACCTGAAAAAAACTTTATTAAACTTAATTTTGATGGAGCCAAAAAAGTTTCTGGAAACGCGACCTATGGGTTTATTCTTCGTAATCATGAGGCTTTGACAGTCTCCCAGACTTTGGGCAATGTGGCAACATATCGGCCTTGCATGCCGAAGCATGTGCGCTTAGGAAAGGTCTGGTTAAAGCATATGATTTAGGAACATATGATTTAGGAATTAATAACATTGAAATTGAGGGTGATAATCTCTCAATCATTAATTCAGTTAAGCGAATTTGGAAACCCCCTGGGATCTTGACCTTCTGTTGTCAGACATTTCTAACATTTTAGCTGGTTTCTGTCAGGTTAAAATCAGTCATGTCTTCAGAGAGATCAATGGTGTGACTGATTTGCTTGCTGACTTGGGAGTCCAAGGCCATTCGACGTCTAGCTCGTCAATGCGTAAGGTTGAGGAGCTCATCCAGAAGGATGCTCTAGGGTGGAGAGTCTCGAGGAGATAATGCTCCCTAAGTGCTTACCTCATGTTATCAAAAATAAAATAAAATACCAACTCTTTTAGTAAATTATAAAAATAAGATAATTTTACGACAAAATTATTTTTAAAAAAAATTATTTTAGAAAAAATACTATTATCTCCAACACTACAACTCATTGTGGCGCTCATTTTGAAGTTGAAATACTTATAGATGCTCAGGATACTGATTCAGACCTCAACTAACCATATCTGTACAGACTTTAGATGAAGGCATGCGTAACCTAAACTCATACACTTCATTCAAATTTCGATGATGCTGAAACTAGTAAAATGTAACAACGAATTAGTAAGTTTCATTGTCATCATAAGCAAGTTACAATCTACAGATTTACATGGAACTGAACTAGGAGGGACGCAATAATGGGGATTTGTAGAGATATTTCTGGGTGAGAAAGATGATATGATCAAATTATGTACCTTTTTGATCTATATAATTGATTTTCCAAGCTCCTCGACTTCGAGCATCAGATTTTTCTTCTGGGATTTAATAATCCATGAACGGAACACCAGACTGTAATCCACTATGTCAAAAAACGCGTTGCTAGCTCAAATGCGCACTTTATACGATGCATCATTAATTTATTAATTTGTTTTGTCTCCTCTCCGTGCACTCCAAATTTTCATATCAGTCCGCATCGGAGATTCATCGCTCATCAGACATTCATCATTCATCAGAGATAGAGATGGAGCACACAAAATGGCGGATTAGGGGCAACCAGGAGCTCTGCTCGGCCTCCGCGGTTTCATTGAGAGGGCTGCTGGCCGACCTTCGCTCAAGTCTCGATCCCGCCGACAAGCGCCTTGTAATTCCCATCGGCCATGGCGATCCTTCTCCGTTTTCATGCTTCCGCACGACCACCGCCGCTGAGGATGCTGTCGTCGACACCCTTCGCTCCGCCTCCTTCAACCACTACTCCCCCGGCGTCGGCGTCCTCCCTGCTCGAAGGTAAATTTGTTTTTTTTTTCTTTTTGACTTCAACTTATTACTTCATTCAATGGAATCTGCTTTCAGAGTTTTAAGTGAAAAATTAGTAGCTAATTTTAATCTTTCTAACCTAAATTACATTTACAAATCATGAGTCATCACTAGCGACATATATTTAGTTTTAATTCTCTCCCATATCAGGGCTATTGCAGAGTATCTTTCTCGTGATCTTCCTTACAAGCTTTCGGAAGATGATGTGTACCTGACCCTTGGGTGCAACCAGGCGATAGAAGTTGCGATTACCGCCCTTGCCAGTCCTGGAGCCAACATCTTGTTGCCAAGGCCCGGTTTTCCGCACTATGAATCTCGTGCTGCTTTTACGAAGCTTCAAGTTCGCCATTTTGACCTTCTTCCTGATAAAGGATGGGAGGTTGACCTTGATGCCGTTGAAGCCCTTGCTGATGAGAATACTGTGGCACTGGTCATCATAAACCCTGGCAATCCTTGTGGAAGTGTTTACTCATACGACCATCTCCAAAAGGTTTGCTTAGTTTTAATTAAGTCTTTTCTAAAGCCAGATGTTGTTGTTGGCCGGGAGATATATTTTTCTTGTTCTGTGAATGTTTTAGGTGGCAGAAACTGCAAGAAAGCTTGGGATCGTAGTGATTACTGATGAAGTGTATGATCATCTTGCTTTTGGAAGTAACCCATTTATTCCAATGGGTACTTTTGGATCCATTGCTCCTGTTCTGACCCTTGGTTCTATTTCAAAGCGATGGATTGTTCCTGGCTGGAGACTTGGTTGGCTTGTGACCACTGATCCGAATGGAATCTTGAAGAAATATGGGGTTTGTCCCCTTCATACTTGCATCATCTTTATTTCAAAACTAACATGACATGAAACAGGTAGCAACTTATAACCGTTATGATTATTTGTCCATGTGTTTTTTTCTTTGATGTTACTTGCAATGTATCTGTATTGTCTTTCTGAAATTTCAGGCAATGCATTGCGTCTTTGAGTTGCTTTCTTTCTCGTTTTCATGACAATATAATAGTGACATCATCTCTCCCTCTCCTCTTGAGTTGTGGTATCTCTGCCTTACTTGAGTCCAAAAATGGTCAGATCCAGATGAACTTGATGAGTAGGTTATCGCTAATAAAATTGACAGAACATAGTTAGAAAACATTGAACTATTGACAAGTTGTTAATTATCTGATGCTATTTTCCTTAAGGCACATGATCCTGTTTTACAAATGGCTATATTTTGGCAACACTAACATATCTTTACTTTTTTCAGCTTACCGAATGCATTCAGAGCTACGTCAATGTTTCTGCTGATCCTCCAACCTTCATTCAGGTCAGTATTTAGAAATATTCTTTAAAAACATAGCTGGCAAACGTCTTGCAAAAAGGATGTTCTTGCTGTTGCTTCCTGTTTTGGTATTCCATTATAAGTATATACTTGCACAGGGAGCCATCCCTCAACTCATTGAGAAGACGAAAGATGACTTCTTCTCAAGAATTATGGAGATACTGCGTAAAGACGTGGATATCTGTTGGGACAAAATGAAGGAGATTCCTTGCATTTCTTCTCCGGTCAAGCCTCAAGGTGGAATGTTTGCAATGGTAAGTGAATAAAATTGTACACTCATCATTATCCGGAGTGAATAGAGTTGGAGATAACAAGTAGATGCACTCTTGCAGGTCAAGCTAGATCCTTGTATGCTGGATGGCATCGAAGATGATATTGATTTCTGCAAGAAGCTGGCCAAAGAGGAGTCTGTCATAATCCTTCCTGGTCAGAATTCAGAAATATATTTCCAACATTTCTGCTTTACTATGTTATCTTGTCAGAATTCGAAAATCATTCCTGAGTGTGTGTTTTTTGGTTTTGAACTTGATAGGCGTTGCTGTTGGAATGAAGAATTGGCTTAGATTAACCTTTGCCATTGAACCAACGCTGCTTGAAGAAGCATTTGAAAGGATCAAAGCATTCTGTCAAAGACACGCAAGAAGAGACAATGGAAACCTCTTCTCTTGCTAAAGAGGATATGACTCGTGGTATTGTTCTACTTTGTCGACATTAACTTTGCCAATAAGAGGTTTTTGGTCATCCATCGATGATCCAAATTAAAGCACGTAAGCTCAAATGGATTCAATTACATAAACGCTTCTTCAATACGCACCGTCAAGTGCCACTTATCTCTACATTTTTTTTGCTCTTTATTAGCATACTAGTTTTTTTTTTTTTTTTGGTAAGTATATTAGCATACTAGTTTAACGTCGCATGGTATTGAACACGGTTTGTTTTTAAATTTTGACAATTAAAAAATATCTTATTTTAAACACTTGGATATAAGAGAGAATCGAACAAAGCAACTTATTTCAATGATATTAGTTATTAAATAGCATAAGAACATATATAAGAAAATTAAAAATTAATGATAAAATGTAGTTATGAAGACTCGATCTTTGATTGGTAGTCTCACCCTAATACCAACAAGACAAGTTGGATTGGTTCCGATTTATTTATTTTTTTAAAACTATAACTACACATTAATTATAATATTTGAGTTTTCTTTTTGTACACTAATTTTCTTTTTTTTTGTATGTAAAGATTATTTTCAAACAAGAATAATATTTATACTTATTCATTTATCATTGAGGACCTCCACTAGCTCACTATAATAAGCTTATGTTACATAAAATTCACCCTTTGAAGTACTATTAACAACATCTACTATATAATATGAGCTTATGTTACATAAAATTCACCCTTTGAAGTACTATTAACAACATCTACTATATAATACTAAAGTAGAAGTAGATTTTGCCACATGTTATCACCACATTAAACCATCTAGGATTTTGTCACATGTCATCACTATATTAATCCGCATAGGATTTTGCCACATGTCACCACCATATTAAGCCACATCGGATTTTGTATTTATCTTATTTATATTTAGTCAACTGTTTCCATTTTTATTTTATTTAGTTTCTTAGTTAAGAGAATGACATGAGATGTGATATATAAAAAAAGATTATAACATAAACAAAAATAAATTTCTGTATTTGACAAATATTATATTTTTGTGTGTTAGAAGAATAAATTATATAGATTTTCTTAATTCAAGTTATTTTTAAACCAATATATATAATTGGTCATTTGCTTTTTATATTTCAAATAATTGGATGTTTTGAATATAGATAAAATAATTTGATATTTGTTAAATAGCATTTTATTTATTTATTTATTTTAATAATTAATTTATTTTATTTTATTAAAATATATTTTATTATAAAATTGACAGAGCCAATTATTACATAAAATATAAATGTTGAACAAATCTATTATAACCAATAAAGATATTATATTATTATTCATATATCTTATTTAGGATAATTTTATAATAGGATAATCCTATATAATTATCGTTTAGAAAGTTTTTAAAATTTAACAATAATTTTTTAATTAGTTTAATAATAATTTTTTGTTTAAAATATAAAAAAATAGGTTAGTGGAATATTCAAATAGACTATCTCTCATATATATATATATATATAAAGTTTTTCTTTATTATTAAAATAAATATATGTGATATATTATTGTATATATACGAATATTCTTATAATATGTTTTGTGTCATCCCGTGCAAGCTAAGGCACGGGTACTAAGCCAGTATAATACTAAAAGAGAAGTGAATAAGGTCACGTGTCGTCCTTACGTTAAGCCACCTCGGATTTTGCCACTTGGAGTCACCATATTAAACCTCGTAGGACATTTTCACATGTCTATCTATAAATAAACCATATATATGGATAATTTGATTCTCGAAGATTATTTCCAAATTTAACTTGCAGTCCTTAATTAAAACCTTTAATAATCTTATATTATTTGTCAAATATTTTTTTTGTATTATTATAGCTAATTTTAAATATGTTTATGAGAAATTAATATTTCTTAATTATATTGTATAATATTTTTAAATTAGACATTTTTATTTCAATTTTTTTGATTTGAAATTAGGAAAATTTCACATTTTCAGTTCCAATGATAATTTTTTTTTATTCACCCATGTTTATATACTTGATAAACGAACCAATTTTGATTAACGTTAAAATCTTTTTATTTATACATCTTACTATTATTTAATTTTAAATAATTAGTTTTATATTTATTTATTTCTTATTTTACATCACAAAATATATTAAACTATTGTTTATTTATATCAAAACTTTATTTACGATGATTAAAAAACCAGTTCAATTTTTACAACTCCCGTGAAAGTCACGGGTACTAAACTAGTGTACACAAAACATGTAAACTTTATGTAAAATTGAAAGTTTAAAATTGAAAGTTTAAAGTGTTGTCAACAATAACTTAAACACTATAAAATTAAATGTTTAAATTGGTATCAACGACACCTCAAACACTATATATTTGATTTTTTTAAAGTGTTGTCAACAATACCTATAAAACTAAAATTATTATGAAAAATCCTATTATATAATAAGCTCACAAGAGGTAGATGTAGATGATGTAAACAAAGGAAATATTTTCCAATGTTAACCCTATGATCTCCTCATTCCTTCGATATTCACTTCTCAACTTTTGACAAGCAAACCCAAGTAAAACTAGAACAATTTTTAAGTAATACTAAAAGTTTGCAGAGGTGAAAGAAGGATGATATACAACAATTATGGAAGCTCAAGTTCTCCTTGAAGAACACAATGATATGATGGTGTTTTGCCTTGTCAATGTGGTGTTTGTACTCTTTTCCTTATAAGGATTTCTTTCTTATCCCTCTTCTTCATGCAAGAAATACTCATCCTATTGCTGCCTACTTCTTCAGGTTCGATTATTTTTTTGAGAAATTTGTATTTTGGGTTATAGAGTGAAGATCCATGTTTGGCCGAATTAGACCAAAAATTTATCTTAGTTTAATTTTTCAAGCTCATAGTTCATTTTCAAGAAGGTGAATTCAAACCTATATGAATGATAATTTATTCAGTTTTGTAGAGATTTTAAAGAGAGATGGAATTGATTCAAGATTAGAGATGATCTCGTAGCAGAGGTTCTGCTGAATCGATTCACAAAATATGATTATTTGATGTAAAAGATTTTGTTTCTCATTTACATTGTTCGGTAATCTTCGTGATAACTGAGAATAATTCAAGTTTAATTTGATTTATATTTACATCTCAACTTTTGATTGAAATAATTACCAAGAACTTGGTAAGCATGATACTAATTATTGGCCTATTATATGAAGCAAAACAACAAGCATAGAAATAGGACAATATTTGGCCTATTATACGTTAATTGTTTATAAAAGATTGTAGTGTTTGTCTCCTTTTATAATTTTGTGAGAATTTTTTTATTAATTTTTCATTTTTAATTTTCTCTCCTACTTAATTAGAAAGAGGATAATTAATCCTTAATAAAATTATTAGACATGACAAAAACTAAATTAAATTAGTGAGAATGGATGCTTGTCTAATTTTCTCATTAAATTATCGTGTAGTAAATGATTGAAATTAAAAAAGAATGAATAACACGAGCTTATTAACTTTCTTTCAAATAGTGCATGTATATTTATTATTACGAAAATCATTAATCATTTAAATGCGTATTTAAATGCGTGATATGATTATTAAATTCAAAATAATATTCAAAATAAATTTAATAATATTTCTAACTATGTATAAATATTTTCTCGAAATAATAAGGGGATCACAAAAAATCTAATTTACTTTTGGTATATCCTCTGAGATATGTATAGATATTTATATGTATATAAAAAAAATGTATATCAACGTTACACATATTAATTGCATAAATAAAATTGTACATCTATATCTATATAAGTCATTATTTCGTTAATAATATAATTTTAACGTAGTGTAATATAGATATTTAAAAAGTAAGTTTGGTAAGTTTATATCTGTATTATAAAATAGTTATTTTAGTAGATAAAAGATTAATTATATTTATAGATATTTTTTTAAAAAAAATTAAAATTATATGAAGATGACACGTGACAACGAAAAGACGAGGAGGTGATATTTGATTGGTTTTAATATAAAATACATACTATATAGGTAAGGATACCTATTTAAAAAAATAATTTCAAACTAACAAAATTGTATACATCATTTATAATTCATTTAAATTGTTAAAATAAAAATGATACACTTATAAATTATTGTTGTGTCGTAACTTTGTAACATAAGAAAAAAGGTTCAAGGGTGTACATAATTTGCTGTTTATTGAGTTTTAATATTGTCTTATTTCTAACTAGGCCCCATCCGACAAAAATTCCCTGCACCAGATATACCACACGGTCCACACACTCATAATTAGTCTACATCGGAGATTAACATTCATCATACATGCATTGGTCAACAAAGATGGAGCACAAAAAATGGCAGATTAGGGGCAACCAGGAGCTCTGCTCGGCCTCCGCGGTTACATTGAGAGGGATGCTGGCCGACCTTCGCTCCAATCTCAACCCCGCCGACAAACGCCTTGTAATTCCCATCGGCCATGGCGATCCTTCTCCGTTCTCCTGCTTCCGCACCACCCCCACCGCCGAGGATGCTGTGGTCGATGCCCTTCGCTCCGCCTCCTTCAACCACTATCCACCCAGCGTCGGCATCCTCCCTGCTCGCAGGTAAATTTGTTTATCCTTTTCACTTTAACTTATTACTTCATTCAATAGAATCTGCTTTGCAAGTTTTAAGCTGATAATCTGAATCAATAATTTCTCCTTAGATTTCCTAATTTGCCTTGCATCTATCTTGGTCGATTGCTGCACGTATGTCTGGATTTGGATGATGTATAGTGTAAACTACTAGCTAGTTCTTATTCTTCTCATTGCATTCCTATTTACTTAACCTAAATTACATTTACAGATCATTAGTCATCACTAGCGGTATATGGATAATGTAAACTACTAGCTAGGTTTTTAATCCTTTCTCTCATAGCAGGGCTGTTGCAGAGTATCTTTCTCGTGATCTTCCTTACAAACTTTCAGCAGATGATGTTTACCTGACCCTCGGGTGCAAGCAGGCGATAGATGTTGTGCTTACGGCCCTTGCTAGTCCTGGCGCCAACATTTTGTTGCCAAGGCCAGGTTTTCCGCACTATGAATCTCAAGCTGCTTTTATGAAGCTTGAAGTTCGCCATTTTGACCTTCTTCCTGATAAAGGATGGGAGGTCGACCTTGATGCCGTTGAAGCCCTTGCTGATGAGAATACTGTGGCATTGGTCATCATAAACCCTGGCAATCCTTGTGGAAGTGTTTACAAATACGACCATCTCCAAAAGGTTTGCTTAGTACGAAATATACCTTTTAATTGAGTCTTTTCTGGAGCATGATATGCTTAGATAAGAGGGAAAACATTCTGATATATTTTCTTGTTTTCTGAATGTTTTAGGTGGCAGAAACTGCAAGAAAGCTTGGGATTGTTGTGATTACTGATGAAGTGTATGGTCATCTTGCTTTTGGGAGTAACCCATTTATTCCAATGGGTACTTTTGGATCCACTGCCCCTGTTCTTACCCTTGGTTCCATTTCAAAGAGATGGATTGTTCCTGGCTGGAGACTTGGTTGGCTTGTGACCACTGATCCAAATGGCATCTTGAAGAAATATGGGGTTTGTCTCCCTCATACTTACATAATCTTTATTTCAAAACTAACATGACAAGAAACATGTAGCAACTTTATAACAAATATGATTATTTGTCCATGTGTTTTTTGTTGGTTTAGATGTTATTTGCAATGTATCTGTAATGTAGTAAGGATTTGGCGAAATGCATTGTCTCTTTGAGTTGCTTTCTTTCCCGTTTTCAGCTCAATATAACAGTGACATCATCCCTCCCTCTCTGTTGGAGATAATAAGTTCCCACATCTAAAGTGGGACTCTCCTCTTGAGTTGTGTGGTATCTCTTCTTTTCTCTACTCCAAAAATGGTTAGATCCAGATGAAGTTGATGAGTAGGTTATCGCTAATAAAATTGACCAAACATAGTTAGAAAACATTGAGCCATTGACAAGTTGTTAATTATCTGATGCTATTTTCCTTAAGGCACATTATCCTGTTTTACAAATGTATGCCGGTGCTCTATTTTGGCAGCACTCATATATCTTTACTTTTTTCAGCTTACCGAATGCATTCAGAGCTATATCAATCTTTCCGCTGATCCTCCAACCTTCATTCAGGTTAGTATTTTTATATATTCTTTCAAAACATAGCTGGCAAAAAAGGTGTTCTTGTTGCTGCTTTCTGTTGAAACACGTTACCATGCTTTTGATCTTATAATTAAAAGTCTATACTTGCTCAGGGAGCCATCCCTCAACTCATTGAGAAGACAAAAGATGATTTCTTCTCAAGAACTATTGAGATACTGCGTAAAGATGTGGATATCTGTTGGGCAAAAATGAAGGAGATTCCTTGCATTTCTTCTCCGGCCAAGCCTCAAGGTGGAATGTTCGCAATGGTAAGTGAATAAAACTTGTATACTCTGGAGAGAATAGAGTTGGAGATATTATGTAGATGCACTCTTGCAGGTCAAGCTAGATCCTTGTATGCTGGATGGCATCAAAGATGATATTGATTTTTGCAAGAAGCTTGCAAAGGAGGAGTCTGTCATAATCCTTCCTGGTCAGAACTGTATTATTATGTCATTCCTGTGGTGTTTTTCTTCATGAAAATACAGCCATAAAATCGAGAAAATGATTCCTAAGTGTGTGTTTTCTGGGTCTGAACTTGGTAGGTGTTGTTGTTGGGATGAAGAATTGGCTTAGATTAACCTTTGCCATTGAACCAACACTGCTTGAAGAAGCATTTGAAAGGATCAAAGCATTCTGTCAAAGACACGCAAGAAGAGACAATGGAAGCCTCTTATCTTGCTAAAGAGGATCCGACTCGTGGTTTGTTGTACCTTTCTGACATTAATTTAGTGTTTTGTTCATCCATCGATGATCCAAAGCATGTAAGCTCAAATGAATTCAATAACACAAGCTTGTTCAATATGCACTGTCAAGTGCCATCTATCTCTAGTAGAATTTTTCTCTTGAAATTTTCCATTAATAATGGATTCGGTCAGGCCGGCCAATAGATTAGAGAGGCGCTGTCCAAATTATTCAATTATTATTCATTAATATTAATTAAAATTACAAATTTACAATTAAAAAAATTAAAGTAAGCTTTTACAAAAATACATCAAAACACAACATTAATCGTGTTTTTCTTAGAGTGATAACTAAGAATTAAAATGATAAATTATATTTATAGTTGTGGTGAATAATTTGTTAATTTTTGCGTCAAAAAAAGTTCACAAACCTAAAAAAACTTAAACTAACAAGCAGTACTTTTTTCTGAAAAGAAATATCCTATAGTACTTTCAAAAAACTCAATGAAATCACATAATTTTCAAATACGTCAAAGCACCATATTATAGTACTTAAAAAATATAGCAGTACATTTTTTTTAAAAATAGCTGTAATTACCTCAAAATCCTTTAGTAAAATGAAAATGCAAGGAAGAGACCTCAAACTAGAGTCCTCTTAATACAAGAGAACTTTTTTTGAGGCACACTCAACTAGTGGAGCAAGAAAGCTTTGTGATGATTTAGCATACGTTTACAAAATATACTATAATTATTTACTAAACTGAGACCCTTTTCAAAAGGAGACCCTGCGCACGTGCTTCACCTCGCACATGTCCAGGCCAACCTTCATTCGATATTTGTGAATCCATTATATAGAGTGTATACAGAACATGGTAAACATAAACACGCCGAAACACTAGCAAAGACTAGTGTTTTCTAATTGTCAAACACAGACTTATATGTGATATACAGAAATAAAAGACCTATCATGTAAATAGAAGTAATATAATAGATTCGGTAATCTGTTATATAAATATTGATTTACAGAAATTTATCGAGATATATCAAAATACATAGAGTTTTCTTTTCTCTCTTCCTCTTATCATGGTATCAGAGCATATGCTATTCAATCTTGCTCCTTCTGTTTGATCCTATCGATCAAACAATTTCGCATCTCTATCATACTTGTATATGAGAAGAAGTAATTGCTTCAATCTCTTTTGTTATGGGAGATACTTGACAACATCCTCCTTCTTAGGATTCAGGACTCAATTGGGGAATACTCATGAACGAGGCTTTGAAGACATTTCTGGAAATAATGTCAATGATCCATTATACCTCTCCAACTCTGGAGGAATACATCTTGTGTTTGTACTCTTTAATAACGCTAATTTCAATTCCTGGAGGCGAATCATTCGAATGGTGCTGGGAGCAAAACATAAATTATGTTTTATCAACGGTTCTTGCGAGAAGCCGACTGAGGATGCTGATAAAGTTGCTCGATGAATACAAGCTGATTACATGATCGGATGTTGGATATTTCACTCGATGAAGTCAGATTTAGCCAAATTATTCACATATGTGGAATCAACCAAGGAGCTTTGGAGCGATATCCCGGAAAGATTTGAGGTATCGAATGAACCTCTCATTTACCAAATTCATAAAGATCTTAGTTCTTTGAAACAAGATAACCTAAGCGTAGCTGTTTACTATGGAAAAATAAAGAAACTATGGGAGGAACTGAGTTCGATTGATGGAATTCCAAACTGTACATGTAGAGGCATCATTAACTGCACTTGTGATATTCTAAAGAAAGTCGTTGACAAGGAAGCAAAGCTTTGAGTCATGCAATTTCTCATGGAACTCAACGGACAATTTGAACATGTTCGAAGTTCCATACTTTCTCTTGAATGCCTCCCTACTATCAATCTAGTTTTTCATATGATTGTTCAAGTTATAAAACAGAAGGAAATCACATGTAACTCTCTGCCTTCACACGATGCACTTGCTATCAATTGGTTTGTTCCTTACAGACAAGCAGGAGGTAGTCGTCGTGACTTCAAGAAAGAGAAGCTTGAATTGATTGACAATGCACTTATTTCAAAGAGAAATGCCACCTGAGAGAGGCCTGTTTCAAACTGACTGGTGTACCTGACTAGTATAAAGAATTTAAGGCCAAGGGAGACAAAGATACTTCACAAAATGCATCTAACACCGGTTTAGCTTCTCACGCATCTGAAATTCCCATTGCTAATCATCCTCTGGAGTCCTTGGATAAATCTTCATCACCATCCATGGATCCAGTCATGATAAATGTTGTTTACTTAAAGTTCTCAAGATGATGCAAGAAAATAATTCTTGTTCCTCCACAAACTTTGCATGTATTATCACAACCTACATTCATAATGTTGTCAATCTTTGTAGTTGGATAATAGATTCTGGGGCAATTGACCATCTATCTTTCTGTAAAGATTATTTTATCAATTCGCACTGTCTTGATAAGCCAATTCTGATTGGTCTTCCCAATGGATCAATCAAAGAAGTATTGCATCGAGGCACTGTGATGTTATCTCCATCAATCACTCTACACAATGTGCTTTACTTGCCCCAGTTTAAACACAACTTACTTTCTGTGTCTCAATTGGTTCATGACATGCCTCTGAAGATCCTTTTTATCATTCGCACATGTCTATGTCAGGACCAGCCAGTGATGTGGTCATTGCTACTGGTTATAGGAGTGGAGGTCTTTACAAGCTTGCTTCTACATCACTTCAGAAAACTGCACTTCCTATATCTACTATGAATAAACACACTTGTGATGTGCATTTATTTCATGCAAGATTAGATCACTCTTCTTTGTCTAAACTAATTCATTTAGATGATTGTCATACATCTACAAATATTGTTTTAGACTTCTATACTTGTGTTTTGGCAAAGAGACATCGATTGCCTTTTTCCTAGAGTATTTCCCTTGCCAAGAAACGTTTTGATTTGATTCATGTGGACATTTGAGGGTCATATCATACCCAACCTTATGTGGTGCAAAGTATTTTTTGACTATTGTTGATGATTGTACTAGATTCACATGGACATTTCTTATGGCTAATAAACAACAAGTGTTCAGACTTGTTTCTCATTTTTTAGCCTATGTACGAACTCAGTTTAGTGATCAAGTGAAGGTTTTCAGATCAGACAATGGAGCTGAATTCTTGCAATCTGAACTTCAAGAGTTATTTCTTCAACAGGAAGTCATTCATCATCGCTCTGCTTTCTATGTTCCCCAACAAAATGCTTGTGTTGAAAGAAAACATCGTCATCTTCTTGATACAGCTCAAGTCTTTCACATTCATCTTAATCTTCCAATCTCCTTATGGGGAGAATGTCTTCTCAATGCCACATACCTCATTAATCTAATGTCATCATCCTCCCTAGCCTAGAAAATACCATTTGCCTTACTCCACAAATTAAACAAAGCCTTCCTATGACCATCTTCGAGTTATAGGATCTCTTTGTTTCAGTCTTTTCCCACACAAAGATAAACTTGAAGTAGTTTCTTCTCCTTGTGTTTTACTTGGCTATCTACATGGTCAAAAAGCTTCTAAAGTTCCGAATCACAGAACAAACAAAATTATTTGTTAGTCGACACTTAATTTTTAAAGAAAAAATTTTCCCAATCAAGATTTCTAAACCCGGATCTACTACTCCTCTTACTTCCTCTTGTATCACTTGCTGATGACAATGATCATCATCCTTCACCACAAATATCTTCCGCACTTCAACCTATATCAAATACTTCTTCTCCCTCTTTCACCTCAGTTTCTTCATCAGATCCCCCTACACAACCTACTTCCTCTCCTTCCACACTTCCTTTACGTACTCCACCGACTTCGACCAACTCGAATCACACAACGTCTAGCTTATTTGCAAGATTATGCTTGCACTTCTACCACTCCTTCGACTCCAAACAATTCACCTCTATTTTCATGCTTTGATTTATCTCGCCACTCTTTTGATTTTATACAATCATTTGGCAATGTTGTATCTTCTTTTGAGCCAACCACTTACAAAAAGGCCAAAGATTCACCTCCATGGACTGAAGTTATGTGCAAATAAATTCATACTATAGAGATCAATGACACATGAGAGATTGCTTCTTTACCTCATGAGAAACTGCCATTGGTTCAAAGTGGATTTTTAAGTTGAAATATCGTCCAGATGGTACCATTGAAAGACATAAGGCTCGATTAGTGGCTAAAGGCTATAATCAAATTAAAAAAACAAGGATTATGAGCATACATTTTCCCTAGTGGCACAATTTTCTACCATTCGCATTTTTCTTGCCCTTGCAACTGCTCAGAATTGGCCTCTCCATCAGCTTGATATTAACAATGCGTTCCTCCATGGCTTCTTAGATGAGGAGGTATTCATGCTTCCACCTTATGGCTACTATAATGTTTTTGTTGGGCATGCTTGTCGATTGAAAAGGTCTCTATATGGGCTTAAGCAAGCTAGTCGGTAATGGAACAATGAGTTCACAAAACTACTTTTGCAATTGGGCTTTATCCAGTCTCGCCATGACTACTCCCTTTTTGTGCAAACATTAACTCGTGGTACTACAATGGTACTGGTGTATGTGGATGATGTTCTCATCTCTGAATATGTCCCTTCGGATATATCATCTCTCAAAGCTCCACTTGACAAGG
Organism: Fagopyrum tataricum; assembly: GCA_002319775.1. Classification (NCBI taxonomy): domain Eukaryota; kingdom Viridiplantae; phylum Streptophyta; class Magnoliopsida; order Caryophyllales; family Polygonaceae; genus Fagopyrum; species Fagopyrum tataricum. Next base: position 51,128,123 of record CM008285.1, read on the forward strand.
CCTTCACAATAAAGGATCTAGGTAATGCCAAATTTTTCTTAGGGATGGAGATATCATGTGACTCATTTGGTATACTTATTAATCAACGTAAATATGTTCATGATATTCTCTTGGATGCCCAAATGTTAGAGTGCAATCCTGCTCCTTTTCCTATTCAGCGAGATCTCAAACTCAATCCAGACTCTAGCGCTTTATTTGATCAGCCTGAGTCTTATCGTGGCCTAATTGGGCGTCTTATCTACCCCCCTCTCACCATGCCGGATATTGCATACTATGTTCATCAGTTAAGCCAATTTCTGGCTTCTACCCGAACCTCCCACTGGCACGCAACTCTTTATCTCTTACACTACTTAAAGGGCACAATCAATGTGGCTCTTTTTTATCCTGTTCAGCAGGATCTTTCACTCACTGCCTATAATGATGCTGATTGGGGCTCTTGTGCCTATACCTGTAGCTCGATAATAGGATATTGCTTATTCTTGGATCAATCCCTCATTTCCTAAAAAACTAAAAAGCAGAAGACGGATTCAAAATCATATCCTCTGCTGAAAGTGAATACAGAACAATAATGTCAATGACTGATAGTGAATTCATTTGGGTTGATGCACTTCTTCGGAATCTGGGTAATATAACTCAACGCCCCATTCCAATGCACTACAACGACAAGGCGGCCCAACACCTTGCTGCAAACCCGTTCAAAAGGGATTTTTGTCCACCATTCATGTTCAATCGTCTCTTCAATTGGCTGATATATTCACTAAAGCTCTAAGTGAACATCACCACCGTTTTTTTTTTTTTTTTGTGTCAAGGTGGGTCTAAAATATATATAGAATATGAGTCTTATATGTGATATAAAAAAATAAAAATAACATAATAAATTCAGTTCTAACTTGTTATATAAATATAGATGTACAAAGCTTCATCGAGATATATATATATCAAAATACATAGAGTTTTCTTTTCTCTTTTCCTCTAATCAAATTACTCCTCTTACCACATGCCTATGAATTTGGTTTAAAGGCCTATATCCGACCTGTTTTTTTTTAACAAGCTTAAAACGTTTGGATTCTAGTAGGTATGTATTAAGTTCCATAAACTTTGATTTGAATTAACTCAAACTCGAAGTAATCAACGAACGTATGTTTCGTGTTACGATTTGATTACCTTTCCTATTCTGATCATTTTGTCGTTCGATTTGACATCATGGGCTTAACTAGAATTTTCTTTATTTTCAGCACCGTTGATTTCTTAAAATGAGTATGCCACGTGTCTTCATCTTGATCGAAACTTCCAACTGCTATCACCCGGCTGTGACCATTCACCTGTCACAGTTAACGGGCACTTTCTGGAACATTCCACAAATTTCTCAGTTCCCGCAAATTCCAGAGAAATCTATACACATACTTCTCCAACCCAAAATTTGTCATCGCACCAGTTTAAAGATAGAGCTCTGAACCTTTGATTACCAAAAATTGAGCTGCCAAAAATATTACCAGCACAAAAAACAATAAGAGTGTCAATAGATTGAGACAACGACGACGAAAGAGAAGAAGAGGAAGAGAGATCAGGAGAAGGTTATGGGCGGTGTAGATTACTACAAGATCTTGGGTGTTGATAAGAATGCCAAAGATGATGATCTTAAGAAGGCTTATAGGAAGCTTGCTATGAAATGGCATCCTGACAAGAACCCCAACAACAAGAAGGATGCTGAGGCCAAGTTCAAGCAGATTTCTGAGGCCTATGATGTATGTTCCCCTCCTTACTCTTCGATTTAGCTTATTTGTTTCTAATGATAATTCTGGTTCCGCTTTGAATTTTTTATTCCATTCGACATTAGTTTGAGCAACAACCTGGCCGCAGTTAGGTTTTTGAAATATCAAATTCCAAAGAAACTCGGTGAAATCGGTTATCGAACTTCCAATTGTAATTCGATGTGCTTTTGTTCTTGTTTTAATGAATACTGATAGCCAATTGATTTATTAATAGGATTTTTTTTTTCAAGAAAAGTGCCACTGTCTGATGATTTTTGTTAAATTCTAAGAACCGGAGATGGTTTCACGATCAGAGTACCGATCGGAGTGGTTTGATGAAAATAGCAGTATAAATAAAGTAGATAGAATGGATCCTGATCGAGTTTATAAATTTACAGAGAAACCTCTAATCATATAGATCAACTGGTCAGTGTCTATCATCAGCATGTTATTTCTTTTTCAATTACTGACCATGAAATTCTATTTGAATTATATTGCAGGTCTTAAGTGATCCTCAGAAGAAAGCAGTGTATGATATATATGGAGAAGAAGGTCTAAAAGGCGGGGTACCACCACCAGATGCTGGCGGTGCTGCTAATGGTGGAACCACCTACTTCTCTACTGCTGACGGACCAACCGCGTTTAGGTTCAATACCCGAAGTCCAGATGACATATTTGCTGAGTTCTTTGGGTTTTCAGGCTCATTTGGAGGAATGGGTGGAGGTGGTGGTGGAGGAATGGGTTCCAATGGTAATGGTATGAGAGGTACAAGGTTCTCTAGTAGTATCTTTGGTGATAATATATTCTCGTCTTTTGGCGAGAATGGAGTTGGTGGTGGTGGAGCAATGAACCATGGAGTTGTAAGAAAAGCTCCTCCGATTGAGAGCCAATTGCCTTGCTCCTTGGAAGAACTCTATAAGGGAACGACCAAGAAAATGAAGATATCTAGAGAGATTGCTGATGCCAGTGGGTGAGTGTTAATTTCAATTATTTGCCTTTTTTCCCCCCTTCAATTGTGTTGATGATTACTGCTCTGTGTGCAACTTATTAGATGGTTAGTTATGATTTGTGACATGATGCTCTGTAAGTTAGTATTAGAATTTGCTTCTTTTGGAAGATTGTGAATTCAAGATAGCTTATATTGGAAAACCTTGAGGGCTTTGGCTTACGACTATGGATTGATGCTGCAAATATTTTGGCTTGATGAGTTTAGGGATGTTTCTTCAAGATTCAAATTGAACTATGGCCATTGCTGCTAGAAGTATTAGCATTGTCTTTCCTTTTCTGTTAAATGATATCCAATTGGCACATTTGTGCACATAGAATTTCAACTCATTTCGTTGTTCTTCATACTGTTTCAGGAAGACTATGCCCGTTGAAGAGATTCTAACAATAGACATAAAACCGGGATGGAAGAAGGGCACAAAGATCACATTCGAAGAGAAGGGACACGAGCAGCCTGGCATTACTCCGGCAGACCTGGTGTTTGTCATAGACGAGAAGCCGCACAAGGTGTTCACTCGTGAAAACAACGATTTGGTGGTGACCCAAAGGATCTCACTGGCCGAAGCCCTGACAGGCTACACAGTCCGGCTCACCACCTTGGATGGGAGAACCCTTACAATTCCAGTAAATAACGTGATTGCCCCAGGGTACGAGGAGGTTGTACCTAGAGAAGGAATGCCGATTCCTAAAGACCCTTCGAAGAAAGGAAACTTGAGGATCAAGTTCGATGTCAAGTTCCCGTCTAGGCTCACTGCTGAACAGAAATCAGGTATCAAGAAGCTTTTGGGTTCATGAGATCTATCTAGATGCATTTTGGACATAAAGGAGCACTTGATGAGGCGTTAATGAGAGTTGTTGATGGATAAATGATGAATATTGTACTTGATTTGCTTCCTTTTCGAGCTGTGTATTGTATGTATGTTTTGGGATTCCAATAAATGTAATGAAGAAAAAAAGAATATGATCTAACTCTTTTTGGCAACTGCTTGGTGATTGCGTTATAGAGTCGTAAAAGTTGTGTTGTAATTTTGCATAGTAGACTAATTAGTTTGTTAGAAACAAAACTCCCGTCAATGGGTCTTGAAAATTGCACATCTTATCTGCATTTGACGGGCATCAACCCCTCGAACCCAAACCAAAGAAACAGGCATCAGCCAACCGAACCCAGAACCAAAGAGTCAGCAAAGACTCAACAAAACAAAGTGCAGGTGATGGACGGGCAAAGACTCGGGCATTTAAAATGCCGGTGACGGGTGGGTGATCTTAGCACCATCGACCGTCACTGACTTAAGGTTTAACCGGAGATTATTTTATATTTAAAGGTTCTCCATCACCGACTTGAGGTTTAACCGGAGATGATTTTATATTTAAAGGTTCTCAGTATATTCGTATATTTCATTCTAATAATTATTATGCTTAAGAGCAATTATGGATTAGAAAAATATTGTTATCATTGAATTAATGTACTATAATATATTTGGTTTTAATTTTCATTTTATCATGGTATTTTATTTTTACGTTGCTTAATTTTTTTTGCAGGAACACCTGAAATAAACCCGAACACGTCTACGAATTTGGATATGTATAGAACGGATAAATGATGGGTGAAACATCCACCTCACCCGACACGCTGCGATTGCATGGCCAAATTCTTAACTATATATCTTGCCTACTACTACAATATAAAGATAATCAAAGAGCTTTTTTTTTCCCACTTATTTTAGTTGGAAGGGAAAACCATAAATCCATACTAGTGTATTGTCCGTGCCTTGCACGGAATTGTTTAAAAAATACGTTTTTCAATATATTCTTAATTTTTATATATTTTAAGATTTAATACACAATTCAAAGTTTATTTTATTTTATTTAAAAAAAATATATTTTCGTAAACATGATTTTTAATGAAGAAAAAATATGTTCACAATATTATTAAATTTAATATATTAATTAACATGAAAATTAGTAAAATCATTATAAATATATACATATGAAATCAAAATATTTGTACGTTATCATAATTGTACAACATAATGCTTTTTCAAAAAATCAAAGATCTTAATCAAACAAAGCAGCCGAAAAGCTTTTTAAAAAATCAAATATATAAACAAAATTCATTTATTTTCTAGTTAGTTAAGTAATTTCATTTAGAAAATAGTTCTTACTAATATAAAATCTAAACAAAATTATTAATTTTTCTACAATTTATTAAAATCAAAATCTTGATTTTTAAATTAATTATTTTGAAATTACGTAATAAAATCAAAGCAGCCGAAAAGCTTTTTAAAAAATCAAATATATAAACAAAATTCATTTATTTTCTAGTTAGTTAAGTAATTTCATTTAGAAAATAGTTCTTACTAATATAAAATCTAAACAAAATTATTAATTTTTCTACAATTTATTAAAATCAAAATCTTGATTTTTAAATTAATTATTTTGAAATTACGTAATAAAATCTTTTCATTTTGTTTTTTTACAAAATTCTGAATATTAAATATTGATTTAAATTATGTATTTAAAATAATTTTTTACGGACGAAAAATCCTAACGACAATACGTGACAATAAGTGCGTCCGCTTTAATATATATATATATAAGATAGCCTAAAGAGAAAGAGAGAAAGCTCCAAATCATTTAGTAAAAATGAGTTGGGTTCAGCGAACCTTTGCTTAGTTTCATAAGAATTCTTTCTATACACCTTTTCCATGTAATATTAAACAAAAAGAAAGCCTCCATTTTCATCTTCAAACAGACTATGCATGGATACGCTCCATCTTCCTCCTTTTCACAGCTACTTTTGATTTTTGAAGCACTCAATGTCCACCTGCTCTCCAAGTGTATGTGAATATTCCCCTGAGAAGTGAGAACTTGTATCCAGCCAGCTATATCCCATTTGATTTTACGATATTCAAATCCACCCATTAGTTGAACAAGGATTACAAATGGATTCAGCACCTCCCACACCCAAGAAATCCCTAGTTTGTCCACCATCTCCATGGTGATTATCCTCCATTAGTCTCCTGCGTTTGAGTTTCAAGGGGTCAGTCTCCATCTGGGTATTGCTATTCATTGGTGACAACTCATTTGTTGTGCTCTCCACATCACTTCCTACAAGATTTGTTGTTGTTGAATTTGAACCGTAACCTGCTAAATCTCCCACACTCCCGCTACAGTACTTGCTCCCTTGATGATGCTCTTGAATTTCATTGATATTGGATTCTCTAAGGTTTCCTAGAACCTGCAACGGGTCATTCGAGATCGCGCCAAATTGAGCAGCCTTCTGCAAGAGGGCAGTTGCCGACATGTGTGCTAATGCTAATGATGGTGTTTGGTGGTGATTGCTGTATAGAGAATGCACACTACCAACAAGCTCTTGTCTATTATTTGAAGTACTAGCACTCATCATTGGAACTGAAGTGCTTGCCATTTGTTCTTGGCTACTATTTGACCACATTTTGCTGGTGTTCCCAATAGCCCAGCTCAACTGCTGTTGTGAGACAAGTGACCCGTGAATAGAACCCGGTCTGAGCTGTTGAATCACATTGTTGTCAGACATGGTGGTTGGATCTGTCATGTGAAGATGAGCGCCTTGTTGGCCCATTTGACCCATCCACAGGGGAACATAACCCTTTTGAGCTTCAAGTTCATCAATGTTGTTGCTGGTTATTATTTCATGGCCTTCTTTGTTTGGGAGGAGGGATTTGAAGGGTTCCTGTTGTTGTTGCGGGGCAATGAAGTTGTAACCGAGGTTACCATTGGAGGCAACTGCTTCTCCTAAGCTGAAGTGAGAAGCTGCATTTAGCCTTGCAGCTTCTTCTGCTAGTGCATCACAAAAGGCCCTGTGAGTTATGAAACTGTCCCTCCTGATACAATTAATAAGAGAAATTCAACTTCATTTCATTAGGTGATCACTCCACGGACAAGTCGGACATCCTATATTAAGAAGGAAAAAAAAATCATGTCGAATTCTTTTTTTTTTTTAATGTAATGTAGAATTCTTGTATATTAAACTATGCTCGTTTGGTATTGATTTCATAAAATCAGGAATAAATTGACCTAGACTATCCCAAGACCTAGACTATTCAACAACATACAATACATCTTCGGTTAAGAATTGGGTTATGTCATTTTAACTCCAATTTGTTTTTTGATTCTAACCCGATTTTCAGAATATAACAAACCAGGACTAATATCTCAGGGTTAAGGTCTTACATACAAACTTGCCTATACTAGTTGCTTTTCTATAAAATTTCAGATCAAGATGAAATCCTCATTAGAACCCTATATATACAATTATTCTTTTCCAATATTTCATAAGCTTAACTATGAGATGAACTAGAAAGAAACAACAAATTGTTACCTTGAAAATATGGTGCCACAATCACACTTGTATTCCCTAGTCCCACAAGTCTTAGAGTGAGCTTTCCAATCAGACTTGACAGCATAGTTCTTGTTACATTTTTCACACTTCCATTTCTTCTCACCATGTTTCCTACAAAAATGCTTCTTGATCCCAGTCAGATCTCCTAGAGCCCTCAAAGGGTTGTGGTGGACGCACGTCGTCTCTGGGCAAACGTAAACCCGTTTCCTCAGCTCGTTTCCATTCCTTTGCTTGAGTTTCCATGGAAGATTATGACCACGGCGATGGAGCTGCAGGTTTTGGTCTCTTTGAAACCCTTTTCCACAGATCTCACATAAGAATCTGTTGATAGCTAGTAGAGTCTTTGGTGATAAGGATATCACTTCTGCTTCAGGATCTATAATATATACCCCATAAAAACTTCATTCATTAATCAAAAATATTTTTTTCCTATGATTTGATGAGATCAGAACTTGCCTGGGTTGCCAGGGAGATTTCTTTTCTTCTTAGTAGTGTTGTTGGATCCAGAAATTGGGGTTTGGATGATCAACCCATTGGAGATTGGGATTTCATCTTCTTGAGCCATGTTCCTGAGGATAACCAAGAAGAATAATTTCCATTATTATGGCCTTAAGTATAAAACTGAACTCTCATATGAAACAATTGTGTCAAAAATGCATGTTCACCTTTATTTTTGCAGTTGCAGTTGCAGGGCTATTGCTATAAGTTAATATAGATCTTGATGGAGAAGTTTGGCAAGAAGGATGTAACCAAATATCGTAATCTAGTAGCTGTGTGTGTATGTGTACATATATACATATATATATATAAAAGAGGACTGACCTTTCTCTGTCTAAGTCTCTTTGTTGGGCTCCTTGTACGTTCACATCAGGAGATTAATAATGGTATTATAGGGTAGCTATCTAGGTAGCCACCCCTTATATTATTAGTTATATGTTTTAGTGTGTGCTGAAGAAGAGCTGCAATAGAAGTGTTAGACGCACTCACAGCTTACCAGTACCACCACTTGCATCGATTGTACGTAACCTAAAATAACACAAGAATTGAAAGTATTTTGACAAATAGAGGGTTAATATAATATTTGAGTAAGTTTGATTCTAAAACATAAGTTGTCAAATCTAGACGTATTGTATTGTTTGACCAAAGTGACATATGGAGGAGGATTAATGTTTTTATATCGATAATATTGAAATAACGAGTCTAGTAAAAGGTTAATGACTTATTATTTCTATTGTCAACTCTAGCAATTTGTAACTTTATATAAGTTACACATTTAGGTTATCTTACTCGTAATCAAGATAAAATATTAATGAAATATATAGTAATTAAGGTAAAATTATTGAAATTCATATGGTGGGGGTGCGAAGCATGTAAAGTTGGAGAACCCTTTTTATTTTATGGTTTTATATTGCAAGAAGCAAGCATGAAAGTTGCTATCTTTCTCATATTTTTTTTTCTGGTTAAATATCTTTCTCATATTGGAGGAGACCTTCGGTGGTATTGCACCAATTAAGCAAGCATGATAGTTGCTATCTTTCTCTAATGTATTTGTGCTTTTGATGGGTGGGGTACAAGTGTGTGCATATATTCATGCTATTTTTCAACCATATAATACGTATTTTAATTTGTTTTACTGACAAGGTCTCTCATTTTTTATCATTTTGAAAATGGGTAGCTCAAGTTACATAGGTATTTAGCGTTATTTTCAAAATGAGTTACATATAAACACATTATAATGCTCGTATGAAATTTAGGTTTGATTATAAACGAGTCAAGCTTGAACATGTCAATGCTCAACTTATACGTTCGGCTAAAATACCACTATAGGAGCAATATACCAGTCGAGTTGCTCGGCTAGCTCTGACAAAAGATCAACTCGAGTTTATCCACTTTATAAAGGAGGCGATATAAACACATTTAAAACTCTAACTCACTCTTCAAGTTATATGAAATACACGATCAAAAGATTTGCGAGCTAGTAAATTGGGTTCACTATGAATTGAGAAATTAATCCATGTAAAAATTGACAATTAGATGATATATTCATATTTAAGCTGAATATGGTGAAATGAAAAAGAGATTAGGGTTAGAACTTAGAAGACAGCAAAGTGACAAGGGCAGTGTTTTTTTTGGAAGTGTGAGGCAATCTTGTAGAGAGAAAATTAAAAATGAAACATCAATAATCATATAGTGGAATGATGGTGTTTACTTTACAAGCTTTTGATTAATAAGTATTTAATCTGTGGATTTTAGTGGTTGAACTCTTCTGCCCTTAGAATATTCTCCGTTTGTTTATGACTCTCCCTCCATCCAACCTACAACAGCTGTCCAAGTCCTTTGAGATTTCGATCTGAAGATTCCTGTGTCTCTAATTCATTACTTAACTCGATCACGTTATTTCTATTATTATATATCAAGGATTATAAAGAACAGTGATGACAATAATCGGAATTTATGGATCAGGGTTTAAGGTGTACACCTCTGGATTCAAGTCAAATGGAGGTGATTTTATTGTTGTGTAAATTTATCAGAGAATTCAAAAAAGCTAGTTGTTATAACACCAAAAACGTCCATTTGACATGCACAACCACCGCTTGGGAACAAGACCACCATACAACGGACAAAGACAACCCCAACCCCGTCATAGAAATGGATAACGTTCGAGATAATGTAGTTGGCTCTCTCTTTAGTTGTCACCCTAAAGTCATCCCAAACCATGTGCAACCAACCCACATAACATTTGCCTCTAGTACCAATTTGTTGTGCGAAAATCGACTTCGAACACAATACATGAACAATAAATGATCAACAAACAGAAAAAGAGAACAAGATGATGCATCAGTTGAGGTTTTGTTTCACTGCCATGTCTTGGTGATCAGTTCTTCGTTCCGGATGATTGATTGACTTTGTTTCTTTTGGAGGAGTCGTGGACAGATGATTGAAATCTGGAGGCTTATTAGAGAGTGATATGAGGTTTCTGCCCCTTAAATTTTCTTGTGCACTTCTTCAAATGATATGGTCTACTTGTTTTAAACTCTCGTCGGCTGATGCATGGTGTTTGTTTGGTTCTCATTTTCTTTTTATACATTGGTTTGTCAAAGCATATGACCTCTCGTTTTGCTAGCTATTTTACTAGTAAATCGAATTTCTTTCCTCTTTTTTTTTAAAAAAAAAAACCGATTTCGAAAATAATAGAAAAGCAGGCGATGTTGTAAAAATGTTGTATAGAACCGTCAGAATACCGGGAACGTGCAACTTTGGGCCACTATAGATTGGGGCTTGCTCTTTGCATTTGACTAGAAAGTCTTGTTGGACTTTGGATTGCTTGCTTCTAACCAAAACGCATTATTTATTGGACTTGTCCTTCACAAATGGATCATGGATCATCACCAATTTTCTCAAAACATACATAGATTAGAGAACACCTTTCCGTTCCCATTAACAAATTAACACAGGCTGTGAGGTAAAGTAGTATATACCCTTTTAATTTTTGAGTTTCAATAGTCTCTCAATGAAGGTCAACGTAAGTCCAACAAATAAACACAACAGAACTGCCTAATACCTGGCATAACACACCAAATCATCTTGGATTTCAATCTAAACTCATCTTCCAACTGCTGATACTAAGATGAGCAGCATCCAGCTTTCTTGACAGCAGACACATCATCCTTGCTTCCCACGTTGATGGTTTGCCCCTTTGGTACAGAACCCGGGTCATCCCCAGCTTCAAGAGCCTTTTTGCTAACAACCCTATATATCTGTGTTAGAACCTCTGTGAAGGCATTTTCCACGTTTAGAGACTCCAGTGCAGAGGTTTCCATGAAGACTGTTTGTTCCTTCTCAGCAAATGCTGTGGCGTCCTCCGTTGACACAGCTCGCAAGTGGCGTAAATCTGCTTTGTTTCCCACCAGCATTATCACTATGCTTGAGTCTGTGTGGTCTCGAAGCTCCTTCAACCATCTCTCTACGTTCTCAAATGTCACATGACGAGTTACATCGTAGACAAGCAGCGCACCAACTGCTCCTCGGTAGTATGCACTTGTTATGGCACGGTATCTAAACACACATCATAACATAACACAAATCAAACTCCCAGTAGCCAAAGACATATCATCAAAGGAAACCTCTAATTATATTTTGTTTGGATCATTGGACAGACACCCCCAGAGCCACTTTGAAGCATTAAACAAGGAGGAATTGGAGTGATTATCTAATAACATAAAAGTATTTGAGACAAGAATCAGTTGGGATACGATTGCACTGATAAGTAAGAAGTAGACATCTATATCTGTGCTTGTAGTACTTAATCAGTCCAAATCTTGAGAAATTTGGTCATGACAACTGAAAATGGTAGCATAATATTAACGACATTGTAGTCCGGGAAATATGGCATTTTGCCTCAACGTTAGCAAGTGAACTGAAGCATTTAGTCAAAGCAGCACTAAGTAAATAACTCTGGTTCATGTCTCATGGTTAGATCTAAAAGTAAATCAGCTGAAAGTATAAGTTCGAGGACACATTCCCACTACAATTAGTCATTAAGCTACAAGACATGAAAAGAGATCTGGTATGACCAAAATATCTACGAGTTTGAATCACGAGTGATTCATAGAGAATTCTAGCGGTGTTAATCCCAAACAAGCACGGATCTATCCTTCCAAGCTCAAGTTTCAGAAGCTTCCATCTTTATTACCAGCTTTAACCTAGCATTAACGCGTTTCTTACCTACTAACTTGAACCTACAAAAGTGGAAATGAGAAGTGGATACCTTTCTTGGCCAGCAGTGTCCCAAATTTGAGCTTTGACGACCTTATCATCAACATGAATGCTACGAGTAGCGAATTCAACACCAATGGTGGATTTAGACTCAAGGCTGAACTCATTGCGAGTGAATCGAGAGAGGAGGTTGGATTTACCGACACCGGAGTCGCCGATCAACACCACCTTGAAGAGGTAATCGTAATCGTCATCTGCTCTGAACCCCATCTGCTTGTTTTCTGCAGGTAAGAAGAAGGAAGTTCCTCAGATCTGAAAGCAGTGGAAATGGTTAGGGGAGAGGAAGCTTACTAGCAAAGTTGCAAGTAGAGTATCTTCGAGAGAGAGAGTGTGTAAAAAGATCTGAGTATGGATCTGGAGAGCGGTGGGAAGAGAGAGAAAACTTAGAAATAGGGAAAGGAGGGAGATCAGATTTGATGGGATTACGGTTACTTTACAATTTCGCTTAACATCAAAAGAATCAAAACGCTTACTTTCCTTAAATCAAATTATTAATTACGGGCCGACCAAAATCCCACCGTTTTAAATCGATTAAATTACACAAAATAGCACTTCAATTACAATATTTTTCATAAAACACCATAGATTACGAAACTATATAAAATCCCACCTTATCTTTTTCATGATTAAAAATATTAGGCTATTACTCTATCAATCAAAATACACATAATAATATAATAATAAAATAAATGGAAATATTTTAGAGTATATAATGATGGTTTAACACTTTTATATATTTTTAAGATAAGAAAATTATACATATGTTCTGTTTAAAAAATATATAACTCATAGATAAAATAAATAAATAAATAAAATTTAATTTTCTGTATTTTAGTAGAGTTATTTAAACATGATAAATTCACACAAATTTTTAAGTAGAAAGTTAAACTATATATTTTATTAATTGTTTTATAATCTATAAAGAGGACGTAAACAAATTATTTAGAGTAAGATTCACCACGAACAATATTTTCTATTTGGTCCAATTTTTAAAATTTTGATAATCATCTGAGGAGTTTTAGGATTAGGATGTCAATGGTTCGGGTGGTGGGTCATCAACCGAATCGTACTGCAAAACCGTTTACCCGGGCCATCACCCATCCAAGCTTCTCCTTGACCCTAAATCATAATCGCGATTGATCGGGTGGGTCGAGTTTTTTTCGGATTCAACCGGCAAATTAAGCTTGTAAGTTGTAATTACTCATGTCTGATTTTTTTTTTAAAAACACAGATAGGGTTGAATAAATAAAAAAACATCTATGATTGTTAAACGAGCCGTATACAACAATTAAAAAATTGTATTAGCAAATAACAATTCAAAAATTCAACATTTATCAAACAACTCAATAACTCAACAATTCAGGAATACTCGGAAGCTCTTAGGAGCTCGCAGCAACTCAATAGACAATAACTCGGCATTCAACAACATAGAGGGCTCAAGAGTTTGGAAGTGTTGGCTGCATAACCTGCGAGTATGTGACTTAGGGTTTACCCTCAAAACATACATAAACGAGCCATATATATATATATATATTAATTAAAGTCGTAAATGAAGTAATTTCATTGGTTTTGCCCTCATTCCATATTTGCATTCCTTAGCTACTTAATTTATTACAGTTGTAAATAAAAAAGTGTAATTCAAGAAAACATAAACCAGGTCTTATTTGTTTCTAACCATGGGCAGTGCAGAAGTGTTTATATCTTTGCCTCTTCCAATTCTCCCTTCTCCCTCTTCGCCAATTCGTCTTCTCCAAATTCTCCCAACGGTCACATTTCTCCTCAGTAATAAACCCCCCAGAACAACCTCTAATCAACATTCTCCTCCTATCATCTTCCAATGGCGACCTTCCGTTCTTCCTTCTTCTTCCTGCTTCTTATTACCCTCAAATGCCCATATCGCTCCTCCGCCGACCCATTTCTCCGGCGATCTATCAAGGCCCAGACCTCCGGCGGAGCCGTACAGCCTCTGTGGTGCGTGGCCAAGAACAACGCCCAAGATTCTTCTCTCGAGCAGGCCTTGAACTGGGCATGTGGGGCCGGTGGGGCGGATTGCGGTCCAATTCAGCAAGGTGGGTCTTGCTATGACCCGAATGATTTGCTGGGTATGGCTTCTTATGCTTTCAATAACTATTGCGTCAAGAATGGGATGACCGATGATGCTTGCAACTTCAGCAGTACCGCTGCTCTCACCTCTCTTGATCCCAGTATGTTCCATATTTCATCCCCAATTTGCTATCTTTTATTTTATTTGTCTAACTCCGTTGCTTCTTCTCGCTAAATTTTGGATGTTTTGGTTCTTTTGTTTTGTTGCAGGTCATGATAAATGCAAGTTCCCTTCAAGGTAAATTTTAGTTTGGGGGTTTACTAATTGCTAATTAAGATGTCTTTTTCAACATGGTTTCTGATTCACTAGTATGATCTAGGTGAAATCCCTTTTTTGTTTGTTTTAGGTTTGGTTTGTTATTGACAAGTTGAGATACCATGAATGACTAAGGTGCACTGGCCGCCTGATAATTTGTGGATGAAATTGGGATTTGCAGCTCCATTGATGTTAGTGTAGTTTTTAGGATACTGTTTCACATTGTGGCATTGATCTTATACTTACTACTCAATTTAGGTTGGTGTAGAATGTAAATGCTTGCTGGGTAGTGGGTAGGCTAGATATTGCCTTTCGATCTTCTTTACTGCACTTTTAGCATGCTACTTCCTAGGATAGTAGGATAATAAAAGAAAGTCAGAAGCTTATATCTTTCCCTTCATTTTCTGTTATACAACAGCAAGAGTTGAAAGCTGCCATTTCATCTCGCTCTCTAGGTTTTCAAAAATTTTGATCTGAATATCAGAATATACTTTAGATCCTTGATATGCATACTTTCTGAATCAACATACATTGTCATGTCCTAAAACAAAGACAACCACTGATGCTATTTACGGTATGCACATTGCAGCTCAACGAACGTAGTGAATATCAGTGGCTCCTCAGGGATGGACACAGGATCCATCGCAGACACGAGCAGTAGCTCCTCCTCTGAGGTTTTGACACCATTCCTTGCCATCTTCTTCATGCTGCTGGTCATTCCTGCAGCCATACATGTTTGGTAACTCTAAAATCGCTCTGCAGTTGCTCTTCAGGAATTTGAGAACCGTCCATCATCTAAAATCAATATTAGTGCTCTAATTGTTTGGCATAAGTGCGCTTTACACTTATTTCCAACCTTTTTGCTATTACCATCACAGGTATCCTATATCTCAGATTGTATAAAACCTCATATGAATAATTTCTTTTTGTGGAATTTTCATATTTGTTTTGAGCTTTATCATTAACAGATATTCTGTTTTAGAATTATTAACATTTCAAGGGTTCAAACTAAACAAAAAAAATCATTCAGTCTACTGAACTATATAAGCAATGCGAATTATGAACATATACATACGATATTGAACCAAAATTCAAATCAAGCAGTACACAAATTGTTAAAGGATCCTTGCTTTCCTTTTAAGGCAGTGAGACTGAGGACAACATAAGCAACTTGAAGCAGCACGTCCTATTACTCGTGGCATTCCACGATTCCAATGGCTGATATTGGTGGCCGGCTGAAAAAGGAAAGAAGAAGAATTGTTCCCTTCCATGGATATTCACGTTTCCCATAGACTATATCAAATATGGGTATGTTGATCGGTCCAGCTCCAGAAGTTCAAAAATAACTTGAAGCTGAGATCTTCTCGATAATTAAGGCTAATGAATAAGAAAGATAATATTATGAAAATAAAAGAAAATTAATGGTATTGGAAAGGAAGCCAATATTAGAAAAATAAAACTCATCTATACACTGTACTAAAGCAAAAACATGTTATTTTATTTATATCTCACACGTGCCATTTTCTCACAAATTATCTTTTATTATAATTATTTGTTTATTTTTATTATATTTTTCATTAACTAAAATTTAGCTATTGTTATCATATAAGTCAATATAAAATAAAAATATTGATAATTTAAAAAGGCAACATCTACCTAATTGATATTATTATCTTCTAAATATATTAAAATTTTGATAAAATTTTATTTTCATGTATTCATTTCCTAATATACTCGATTGAGTGGATGTTATTAAAAACTTAATTTTTAAATTGCCGAAATTACATTTATAATAAAAACCAAATAATTTTTTTAAATATAATTGTTATAATGTGTAATGTATAATTTATTTCACGTTAATTTAAAAAAACCCGTAAATACTAGATAAATGTGTGTTAGTTTTTTAATATTGGTTTTCCTTTTCAATACCATTAATTTTCTTTTATTTCCATAATATTATCTTTCTTATTCACTAACCTTAATTATCGAGAAAATCCAAAGCCGGACCACACGTCGATATATCTTTATATCCATACTTTACTTTTCTTTATTGAATCTTATATCCTATAAATAGACCGTTAATAAATTCTTCTTCCTCCAAGTTCTTTGTCTTCTTTTTACGTCTTCCTCTTGAGATCTCCACAACAATATCTCCAAGGTATGATTTTTTCTAAAGTCTCCCTCTTCGGATCGTTCTTTCAACACAACAACGCTCGCTCAACTCACTCTTCGGATCGTTCTTTGAAAACAACAACTCTAGCTCAACTCCCTCTTCAGATTGTTCTTTCAACACATCAACTCTCGCTCAACTCCCTCTTCGGATCGTTCTTTCAACACAACAACGCTTGCTCAACTCCCTCTTCGGATCCTTCTTTCAATACGGAAACTCTGGCTGAACTCCCACTTCTCTGCTGAATATTTTTATACGAGTCTCTCTTCTCTATTGCTTTTTTTATACAATTATCCCTTCTCTGCTTAGTCTTTGTCCTCCTCTCTGCTGATTTATTTATGAGCTGCTGAATTATTTTAATATGATTCACAATTTTAAATATTATTGCTTTGTTTGTGTTGATTTGTTTTTAAAATTGCTACTCTAATGTGCTGAATATTTTAATCTCCACATATCCTTGATATCCACGTCATCCTGATATCAATTTTTTTTTTTCATATCAGGATATGAGAATCAAACGGGCTCTCAATACATACAACGCCCACCTGCATATTTTCGGGTCATTTTAGTCATCATCTTCTTCAATGTGCTGTGTAAATACCAAAAATGGCGTCTTTAAGGTTTTTTCAGGGCAGGAATGTAGGAGTGAGCTGATGGGTAGGGACCAATTTTGAGTCTTTGACTTGTTCAAATCTCTCATTTTTAGCACTTTGCTTATTGTTTTGACCTGTTTTCCCTTTGGCTTCTTTCTCGATTCTTGATATATTCATAACTCTTGGTGAAGAAAGGCTCCTGCTATTCTAGTCTATGATTATGATTCTTCAAGTATTAATGAAGAATGAGTATAGATTTGCTTCCATTTGGCTAAGGTTGTGATTATTCAGAAAACTTTTATTCTGGACTGTCCATACTTTGTGTTGGGGGAATCAACGGCGTCGCGGATAAACTTGGGCCACGACTCTTTCTCGACCGGCATTGACCACTTCCTTTCCGCTTACCTTGTATATAATAAAAATTGTTTTCTTTATAGGATAAGATGAATTATTTGTAGTAATATATTGTTAAGTTTTATGTTTGGGTGAGAGTTTTGCTACTTGTTTGTGTGAATAAGGTCCAGGTGATGATGCAGGAGAAATCAATGATAGGTGAAGAGGGTTCAAACAAGGTTGTTCCGAGGATGGTTGAACCTGAAATGATATTAGAGTTGTTTAAGGGTCTTGAAATTCCTGAGTTTGCTCTAAATGGTTCACTTGAAGAGGTGCAACAAGTGAAGAAGAGCAAAAATGAAGTTGCAAAGGAAATTAGGGCGGAGGTTTCTAAGTTAATAGAGTTGAACACGGAACTTAGCAAAGAAGTGGAGTTTTTTAAAGGAGCCTTGTGTGAATCTAGTGAACAAGTGAGACAATTGGAGAGAGAAGTTGAGTTTTTTAAAGGAGGCTTGTGTGAATCTAGTGAACAAGTGAGACAACTGGAGAGAGAAGTTGAGCATTCAAAAGCCTTGTGTGAATCTAGTGAAGAGCGACAGAAGCAGTTGTATTTGGCGATTTGGGAGACGGAAACGCTGGTTCAGGACTTGAAATCAAAGGTTTCTATGTCCGAGACAAGGTCGGATAAGGTAGAAGATAAATGCCTTGTGTTGGCCAAAGTTAATTCACAACTGAATCAACAGAATAAGGTATTACTTTTTTTGCCTCTTTATTATAAAAGTCTGCTGACTTGTTGGGTTTGCTTCTAGATTTCAACTGATCAACACTTTTATTTGCTTCTGACAGGCTTTTACTCTACAACTACGTAGAGTTTGGAAAAGGATGCAGGAGAGAAGAATGAAATTGGACTATAATTACTATAAACTACCAAAATTATTCATAAGTTCCATTTCCGTCCCTTTCCACAGTTGCAGCCAAACATTGTTTTAAGTTATCATATGCTATTTCCTCATTGCATTATCACTATCAACGCTTCTTGCTTATCCTATGCTATTTCCTCCTTCTATTTACTTGTATTGTCACTATCAACTGCATTTTACCTCACAAAATCCCACACCTTAATTCTACGGAACACCAGTTCATCTTCAAACATACTAAACCCGAAATGGGATGCATCTGCATGTAAACTATTTGAGGGCTTTTCAGGGTTCGATAATAGCCATATTGATGCCACCTTGCTGAGTTAGGTTGTTGATTGCTTCCATGTTGAAGTGCGGAATAGGCAGATAAACAGTTAACAAATACTCTAGAAGGGGGATGAATAGAGTATGAAATCTTTTCGCAATCTCAGGATTGGTAAGATCTTATCGATAAGAGATAAGACCTTATCAAACAGTGATAAGACCTTATCAAACAGAGATAAGACCTTATCCGTAGCTCAGAGATTGGATAAGAATAAAACAGTAAATAAAGACAAGCAATAGAAGATAGATAAGAGTAAAGAGCAGAAGTAAAAGAGACACGCGATATGTTGACGAGGTTCGGTCTCAAATTGACCTAGTCCCCGCCTAGGGTTATCCAACCCTAGGATTGTAAGTAGCTTTATTTCTCTTCTTCTTCCGATGAGCTCCAGATACAACCTTCAGAAGAACTTCCCTCTTCTAAACTCAGAAGCCTTACACTTCCTATCTAGCAACTCAAACACTCAAGAGAAAACAAAGTCCTACCGATACCGAAGTATCTTACACGTTTGGGTAGAGAGTAACCCTTTGTATGATTCTAGATGAATTGTACTATGACGCTCAAAGAAGATCTCACACACTCAAAGAGATAAAACGCTCAAGCTTGAAAGGTGAGATCGATGCTTTGGGAGATAAGAAAGCAGATGGTTCTTGTGTACGCTTGGGATCAAGTTGTATCTCCTGTCATCTTTCTTGTCTCCTTATATAGATACGCCCATCATCTTCAAACAAAACGAACGTTGAGAAAGATCTTGGGCAGCTTGAGATTTGTTACAAAAAATCCGATCGTTTGATTGAATCTTGATATCTTGATTTGTTGCAATCTGGACGTTGAGAATTGATTTTCCAATGGCTGAAAATCCGTTCAATACAGTTGCAGTAAATCTGGATTTTTAAGATTATATTGGCAGAAGATTTTGTTCAAAGATTTGTTTAAACTAAATCAAAGATTTTGTTCAAATCAAATTCCTTGAAAATCTCAACAACCTTAACAAAATTTGACTTAATATATTTGGTTAGAAAAACAAACCAAATATAAAATCCAGCCTATAAGAATATTGTTAGCCCAATAAAATATCGGACTAAACTAAATAAGCTCATTCGAACTAAGCTACTTGAGCCAGTTTCGGTAAGGTCTTACCAAAACCCGTAAGGTCTTACGAAAACCTGGAAACCAAGGTTTTGGCTTGAGCCAGTTTCGTAAGTCTTACCAAAACCGTAAGGTCTTACAAAAACCTGGAAACCAAGGTTTTGGCTTTCATCAACCGGTAAGGCCTTATTGACCATTAATAAGGTCTTATCATCAAGGTGGAGTTAACAATCTCCCCTTGATGAAAGACAAAACCTGTGCACCTGTGCACTGTTAAGAAAACAAAAACAAGATATCCAAACAATATAGCAGAAATATAGGATCAAATTTTGTTTAACAACAAAAAGTTCAAACCAAGTTTTTCAAAACCAAAGGGTTAAAGCAGATTATTTCTCCCCCTTTTTGTCTTTCAACAAGAAGGTAACGAAAATTGTCTCAACAAACTATTGTTTTCCAAAACAGAACAGAAAATTATTTTTCATCATCAGAAATTTCGACAACCTCATCGAACCATTGGCCATAAGGAGGAGGAACACCATCTTCAGGTTTGCGAAATCTGCTGGTGACCTTCTCCCTCCATCTATTCCTTGCCTTAAGAACTGTGTGATTTGCCATCATCTTTGCTCTGATCTTTTCTTGTTCACTACGATATTTCTTGACCAGTCCATATTCTTCTACTGTTAGGATTGAGGGTTCAAGGACAGTGGGACGAAGAATGCAGCGTTTTAAAATTTTACGCTCACAATTTATCACCACATTCTGGCAGACCTCCTGAATGTGTTGAACTGCATCTTCATCCAGTGGCATAATAGAAGTCGTGGCCCTGTGTGATAAGGATGTGAGAAATATCAATTGATTAAGCTTTTCATTTACCATTAGTAATTTCTCATGAGTGTCGTCTTGTCGATCAACAATATCTGCACGAGCAGTATTGAGATCTTTCCTCAATGCATCCACCTCAGCTTCCAGATATTGAATCCCTGTTCTGAAGAAAGTTGTGCACCTTGTTGATTCTTCTTCAAAATCCACTCACCAGCAAGAGTCTTTTCAAATCCTAACCGTCCCCAGCACTCTTCATCAATACAGCCCTTATGTGATATCTCTTCCTCACCCATAGTGTCAATTTCAAAAGAATTCAAAGATTTTTGGAAACAGATTGGCATATGGTAGAGGAGCTGTCATGGGAGTATTGACAGTATGCAGCATATAGGACAGAATAAGATTAGGAACATCAATGACATGGCCAGTCAAGATGAGATCAAGAACCTCTAGAAGTTATCAGTAATAAGCTCTCGAGAGTGTTTGCGAGGCATGATACATCTTGCAAGCAGAGTAAACACAAGCTTTGCCTCTAAGGTGAGGACATTGTGAGTGTGTTTCGATTTTGGCTTGGATGAAGTTTCTGCTGAAGAAGTTGATTTTTCAAAGAATTCTTTTTGAGCGTGGGCAAGACACACGCTCTTAGATGGATGGGATTTCGTGTCAATTTCCTCGGCAAACAAGAATAATGGCTAAAGAGGACGCAGAAAGTGTAATCTTTCGTCCCTTGATCTGAGAATGCAGGGTAAGAATCCCTTTTTCTCGGTGTGCAGTAAGGTTAACAAAGAACAGACGGGTGAGGCGAGGAAACGCAGTTGTTCCAAGATGAAGAAGGTTCCAGATATTTGAACATTTCAATAAATTGACACAGGGTAAGGTCATGGATTCTAGAAAATCCAAATCCACGTTCTCACAAAAACTCAGTGAACGATTAGCAAACCCATCCTTCCACATTCCAGCCTTAGTGTAGTTAATAAACCAAGAAATTGGTGCTTCAGCACTTACCTCGACGTCAGAAGGTAGTGACCGAAGACGATGCTGCGGTCTTGTCCTTGGTGCTGGAGGGTATACCGGTCTGGATGACCGTCGAAGGGGGAGGAGAAGACTTTGAAGTGTCGGAATCTGAAGAGTAGGCTTCTTGAATAGCCTTTCCTTTTCTATCGTGCTTCTTTGATGCTGGGGCAGCAGATGCAGTTGAAGAACGGCTGGAGCCATTGCGATTTAGGGTTCGAAGGAGATGGGAAGACGAAGAGATTAGAGGTTTTTTGAAAAGCAGATTAAAGCCGTGATATAAAATCTTTGAAGATATGGTATAAAATAGAGAGAGAAGATCTTAAAACACTTGATAAACTCCTTTTTTAAATTTTTTTTTAAAAGATCAACATGTAAAACAAAAAAGATTTTCAAAACAGAATCTATTAGTTAGTTATCTAAAGAGATAATAACTAAAAGATTTGATCCATATTTAATATAACAAATAAAATCAAGATCATACTATGATTTAGTAAGGCCTTGAAATGTATTTCAATGTCTTAATGTAGGGAATAAGATCAATATTGTATGACAATAATTGCTCCCCCTACATTTGTGCTTCCCTGTTAAGCATACCAAGTTCTAACCTTATGAAGTTGAATCTCTCTTCGGGTAAAGGTTTTGTGAAGATATCCGCGAGTTGTAGATCAGTAGAGATGAATGTCAAAGACACATCACCTTTGTCTACATGATCTCGTATAAAATGGTGTCTCACATCGATATGCTTCGTTCTTGAATGCTGTACAGGATTTTTGGAGATAGATATAGCACTAGTGTTGTCACATTTTATGGGTATACCCTTAAAGTTGAATCCAAGATCTTGGAGTTGTTGCGCAATCCATAGGATTTGCGAACAACAAGCTCCAGCAGCAATATATTCAGCTTCGGCCGTTGAGAGAGCCACTGAATTTTGCTTCTTGGAATGCCAACTTATTAGAGATGTACCAAGGAATTGACAACACCCTGAAGTACTTTTTCTATCAACTTTATATCCTGCAAAATCAGCATCGGAATATCCGATAAGACCGAAACTGCTTTGTGTGGGATACCATAGCCCTATATCTTTGGTACCATTTAGGTATCTTAAAATCCTTTTCACCGCAATGAGATGAGATTCCTTCGGTTAGCTTGGAATCTAGCACACATACAAACACTAAACATAATATCAGGTCTACTAGCAGTTAGATAAAGTAGAGAGATCCGATCATACCTCGATACTCCTTTTGATTTACTTGTTTACCGGTAAGGTCTTGATCTAGAGAAAGAGTGGAGCTCATTGGAGTTTTGGCTATCTTGGATTCACTCATCTTATACTTCTTGAGAAGATCTCTCGTATACTTTCCTTGATTAAGGAAGATACCCTTAGTACTTTGATGTACTTGGAGTCCAAGAAAGAAGTTTAGTTCTCCCATCATGCTCATCTCGAATTCCTTGCACATTATGTCAGAAAATTCCTTGCAAAGGGATTCATTAGTAGCTCCAAACAAGATATCATCCACATAAATTTGAACAACAAAGAATATCATTCCCATGAGTTTTGATGAATAAAGTTTTGTCAATCAACCCTCTCTTGAAGTTATTTTCTAAAAGATATTTTGAAAGACGCTCGTACCAAGCTCTTGGGCTTGCTTTAAGCCGTAAAGAGCTTTGTCAAGCTTGTAAACATGATCTGGAAATTCATCATTTTCAAAACCGGAGGTTGAGCGACATAAACTTCTTCATCTAAATAACCGTTCAAAAAGGCGCACTTTACGTCCATTTGAAAAAGTTTTATACTCATGTAGGATGCAAATGCAAGAAGTATACGAATGGCTTCAAGCCTGGCTACGGGAGCAAAAGTCTCCTCGTAGTCAATACCTTCCTCCTGATTGTAGCCTTGAGCTACAAGACGAGCCTTATTTCGGATGACATTACCACTTTCATCCAACTTGTTTCGAAAGACCCATCTTGTTCCGATGACTGATTTTCCTTTGGGCCTTGCCGAAAGGGTCCAAACTTTATTGCGCTCGAACTCGTTTAGCTCATCTTGCATAGCTATAATCCAGTCAGGTTTCTTGAAGTGCTTCGGTGTACTTCTTAGGTTCTACAAGAGATACAAAAGCATGAAAAGATAAATTCTTAATTTCGAACGAGTTTGAATTCCAGAAGAGGGATCAGAAATGATATCCTGAGTTGAATGGGATGATGTATGTTTGAATTTTCCTCCGGACATTTCTCTGGTTAGAAGCATCAGGTGAGAGATTAGTAGGGTGTGGAGATATGGCTCTTGTGGTTCAGGAGGTGGTCCATCTTCAAGACTGGCTTCATTTGTAAGGCCTTGAGGCGTTGTTTCAATGCCTTGAGATAGTTCAGTAAGTCTTGAAATGGTTCCTGCATGTTTCTGGATTTGCTCTTCTCTTGATTTATTGTCTTCGTCTTCCTCATGTTTATTTAGGTTGAGATCTGCAAAGCTCTCACTCAAGGTACCATTATCATTTTCGTCAAACAAAACATGGATACTTTCTTCGACTACTTTAGTACGTTTATTGTATACTCGATAAGCCTTGCTTTGAGTCGAGTATCCAAGAAATATACCTTCGTCGCTACGTGCATCAAATTTCCCAAGATTATCCTTTCCATTATTATGTACGTAACACGTGCATCCAAATGGTTTAAAATAAGATATACTTGGTTTCCTTCCTTTGAAAAGCTCGTAAGGAGTTTTCTTCAACATTGATCGAATCAAACATCTATTGAGAATATAAACACCTGCTGTGTTAACAGCTTCTGCCCAGTATGACTTAGGCAGATTATTCTCTAATAGCATAGTCTAGACATTTTCCTAGGGGTGCGGTTCTTGCGTTCCACAACCCCGTTTTGTTGAGGTGTTCTAGGAGCTGAAAAATTGTGAGAAATTCCATATTTCGCACAAAATAAATCAAAGTTTGATTGATCAAATTCTCTACCATGATCACTTCTAATAGAAACGATTGGTAGGTTTTTCAAAGTTTGTAACTCCTTACAAAGTTTCGAGAAGTAAAAAAGTGCTTCCGATTTATCTTTTAAAAGAAAACCCAAGTAAACCGAGAATAATCATCAACTATGACAAGAATGTATTGCTTGCCTTTAGAAGATTTGACACGCATAGGTCCACAAAGATCCATGTGTAGAAGCTCGAGAGGTCTAGTAGTACTTACCACTTGCTTCTTTTTGAAAGAGCTACGAGTATGTTTACCTCTAGAGCAAGCATTGCATAGATCATCTACCTTGAATTTTAGATCAGGAAGACCTCTTACAAGATCCTTTGATTTGAGTTTTTGAAGGGTATGCATGCTGATATGACCAAGTCGTCTGTGCCATAGTCTTAAGTCGTCTGATAAGACCTTGAGGCATTTCAGATTTGTACCTGCAATTTGATCAGCATTTACAGCATATATATTGTTATCTCTATAAGCCGTTAGGACCAGATCTCCTGTCATTTCATCTCGAACTTCACACTTCTTTTTGTTGAAGCTAACACAATTCCCTTTATCAAAGCTGAGAAACACTGAGAAGGTTATACTTCAAGCCATCCACCAAATAAACATCTTTAATATATTATTTGGATCAAAACCAATGTTACCGATACCAAGGATGTCGCATTTTCCTTTGTCACCAAGAGTTATAGTGCCAGTGGTTTGCTTCTTTAGATTTTCGAAAAGAGATTCTTTTCCACTCATATGTCTTGAGCAACCACTGTCCATTATCCACTTTTGATCCTTTGTCTTGGTGATATCCTGCAAAACAGAAAATCAACCTTTCCGGCTTGACCAATAGACAGATTTGGATCCATTATGAGGGTAGACCATATTAGGTAGCCTAGTCCCTTTAGGAACCCATATGTGTTTTATCCGTTCATTTAAACGTACAGGAAAGTATCTAATGATGTAGGGATCCGTTCTCCTATAAGGACACGTTTCCTTTACATGTCCCTTTTTACAGCAAAAGAAACAAGTAGGAGATCGCCAACTTCCTTTTGCCTTAACGAACGTAGTAGTAGGTTTTGCAGGAAAATTCCTGTTGTATCCTATACCACTTCGGTTCAAGGAAAATTGTTGTTCTCCAAGCATCTTGTCAAGAGTAGCTTTGGATCTAGTAAATTGCACAAGGGCTATTTGCTGTTCTTGACATTTTTCAGAAAATTTCACTTTTTCAATCTCTAAGTCAGTATTACATGCCTTAAGAGATGAGAGGTTTGCCTTTAGTTCGGAATTTTCCGATCGTAAGGCCTTGACCTCAGTGTCAAGATCTGATTGTATGCTGTCAAGATCTTGAACTTTCAGCGATAGCATTCTTATGCAAGTTTCCTGATCCTTTAGCTTTTCTTTCAAAATGCTGATTTCTTTGCTGTAAATTTCTTCATTAGAAATCATGTTTTTCAGCACTTCTGATAAAACAGCAGTAGGACTAGATATAAGACCTCTTACCATTCCATCCAGATGTTGATCTTGGTTCTTATCTTTTTGCCATAAGACATAAGTTTGCATGATCATCTTCAGAATCTGAATCACTTGATGAGTCTGAATCGCTCCATGCTGCTATCATGGCTTTCTTGCTGTATTCCTTTTTCTTGAATTTGTTTCTCTTCTTTTGAGGACATTCTTTAACAAGATGATCTGTTTCACCACATTCATAACAGTTTAGAACTCGATTCTTTTTAAAGGGTTTGAAGACTTACCTTTATATTTAGATGATTCAGCATATTCTTTGTTCGAGAATTGCTTTTTCATCTTCAATATGCGAGCCAACCCTCGTGTAATAAGAGCAAAAGGATCTTCATCATCATTACTGTCAGAATCTTCCATTGGTTCCTCTTTCTTAGCCTTGAGTGCCAGATTCTTTATGTTTGTGGGCAATTCCCCATCGTCCTCATTGAGGATCATTTCATGGGTAATTAATTTGCCCAGCAAATCATCAAGAGCTAGTGTGCTAAGGTCTTGTGCTTCTTCTATAGCAGTTACCTTGGGACCCCACTTTACTTTGGGCAAGCATCTGAGTATCTTTCTAACTTTTTCTTCATTTTCGAAAGTCTTTCCCAATGAATCAAGGTTGTTAACGATCTCCGTAAAACGGGTGAACATTATCTTGACTGATTCATCTGGGTTCATTTTAAACAATTCGTATTGTCTAAGAAAGATACTGATTTTGGTCTCTTTGACCTGGCTGGTTCCTTCATAGGTAACTACTAGTTTATCCCAAAATTTCCTTGGCGGATCTGCACGATGATATACGATTAAACTCGTCAGTACTTAATCCACAATACAATAAGTTAATGGCTTTGTAATTTTTAGCCACGCTTTCTAGATCGGTCTGAGTGAATTCTGCTTCTGTCTTGTTCACTCTTGTATTATTGGGACCATCCCTCGTGGGTGTATTAGGTCCACGCGTAATAATATGCCACAGCTCCAAATCTTGATCAATGATAAACATTTGCATCAAAGATTTCCAGTGCATGAAGTTGTTCCCAACAAAAAGAGGTGGTCGTGTGTAATGGATCTTCCTTGACCGAAGCCTCCTTGACCTTCACCTGCCATGATAAGCCTCACAGATAATAATATCTAAGAAAAGTGAGTTAGGCTCTGATACCAATTGAAGTGCGGAATAGGCAGATAAACAGTTAACAAATACTCTAGAAGGGGGGATGAATAGAGTATGAATCTTTTCGCAATCTCAGGATTGGTAAGACCTTATCAAACAGTGATAAGACCTTATCAAACAGAGATAAGACCTTACCCGTAGCTCAGAGATTGGATAAGAATAAAACAGTAAATAAAGACAACAATAGATAATAAATACGAGTAAAGAGCAGAATCTAAAAGAGACACGCGATATGTTGACGAGGTTCGGTCTCAAATTGACCTAGTCCCCGCCTAGGGTTATCCAACCCTAGGATTGTAAGTAGCTTTATTTCTCTTCTTCTTCCGATGAGCTCCAGATACAACCTTCAGAAGAACTTCCCTCTTCTAAACTCAGAAGTCTTACACTTCCTATCTAGCAACTCAAACACTCAAGAGAAAACAAAGTCCTACGATACCGAAGTATCTTACACGTTTGGTAGAGAGTAACCTTTGTATGATTCTAGATGAATTGTACTATGACGCTCAAAGAAGATCTCACACACTCAAAGAGATAAAACGCTCAAGCTTGAAAGGTGAGATCGATGCTTTGGAGATAAGAAAGCAGATGGTTCTTGTGTACGCTTGGGATCAAGTTGTATCTCCTGTCATCTTTCTTGTCTCCTTATATAGATACGCCCATCATCTTCAAACAAAACGAACGTTGAGAAAGATCTTGGGCAGCTTGAGATTTGTTACAAAAAATCCGATCGTTTGATTGAATCTTGATATCTTGATTTGTTGCAATCTGGACGTTGAGAATTGATTTTCCAATGGCTGAAAATCCGTTCAATAATGGCTGAAAATCCGTTCAATACAGTTGCAGTAAATCTGGATTTTTAAGATTATATTGGCAGAAGATTTTGTTCAAAGATTTGTTTAAACTAAATCAAAGATTTTGTTCAAATCAAATTCCTTGAAAATCTCAACAACCTTAACAAAATTTGACTTATTATATTTGGTTAGAAAAACAAACCAAATATAAAATCCAGCCTATAAGAATATTGTTAGCCCAATAAAATATCGGACTAAACTAAATAAGCTCATTCGAACTAAGCTACTTGAGCCAGTTTCGGTAAGGTCTTACCAAAATCCGTAAGGTCTTACGAAAACCTGGAAACCAAGGTTTTGGCTTTCATCAACCGGTAAGGCCTTATTGACCATTAATAAGGTCTTATCATCAAGGTGGAGTTAACACATGTCATTTAGATTAGATGTCTCATAGCACCACGTACTTCCATAGTCATACTCCCTCCATTCATTGTAAACAGTGCAATATGTTCTCCGGCATTCCCCTCATGGAATCTCATCCTAGCAGTATCGGCTTGAACCCGTTTGTCCTTTGGGCTATAAAATATCGAATTCCCAACAGAGAGCATTGCTGCAATTGTGATGATCTCCTCGGAACACTTGTATACATCCGAAGCAACGATTGCCTTAGAAAGCATTGGATCAGTGGGAAACTCAGCCATTCTTCTTCCTACTTTAGTTAACTCTCCAACCTTGTTCAACGCTCCCAATGCATACAACAACTCAAGAGATTTAAGTAGAGACTCTAATTCGCTGATGCCTTAGAGATTGGAGTTATGAGCAATAACTCCATTCCATTACGAGGATCAACAACATATTTTATGCCCTCAACAGTTAGAGACGTCTTTGCTATGTTTGTAGCCAACACAACCTTACGAGACCCTTCTGGAGTAGCCTTGAATATTTTAGACTGCAAGGTTGGCGTAAATAGGACATATTATCAACTCAGCAATCTTGCTTCCAAGTCTTCTTGTCCTCTCATTTAGGATATCTTCAGCTGTTTTAATTTCCTCTTGGCCAGTCAAGAACACGAGAATATCACCAGATGGCTGAGTCACATGGATTTGGAGCACCGTTTCAACAGCAGCATCCAAGTAGTTAGCTTCCGGTTCTCTGGTGTTATGAATTTCAATTGGAAATCGTCGACCAGGAATATTGAAAATAGGAGCTGAATCAAAGTAATCACTGAACTTGTGGGAATTCATAGTAGCACTTGATATCAGAAGCTTCAAATCAGGTCGGAAACGAGCAAGATCCTTTAGTATAACGAACAGGAGATCAGTTGAAACTGTCTGTTCATGAGCTTCATCGATCATAATCACACTGTACATAGGAAGTTCCGGTTTGCCCAGAAATTCTCTCAACAGCATCCTACCTGTCATGTACTTGACAACTGTTGTGTTTGATGTGCAATCTTCGAATCTAATCGAGTAACCAACTTCGTGCAACCAACAATTCCGCGTTCAGTAAACCCAGCTTCGTGCAAATATTGTGGGATTTGAGTGGTCTTTCCGGATTTAGTCTCTCCAACAATAATAAGAACCTGATGTTCTTCAATGGCTCTAAGTAAAGCATCCCTGTATGGATAGATAGGTAGAGATTTCCTGTCATCTTCAAGCTTCTCCTCAGTTGTTCACCTGAATCACCTGATGCTGCATCAAAAACAAACTCATAATCATCTTTAACAGTATTTTTATCTTTGTTTTGAGAACCAAACTTGAGGGTCGCTTTGCGAATCTGTTCATCTTCCCACGCCTTCGAACCACCACTATCCTTTTGAGGTTGCAAGGCATAGGCGACAGCAAATCTCTTGTCTTGACTCACACCACCTTCTAAATAATCATAAGCTTCAGGTATTCGATATCCACTTGCATCATCATTGCATCCCTTTGGTTTCTGCGATACGACGTCGTATATTTCCTTCTTGTACGTGAAATCGCGATACACTGCTTCGCGGAGATTCGAACCATCAAATAAAAACTGATCGTCCCCAATATCATCTTGATGCTCGTCGATCTTCTTCTTCTCTCTTTTCTTCAAGTACTCTTGTCTGGAAACTTTTCTGAGATAGGCGATATCTTCATGGTTTGTTCTTCGTTTGACATGCCTACACTTGATCTTCCTCCTCATTCGCCGATTTCGGTATGTTGTTCAAATCGGCCATGCTAAAAAAATCTCTGTTTCCGAGGTAAAATTGTGATTAGGTATCTCAACTCTTAATCTTTTTCTTTTGATTCTAGGGGTTTCAATGTATGATTATGGATTGGGGTATGAATAATATATTTATAAAGGGGATTCCTTGCGGCCAAGGGAGAAGGAGCATTCCATGAAGCTTCACCTGTTAGTGGTGTGCAAGGCACGGATGCTACTTGGGAGAATTCCAGTTTTAAACTTATATAAAATATTCTGATGGTTTGAATGTAATTATGCTCGAGTAATTTTTCATATAATTTCATAATAATACTAGTTTGTAGGAATACAACTGGCAAGGAAACTAGGAAAGTTTTGATCTTTATTCTTCCATTTTCAGTATTTATATATTTTAAAAATAAAAAACGATTAAATTGGTCTTAAAATTCAAGATTTTCAAATTGGTCAATGGATATTCTCATATTAATTAACAATATAATTAATTTCTTTAGAAACATGACACTAATATCAAATTATTTTGGTTTGGTTTTAAGAGAAAAGTAAGTAGAAAAGTGAGTAGGAAAGCATTTTAGCAGCTCGGTCAATTTATTGCCAAAATAATTCTGTTTTTTATTTACCTTCTTTAAGAAAAATTAAATTGTCAAGGTAATTTTTGATTACAAAGTCAAATCAAATATCTTCCAATCTAAGTTTTGTTCTATCGAGAGAAAGGCTTTTATATTTATTTTATATTATATATTTTTTTTAGGTTTTCTTCCTTCGGATTATAACCTAGATAACGACCGTCCATAGTTGAAGTTAATATTTAATATTAATTTGTATTTTAGATGGATTATCTTGTTAGTTTGTGAAAGATTTTCTTAAAAATTAGATGGCTGAACCGATAGTAGTAACTATAGAGAATTTTCATCTTTAGTTTTAGATGTTGTAAGCAGGTGTTTGGTTTTATATTGAGTAGATTTTGGAGTATATGTTGTTGATTATTTATTTAGTGTAAGAGCATTTAATTAACGATTATTTTTGTATGGGTTCGAGTGTGGATAGTATTTGAGTTGCAAATGAGTGGGCACAACACCTATAGCTAAATAACGACGAAATAGCCATGCAATTGCAAGCCATACTTAATAACTATAACTGGTATGCCATCTCAATCACTTACATCTAACTACACATTTGGTTGTTATTCATGTCTAAGCCAACATTTATGACTATTAATTATTCAATTACTTATTATTATGTATATGTAGTCGGTAAGACAACAATATATCTAAGTAGGTATAGGTTGAGTATTTTTTTTATACGGGTTTGTAATAATATTAAATAAATTTATATATCTATTTAATAAAATCGATGAAAATAGACATATTAGCTCAGTTAGTCAATAAAGTATATAAATAAGAAAATAAGTTGATATATAAAATAATCAATTTCAAAAATATTTGATGTATCATCGAAAACTAATTAACAATAATATTATAATATAAAATGATAGAAATATTTTACCAACAAGTAACAAGCATAAAGTGTAACTATAAACTAGTTATTATTTTTAAAAATAGCACATGTGCGCAATAAACTAGTTAACAAAAATGTACTTGTTACCCGAGTTACAATACTCATTCGACATTACGACCTGCTACACAGTAGCAAGTAGCAACGACACAAAAAAAAACCCGGGTTTTGTCGTTTTACACTTGAAAGTGGTGGTAGAGCATGGAAATTGGAATCTGCGTTTTACACACCTACGGAGAAATATTCAATCAGTAATACATATTTCGAGAATCCGACCCGAATCCGTTCCATTTCGGGTAACCAGGACCCACCTTTCCTCATTTTGTTGCCAGCTTTTTCTGTCCACCACATCTCTCTTCTCTTCTTTCTCATTCCGCACGCTGCCAAAACCCTAACATACCCCTTCGCCGCCGGCTGCCGTTGCTCTCCGTTGACTCCACACCCTCACTGGCGATTATCTTTCTCTCTATTTGTCGACATGTCTACCTCCTTGCATTTCCATGGAGTCTCCCCTCCTAAGCAATCGTCCACCCTCCCGATTTCACATTTCACTGGAAACCTCAGTTTTGGAGCATTTCTCGCTTTTCCGGCCGCCGGGAATGCCTTCGTCAAGAAGAGGACTCTCGCCCTTAGCTGTCGTCTGCAATCCGTCAACTCTGCGGTCGCGGAGACGGAGCAGAGCCTGGATTACAGTGACGGAGTTGATGGTAGTAAGAAGCTTTCCATTGTCATGAAGTTCGGTGGCTCCTCCGTGGCTTCCGCCTCTAGAATGAGAGAAGTGGCGGATCTCATTCTCAGCTTTCCTGAGGAATGCCCTGTCATTGTCCTTTCTGCCATGGGCAAAACCACCAACAATCTTCTTAATGTATTTTCAACGACCGTCTAACTTTCTCCCTCTTCTTCTAATACAATGCCTTAAAATTGTTTGTTTATGTTTCCTTTGTTGTAGGCTGGGGAGAAAGCCGTTTCATGTGGTGTTTCTAATGCCTGTGATCTCGTTGAATTGAGCCTCATTAAAGATCTTCATCTTCGGTATTTAATCTCTTTCAACATAGTAAAGTTTGTCTTCCAGTTATTCGCTGTAATCATTCTGCTGTCTTGTTAATTCAGGACTGTGGAAGAACTTGGAGTTGATCCTAGTGTTATTTCTTGTAAGATCCTCTTTCTCAATTCAAAACTTGGTCAATTCATATAAGAACAGAAGAAGTTAAAACTTCATTGTTGAAGGAAGTTGAATAATCTTGCCTGCGTGTGTCGCCATTTAATTATGATATAATTTTGCTGTCCCATCTGCTGCAACTTTTGCTGCGCTTGTATAGCCCGTCTCGAGGAACTTGAGCAACTTTTGAAGGGAATTGCCATGATGAAAGAGCTTACTCCCCGGACAAGAGATTATCTAGTATCTTTTGGAGAATGCATGTCTACAAGGATTTTTGCTGCTTTCATGAATAATCTAGGTTCCAAGGCACGCCAAGTGAGTTTTTTCCCCCTAAGTGTTCGTTCTTTAATTGCTAGTGTAATGATGATACCTGTAAGGCAGGAAATCACTTGGAAAAAACAAAGAGAATCTATAAGTATTAATGTAATATATGTTGATTGTGCTGTGTTTGGAGCTCTGCAGTATGATGCATTTGATATTGGCATCATCACTACCGATGACTTCACAAATGCAGACATCTTGGATGCAACTTACCCAGCAGTTGCAAAAAGGTTACATGATGATTGGATCAAGGAACCTGCTATTCCTATTGTTACAGGCTTCCTTGGAAAGGTCTTGCTTTGATAACAACTTTGTTTTTCTAGTTATGTACTTATGTTCATAATAGGTCTTCTTACTTTTTGTTTGTTTTCACACTTCATTATGCAATGTTGTCCCTTCTTCTATGACAGGCTTGCAAATCTGGTGCTGTTACTACGTTGGGAAGGGGTGGCAGTGATTTAACGGCTACTATCATTGGTAAAGCATTGGGATTAAGGGAAATACAGGTTAGAATATACCTTTCAGTGGAGATGTAGAGAAAAACATTCTTAACACTTCATCTTTGCTGCCTATGTTGTTTCGTGAAGTGCTCTCTTCAATGTATTTGCTTTATTCATTTATGTCCTTGTCTTCTTGATAGAAGTAGATTTTGGATGTCAGATTCTCTTGAGGTTTTAAGCATTATATATTCGTCTCTTGCAAATTTTCATTTTGCTTACAGGTTTGGAAAGACGTTGATGGTGTTCTAACCTGTGACCCTACCATTTATGATCGAGCCATCCCCGTTCCCTATTTGACATTTGATGAGGCAGCTGAGCTCGCATACTTTGGTGGCCAGGTGCAGAACTGTTAAATCTTCTCATAATAAGAGTTTGATTTGTGTTTATGTGTTCTGAATTGAACATGTTCTTTTGGACATTTTAATTTTCAATTTAACAGCCAATGAAAGCAGCTGTGCTCTTTTTATCAATTTTTTTCTTTACTTTTTCCTGTTTTTGGTACAAACTTCCCTGCACATACCTACAGCTGCCAAAAAAGTTACACGAGTAATTTCTTTTAAAGTAAATGAAAGATCATGCACTTGTTATAAATCAGACAAGGTCGATTTTTTAAGTTGAATATTGTCCCTTTGTGTGCCTTTGATTTATAGGTCTTGCACCCACAATCTATGAGACCTGCTAGAGAGGGTGACATTCCGGTTAGAGTAAAAAACTCTTACAACCCAAAAGCACCTGGAACCGTCATTACCAGGTCAAGAGATATGGATGAGGTTGGTGTCTGAGTTTCTTATTCCTAACGGCTGAATTCCCGTGTCGGACACACTTCCAATTTTTGTTTTCATAATTTTTGTTTTCATAATTTTTGTTTGCGTTGCAGGTTGTTCTTACCAGCATTGTTCTGAAGCGGAATGTCACCATGTTGGATATAGTTAGCACTCGTATGCTTGGTAATTATGGGTTTCTTGCCAGGGTAAGTTTTTGCTTCTTGATTTTGCATGTGTGTCCCTTGTTTTCCACCCTCTTATTCATATACAGTCATTTAAATTACCTGCAGGTTTTTTCAATTTTTGAAGATTTGGGTATATCTGTGGATGTTGTGGCAACCAGTGAAGTCAGTTTATCTCTCACCTTGGATCCATCTAAGCTTTGGAGTAGAGAGCTTATTAAACAGGCAAGATGTCGATCTGTGTTTGACCTTTCTTGTTTTCATGTCGTTCTTTCTCCCTTAAACAATGGGGCCGGCCCTGTTGTACAGTTTAATAGCAGACTTAGTTACAGAAGTGCCCCTTATCTAAATTTAACATTATAACCTACGGATTCACAAGGCAAGGCCAATCTACTTCATACTGATTTTTCTTCAGTTGCCACAGGAGCTGGATCATATGGTCAATAAGCTAGAAAAGATAGCAGTTGTTAACCTCCTTCAAAAGAGATCAATCATCTCTCTTATTGGGAACGTCCAGTATTCATCCTTAATCCTGGAGAAGGTCTTTATTTGTATCAGTTATCACAGAATTGTTGTTACTGTCTTCAGATTTCTATGGCAATTGCCTGTAAATTTAAAAATCTTAAATGCTTCTGGACGTTTTGTTTTTTTGCAGGTTTTTAGGGTTCTTCGTTCTAACAATGTCAATGTCCAGATGATCTCCCAAGGAGCATCCAAGGTATGCCCTTCTCTCTTCTCTCTCCACGAGTAGCAATTTAGTTCTGCCGGCTTAGCTACTTGCAAGGTATAGAGCTCTGGCTTACCTATGAAATGTCGAGCAGGTGAACACATCATTGATAGTGAACGACGATGAAGCAGAAAAATGCGTCAAGGCTCTACACTCTGCCTTTTTTGAAAGCAGCGATCCTTCTGAACTACAATGGGTAGCTTCTTCTGCAAACGGAAGCGGAAACGGAAATAGGGCTCCTAACTGAGCTGAACGAATTAGCGTCACTCCCTCAACCCAAATGTTTATGTTAAATACCAGATGAGCATGTTATTGTACGAGTATGAGGTAGCATTCGGCCCCTGAAATGGCAGGAAATATTTTTGGCAATGGTATGGAGTTATATTGAATATTGATATCAAGAAATGAGGAGATTTGGCCATCTCTGATTTTGCTTGAGTAGAGAGAGGCCTAAAGGAGGGGAAGAATTAGAACCCTCTCTGCAGGCTGCAGCTTTGTAAGGTGATGAATTTATATGCTGCAGTAAGATCGATGCTTGAAATTGTTGTTTTAGTACTTGTAGTCGATTGCATATTTGCATTGTATTAATTTTATAAGCAGTACACTGTTAGTATTTTTTTAAAAATTATACAAGATATTTATAATATATAAGTTGAATTAGTTTTTAAAGAGGTAACTTTCATAAAGCTGCATAAAATTACCTATTTTAAGTATGCAAGTTTCAGAATAGAATCACACCTCTTAATTTGATTTGTTCTTTTAATGGGTGATATTTTTCGTTAACAGTAAGGGGTCTAATGTGTGGTGTTATGTAAAATTTGATATCTAACTAGCGGCTTTATCCAAATGGTCTTATTTAAAGGGTGTTTTCTGTCATCACATTTAAATTATTTAATGATTTATTTTCAATAATAATTCATATCTTAATGGGTGGTTTCATAACTTTCATGGTATTATACCCTGTTTACTAATTAAGAAATATTTTGTATGACCCACATGCTCAAAAAAACTAGTTATTATTAGCAATTTAAGAGAACAATATAATAAATGACAAGGTTAAAATTGGACGTCCAAACCGTGACCAAGTTTGCCGACGAGCATCACTTAACCCACCTTAACATACAAAGTAATAGATATGTTTTGTGTCGTGTGTTCAGATTTTGTAGTAGGTGATCATTCGGGTTCTGAACGTTTTTTC
Organism: Fagopyrum tataricum; assembly: GCA_002319775.1. Taxonomy (NCBI): domain Eukaryota; kingdom Viridiplantae; phylum Streptophyta; class Magnoliopsida; order Caryophyllales; family Polygonaceae; genus Fagopyrum; species Fagopyrum tataricum. Next base: position 51,164,630 of record CM008285.1, read on the forward strand.
CGGCAGCAAACGAGTCAAAGGGATGATTGATGATCAATTGCTGAAGGTTTTATTTAGAGTTAAATATAAGATAACATTTCCCCGCCTAATAACTAGGCTTAGTTTGGACGTAAACTAGATGATTTTATGATAAAAATATAATGGTTCATACTACATTTCTAGCGTAGTAGAGCTTCGATGCTGACAAAAATAATGTAACATGCACAAAAATCAATAGTAACTTAGAAGTACGCTACTATTTATACTACATTTTAATCTAATACTATGGAGTTTTATTTATTTTAAACTCAATATTATATGATTGATTTATAATACAAGACATCCAAACTAAGTGATAGATACATTTGTTTGGGCTAAATGTCTCATATTATTCAACATATTTTTACTTTTATTTATTGCTCATATTTAACATCGATATCACGAGCTTAATTTGACTTGAAGGGAACCTTTTTACATGGGAATAAAATAAAAATTAAGGAGAAAGGAAGAGAAACCGATCACAATTTGTTATCTATACTTGATGCTAATAAGATAGGACAGCTGACACAACCAGCACCACACATCTGTAACACAAAGCTCTATAAAAGAAAAACTGCACATGTAATTAGTTACAGAAAAATGAATAAAGATCACTTTCTCTCTCTTCTCAAATTGGCTTTTCTTCTTTCTTCTTGTTTACATTCAGTATGAATGTTATTATGGTATCAGAGGGAGGCACCATCAAATCTCTGATTTCTTTCTTCTTTCTATCAGATCTTTGATTCTTTCTATCAAAACACTATCAGATCGGTTTCTTTTTTCTTTCGATCAACAAAATACTACCAGAATGTCTGGAAAATCATCGTCCGGTTCAGCACCAGGGGGCTCAACACGGGGCGGTTCAACACCATTTAACCAGCAGAATTTTTTCTCAAATCCATGGATAGGAATCTCGGATCACAGTCATCCATGCTATGTACATCCTTCGGATCAACCAGGCTTGCCTATTGTATCACAAATTTTTGATGGAAAAGGATACAATGAATGGAAAAGATCTGTTAGAATGTCTCTGTCTGCCAAGAACAAATAAGGTTTCATTGACGGTAGTCTACCAAAGCCTGAAATCAGTTCTAAAATGTATAGATCATGGGAAAGGTGCAATGATCTTGTGATGGCTTGGATCTTGAATAGCGTAAATCAAGAAATTAGAAAAAGTCTGATTTACTGCAACACTGCTCAAAAAATGTGGTTGAAACTGGAAACCAGATATGGCCAATCAAGTGGTACCCAACTATATGCTGTTCAAAAGGAACTTGCTGGAATTTCCCAATGAAATCTCTTGATTTCTAGTTTTTACACAACAATCAAGATAATTTGGGAAGAATTTGCTAGTATTAGACAAACTCTTGTCTGTACAACTTGTGGCACTCACCAAGATTTAGCCAAATTTGAAGAAAATCAAAGATTGATTCAATTTCTTATGGGATTGAATGACAGCTATTCTGCCATTCGATGGCAGATTCTACTCATGAAACCTCTACCTTCCATTTCTCAGGCTTATTCAATGTTATTACAAGAAGAAAAACAGAGATCCATCACAAATCCAAGTAATATTGGTGATGAATCAGCAACTCTTTATGCCTCACGAAGCAGACAATATTCAGTTGATGAAAAGTCCAATAAAGATCGATCTTCTTCGAGCTATGAAAAAAGACCTGTTTATACATGCACGCATTGCAACAAAACAGGTCACACAGTTGATCGATGTTACAAGATTATAGGTTATCCTCCAAGAAATTCTCCAGGAGATACTCCTAATGATGGACGTCAACAAAGAAACAAATATGCCTCAAATGTACAAGAACAAGATAATTCAGCTTCAAATGATGCTTCCACTATTACTTCTACAATCTCTGGTCTTTCTGCAGAGCAATGTTCTCGTTTGTTAAATCTATTACAAACCACTCCTACTGCTTCACATGTTATATGCAGTTCAGCTTCTGTCACTGATTTCATGTCTGGTACATCATATCACTCTTTATATACTCATGTTGGTTTATTCTCTTCTGCAAACTTGAGTCATTCTTGGATCATTGACAGTGGAGCTAGTTCTCATATGTGCCATGATTTGACTTTATTTGCCTCTTATTCTCAACTGGATCAACCTTATCTTGTCATTCTACCAAATGGAGAAAAGATTGAGATTAAGATTCATGAAAGTATTCAGCTGTTGCCTGAACTCGTACTAACAAAAGTGCTTTATGTGCCTTCTTTCAAGTTCAACTTATTATCCATTGCCAAGATTACTGCACAATATGATTGCGTTATTCAATTTTCTAAAAATACATACTATTTGCAGGCCCCTTCAATGAAGAGGCCACTGGCTCTTGGTAACATGAGAAAGGGACTGTACATCTTGCAAGACATTTCTAGCAATTCAGTTTCAAGATATCTTCCATCTCAAACTACATGTCATTTCGCCACAAATCAAATCTCAGGACCTGTTTCTCACAATATTTGGCATGTTAGACTTGGTCACTTGCCTTTATACAAACTTAAGACTCTTTCTCTCATTCATGACAAGAATGACTTGTCTGATATCTCTCCTTGTAACATTTGTGCACAATCTAGGCAAACTAGACTGCCTTTTCCTAATAGCTCAATCAAAACATCATCAATCTTTCAGCTCATTCATATTGATGTTTGGGGTCCTTACAAAACTCCTACTTACAATGGTTTTCAATATTTTCTAACCATTGTTGATGATTTCAGCAGGGCCACTTGGATCCATTTACTACAATGTAAAAGTAATGCTTTCTCTTTTGTTAAAGCCTTTATTGAGATGGTCGACAGACAATTCAATCAGAAAGTTCAAACCATCAGATTAGACAACGCATTGGAACTTGGTTCAAGTCATGCTAATTCTGAATTTTTACAATCCAAAGGGATTTTTCATCAAACTTCTTGTCCAGCCACTCCTCAGCAGAATGGTGTTGTAGAAAGGAAGCATAGACACTTGCTTGAGACTTCTAGAGCTCTTCTATTCCAATCTAAGTTGCCCTTATGCTAATGGGGTGAACGTGTCCTCACTGCAGCCCATCTCATCAATAGATTCCCAAGTCAATTACTTCAACAAAGATGTCCGTATCAGATTCTGTTTAACCAAAAATCTGATTATTCCCAGCTCAGGTCTTTTGGTTGTTTATGCTATGCTTCCACTAAGAAAACAATGCGTGACAAGTTTATGCCTCGAGCAACTGCTTGTGTATTCCTTGGTTATCCTTTTGGTAAAAAAAGGTTATAAGGTTCTTAGCTTGGATACTAGAAAGGTCTTTGTCTCTAGAGATGTTATTTTTCATAAAGAAGTTTTTTCCTTTCATCACTCACCTCCTCAAAATGTTCTTAACCTTTTCCTACCCCTTCTCCTTCTACCTTTCATGAGGATGTTTCCTCTTCACCCTCTGTTTTACCCACCAACCATGTTTCCAACCCAAGAACATCATCTAATCAGATTCCTACCTCTTTCTCTCCATCACAATCTGACACATCTAGTGATACTACACCACTTCTTCGCAGATCTACCAGGGAACATGCACGCCCTGCTTACCTTGACAATTATGTGTGTCATGCTACAACTGACACTATTTGTTCATGTCCTCATACAATCACATCCACCTCGCCTGTAATTACTCATTTTTTCCCTCCACTATACCCTTTACCACTGAAATTGAACCTCAAACTTATGCAGAAGCAGCTAAAGATCCTAGGCGGGTACCCGCTATGAACCAAGAATTCGAAGCTCTTGATGATAACCATACTTGGGATCTAGTTAAACTTCCTCAAGGAAAGAAGCCTATTGGATGCAAATGGGTTTATAAAATCAAGCATAAAGCGGAAGGGAGTATAGAAAGATTCAAAGCTCGCCTAGTTGTTAAAGGCTTTACTCAAAAAGAGGGCATTGACTACAACGAGACTTTTTCTCCTGTGGTTAAAATCACCAATATTCGAAGCCTAGTAAGCATTGATGTGAAGAAAGGGTGGCCTCTATTCCAACTCGATGTAAACAATGCTTTTTTTACATGGAGAGCTACATGAAGAAGTATACATGAGAGCGCCTCCTGGTTTATCTACTCAGCATCAGTCCACAGTTTGTCGCCTTAAGAAGTCTCTCTACGGCCTTAAACAAGCTTCTAGACAATGGTATGCTCGACTTTCCACTGCCCTAAAATCCACTGGATACACTCAGTCCCTCAACGATTATTCTCTCTTATACAAGAAAGATTCTTCATCTTCCATCTTTATGGCTGTCTATGTCGATGATATCATTGTCACAGGGACAAGTATAAGTGAGATTACTTCTCTCAAGTCTTTTCTGAATACTGAATTCAGAATCAAGGATTTGGGCTTCCTGAATTTTTTTCTAGGCATTGAATTTCTCCAGGTTCCAAATGGACTTGTACTATCTCAGAGAAAATTCCTCTCTGAAGTATTATCAGACTTTGAGTGTTCGACTGGTCCACTTATAAGTCCTCTTGAGCTCAACACAAAACTCTTATCTTCTGAAGGCGAATTACTTGAAGATCCTACCATCTACAGACAGCTGGTTGGCAAGTTAAATTTTTTTAACTCAACTAAAAAGGCAAGATATTTGCTTCACTGTGCAGTTACTTAGCCAGTTTATGCAGCAACCACGAACCTCTCACCTTCAGGCTGCTCATCATACTCTGAGATATCTCAAAGGCACTTCCAATCTTGGAATTCTATTGAACAATGACTCAAACTTTTCACTTCTGGCTTACTGTGATGCTGAATGGGCCTCTTGTCCCAATTCCAGAAGGTCTGTAAGTGGATTTATTATATTCCTTGGTAATAGCCCCATTTCATGGAAGTCTAAGAAACAACAGAGTGTATCATTGTCATCTGCAAAAGCTGAGTATCGATCAATGAGACGTGCAACTGCTGAACTTGCTTGGCTCAGCCGCCTTCTACATGAGCTTGAAGTGCCAAAAATTACTCCTATTCAACTCAAATGTGACAACATGGTAGCCATATACATTGCAAAAAATCCCGTCTATCACGAACGTACCAAACACATAGACTTGGATTGCCATTTCGTGAGAGAAAAGCTTCTTGAGGGTCTTATTTCTCTCTCCCATGTACCAACTCGATAACAGCTTACAGACATTCTTACAAAAATTCTTCCCGGACACTTGCATCATTTCATTTTATCCAAGTTGGGGGTCATTTGTCACCCTCTAACTTGAGGGGGGTAATAAGATAGGACAACTGGCACAACCAGCACCACACATCTGTAACACAAAGCTCTATAAAAGAAAAACTGCACATGTAATCAGTTACAGAAAAATGAATAAAGATCACTTTCTCTCTCTTCTCAAATTGGCTTTTCTTCTTTCTTCTTGTTTACATTCAGTATGAATGTTATTAGATGCGTTATATTCTGAAATTCGATAAAGGGAGTTCGTTAGCTCTCTAGAAATCCTAATCGTATGTAGTATGTGTTTGCTTAGATTAATATAGAAGTCAATAGTGTATTTATTTGTAAGGATTTTTGAGTGACAGAAGAAATTTGATTATGACCATCCACAAGAACTGGCTGACAGGCCAATATACGATGAAAATTAAATCTACATACTAACCCAAGGCAATTGATGCAAACCCAGTGATGCAGGAAAGAGAGCAATTATTATGGGAGGCATGTGCAACTCAAAAGACCATAGCGGTGCTTTTGTAACAACGGTCATCATCAAGTGTGCGTCTGTTTATTAGCTTTCTCTCTTCGATTCTTCTCTGCCGGCGGAGTGACACTGACGACGACAACAGTGTATTTCCGACCAAGTCAGGGCCTCGGCCCAAAACCCTTTAATTAGTATTTATAAGTGCACGTAGTTGATAAAAAGAAATAACAATCACGATATGTTTAACTTATATATAGATTTGAGAAATGATAAAGTACAGTGTGTGCGCTTCCCGATTCTCACACGTCAAGTACATTACGTTACGTACGTCCAGACAAGTGATCTATAATCATATTCTTTACTCCCCTAATCTACTATCGTCTTCATATTTTATTCCAAGCTAGCTAGCCAACTAGAATATTATTTAATTGATTTCCTAATCCCGTGCTTCATGCTAATCTTCATCTCTAGTGCCTTATAAATAAGTGAATCACATGCAATTCCATAGATGTTTAATTAAATAATATTATTATTCAAATTAAATTAATTATTTTTTTATAACTAAGCCAGTCCAACTTCCGGGGTTAGGTGGGGATGTGTTTGAATTATGACCTTTTTCAGATTTCATAACAAAAAAGTTTTATTTATTTTTAAAAGGAGCTAATCACACATATATTATCACAACCCACTGAAGTACTGAACCCAGCTAGTGCATATACTCAAATCAATAACACTTTTCCAATGGGACATTAAAATCGGATCCCTCAATAATTAAGCATAATTATGACATTAAATGTAATAAGACACTAAAAGAGAGTATGTGGTCTCATCATATCGATTTATGACCACTTTTTCGAAATAAAATGTTCAATAATCACCCACGTATTTAGTGAACATTAATCGCATACTTAATACTAATCTTATCATAAATTGCAGGTTCTCACTCGTTGGTCCACATGGGTTGTGCCCCTAGTGTATAACGTACGCGTGTGATCGCTCTTTATGAAACATATAATAACATGGATGTAACTCAATTTCATGATATAACATTTATCTTTGAATGTAACATTGTTTGTCATGGACTATACCCATGTTATAATCGTTTCAAAAAGTGTCACTTTAGAGAAAGTGCAACATGATAGCGTGTCAACGAATTATGGTAACAACTTTGAAAACATTGAGTAAATACTATTAATTTTTTTCTTGGAAAATAAATTACTAGCGATCGAAGTGGTCCACGTAGGCATGATGGGTTTGGGAAGCAAAAGCTGGCAAAGAAGGCCTTAAGAAGCACACCCATCCCCTCCACGAAACTACACTCTACTCTGCACTCACTGCGTCAAACCCAATGAAGAGAGAAAGAACTTCCAAGAACAAAAATTCCTCCATTAACGAAACTTTGAAGCTCTGCTCTCTTGCGGCCTTTCTTGGTCTCTTCCTCATCACTTTCTTACTCACTTACAACAACCCCCAAACCTTACCAGAACAACAAACTTTGAAGCTGCTTTCTTTTTCTTCTTCTTCACCATCATCATCGCCGGCGGCGACCGCATCCAAGAGCAACACGTCGGCGAGTCAAACTACTTATATTAATATCTCCGCAACATCTTCCGTTGACGGCGTCTCCACCGCCACCATCTCCACTCCTTCCGAAGACGACGATGTTGTTTCATCAATGGAGGATAAACTGTTTTCGTCTTTATCAACGGAGAGTCAAACTAAATATATAAACACTTCGGGTTCGGCCGTAGTTTCATTTCAATCGGTCAACTCATCCGCGTCACCGCCGGATTATGATCCCACAAGATCTACCGCCGCCGCTCCTACACCCATGGCCGGTGAAGTCGAGTACGAGATTCCTTCGGGTGAAATTAATAATGATAACAATAATTCCTCAATGCTGAAAGAGTTACAGACATCGTCAGATGCCGGTCCTACCCCCAGCAGCACCGGAGAAGGAAAGAGGAAATGTAAGATGTATGAGGGTAGATGGGTGTACAAGCCGGATGTTGAGCCCAGATATCATGTGAATCAGTGCTATTTTCTTGAAGACAAGATGAGTTGCCGGAAGAATGGACGACCGGATTTCAAGTACGAGGGTTGGAGCTGGGAATCCGACGGATGCCAGATTCCGATGTAAGTCTCGTTTTGAACGTCCCAACACTTTCTGACACAGCTTTGAATCGTTCATTCTTTTAATTTTTTTTATGTATCTTGATTTCAACAAAAAGTGTTAGTTTAATGATGAAGACTTCATACTGCAGCTTTGTAAACTTTGAACAGTTTTCCACTCTTTTCCGTAGTTACTTATTTTTTGTGGAAATTTACACCAATTAACTAGAAAGACGTTAGGTTGACGAAAGTTTAGCGTACGGCGTACTTATTCAGTGTACTTTGTAGGGCAAATTAGAGGATTCAGGTTCAGAATATATATTATATATTGGGATTTAGTCGAGGGTTATATTGTTTGTTGTAGATTTAATGGAACAGACATGCTAGATAGGTTAAGGGGAAAGAGGATGATCATTGCCGGAGATTCACTTAACAGAAACCAATGGGAGTCCCTTGCTTGCCTTCTATACACATGCATCCTTCCGGAACGTGCTTTTGTCGACGCCGACGGTCCTGCCTATAAGGTTCTCAAAGCTAAGGTATGAATTGCATATTATAGACTCACCAATATATATATTTATATATGGTCCGTTACAGTAGTCTCAATTTGTACGTACACGTAGGATTATGATTTCACGTTGGAATTCTACTGGGCTCCGTTCCTGGTGCATCTCGACGAGACCCACAAGAGCGGAAAAAAAGTGTTGTCGCTGGACAAGGTGGTGCCTTCGTCGGAGCAGTGGCGCGGGGCGGATGTCATGGTGTTCAATTCAGGTCATTGGTGGACTCACGGCGGCAAGCTCAGAGCGTAAGCAGCTAGCACGTACTCTCTTAAATTAAGCTAGCTAGCTAGCTACTCATGTAGCAAATAACTATATATCATGTATTGGGTGCAGATGGGATGTGTTCGAGTACGGAGGAGAGCAGGTAGAGGAGATGGAGACAGAAGTAGCCTATGAGCGGGCACTCACAACGTGGGCCCAGTGGATGGCCCACAACATTGACCCTGCAAAGACCAAAGTCTACTTCCGGAGCATCTCGCCGGAGCACCAGAAGCAATGGTGCTTCAACCACACCCGTCCGATGGCGGAGGACGAACCCTACATTCAGGTCTACCCAAGGTCGATGGTCGACGTGGCGGAGCGTAAGATCATGGAGATCAACGGTCAAGATGGAATCATGGGAGTGGGATACTTGAATATCACAGGAATGTCGAGCACAAGGATCGACGGTCACCCTTCGATATACAGGTTTAAGCACTGGAAGGTAATAACGGAAAAGTATAGGAGGTTCTTGAAGTCGAGATCCGATTGTAGTCATTGGTGCTTGCCGGGTTTACCCGATACTTGGAACCGGATTCTTTATGCTTCTATGTTTTTTGATCATCTTAGCCCTGGGGATTTCTCTATTACTTCTTGAACCATTCTTTCACTTTAATTATACTATTAAATATACTTGTTCAGCTGTATATTTGTGGGTATTTTTATGAAAGAAGATACAATTGAATGGTAGTTTTGTGTATTTATAAATTTTATGGGCGGTTTGTGTAAAGTAACCATGTTTATAAGCATTTTCGTAGAATGCCTAGCACGTGATAAGATACATTGAAAATCACGCGAGGATTCGTTTGGGCCTGAAAATGGGCCTTCCACACTCCATGCCTTGGCCCAAGAATCCAACGCTTGTACATAAATGGTTCACCAATCCCACTTCACCGACTAGTTCAACGCTTATACATAATGTTATAACTTAAATAAAATATGATTGAATGAATATGTCTACAAACCCCATTTCAAATTTCACATCAAAGACATAATCTGATCGTCATTAAAGTAAAAAAATTATAAATTCAATGAATCAATGATAAAATTAAGAGAATAAGTTTTGGGGTAGTGCATTCTCATTCTAGGGTGATATTTAATTCTTACCACGTGATGGAAAGAAAAAGTTGCTTTTGTCACGATTATAAAGTCTTGCTTTCACTAAATCTTCCGAGATACTCATTACTATGTTCTTTCATTTTACTACTTCCATATAACCTTTTTGTTACTAATATTTCTCTAAATATCATTATCTCGATAATATATTGATTATAGTGTATTTTGTCTGAATTGTTCAAATTTAACATAAATGAACGTACAAAGATACGTCATAGAATCATGAGTTTATTGGGGCTGAAATTAAAAGGTATAGTAGTCAAAAGATTTATAAAATATCATGCAATAATTTACCATAAGCTTTCTTGAAGTAGCTTATGAAATTGATAGAATATTAATTATATTAAACTACTACAATTTCCGTAAACTTGAAACATATATTTCCTAACTTTTTTTTTTTCATAAGCTATGTATCCTTAATTGGTAGTAAAATTTATGTCTCAAGGAACCCTTAAATATGAGAATGATATATATATCACCTAAAAAGATGACATGTCATGTCAATAAATGGATGTTAATATCCAGTTAGTTAGGCGGTTAGTAAGTGCATATACAATACTCTCATTCACTGAGAAATTTTTTGTCAAGCATCTATCTTTCCGTCATTTAAAGGTTTGTTCCGATATAATAAATTAAGGATAAAAATTTTGAAAACACATTTTCTTATAATGTAAAATTCACTATATTTCGTGCCTTCATTGCTTTGATTGCTGTAAAATCTCGACACATACACTAGTTTGACAAAAATAATGTCTTTTTTGTGATTTCCTTGACGTGAATATGTGGTTGTATATCAAGGCTTTCATGTAACTAAGGTATTACCATTGCTCTTGTCTATGTTAGTGACATAATTTTAACTGGTGACTTATTTCGTGAGGTTTGTCAATTAAAAAAGAAGAAGTCTCTTTTGATGTTTCCTTCGCCGTTAATGTTTGGTTTTTGTTAGATTTTTTTCTTCCTTTTGGGATTGAAATTGGTAGTTCGACTACATTTTACTTAACCAATCAAATACATTTTTGATATTCTTCAAGGTACTCAATTGATTGATTGTAAACCTACGTCGTTTCCTATGCAAATGAGTCTAAAACTCATTCTTGACTGGAAGCACTTGCAAACTCTGAACCTTAAACGTTTTGTTGACCCCTTGCCTTTACTAGGCCCGTCATCACTCATTTTGTCCAACAATTAAGTTAATTTCTTTCATCTCCTTACGTCCATCATTGACAAATTGTTCCCTACCTCCTTCGTTACCTTAAAGGGTTTGTCAACCCGGATCTTGATTACGTACTCTTCTCAATTTCATTTATCACTTATAGCTTATAATGATGTTGACTGGGCCTTGTAACTTTACTTGTCGGTCAATTACAGGCTTGTGCCTTTCTTGGTACTTCCTTAGTTTTTGAGAGAGTAAGACGTAGAAAATAGTCTCTAAATCATCTACAGAAAGTGATTAAAATGTCATGCCTTCAACAGTAAGTAAATTAGTTGGGCTTGAGGAGCTATTCTAGGATCTTCACATCAAGATTCCTCTTCCTATCCCTGTACTGTAATAATAAGTCTGCTCAACACCTAACTTTTAATCATGTATTTAATGAGAGAACTGAGTATATAAGAATGATTTGCCATTATGTTCGTGATGAGGTTCAAATAAGATTAGAACCAATGTACATGTTAAATCTCCCCTAGTCTTCTAAAATTTATGAATTTATTTCTAGAAGAATATTCTAAACACATGTTAAAAAATGGTAAAATGTGTGCTTGTTATAATCTTATTGATGATGATTCGTGTAATTACAACATAGACATTAGGTTTAAAGTACACTAATTACATAAATGGTAGTGGTATAAGGTGATCGAACACTAGCGTAGACCAAAGGTTTAAAGTAATTTTTTTTATTGAATATTTCTTTAATTGTATCATTATAATGATAACTTTCAAGTGGAATGTGCTTTTTCTTGAAAATAATTAGGAGTGAATATGAATAGTATATTTGTTATAAATACTCACTGTAGGGTATCGATTTGTAAATATCCTAAAAATGTAACTGAATCTGTTGATTCAATATCGGGTATAAATAGGAATGTAAAGTTTACGGTTCAATAATATAATAGAATAATCAGTTTTAATGTATTCGCAAGTGGAATATTGAGCTCACGAAGCTTCTGCTCAAAATTGACTTCACTCAGTCACGACAGGACTATTCTTTATTTACTAAGAATTCTTCTAATGGCATTATTATTGCTTTGGTTTATGTTGATGACATGGTTCTAACTGGTGATGTACTTTTTGAGATAGTTCATATGAAGCAACAAGTTGACACATCCTTTACAATCAAGGACCTTGGAATTGCTCTTTTTGGACATGAATTCCTTTCATTCACAAGGTCTTTTGCTCAATCAAAGGAAATACATAATTGATATTCTTCAGTATTGCAACTTAGGTGACTGTAAAGTTACTTCCTTTCCTATGCAAAGGAATTTGAGACTCACTCCTGAATGTGGTGAGCTTTATGATGATCCTGAGGCTTATAGACGTCTCATTGGCAGATTGTTATACCTTACCCTTACTAGACTTGATATAGCATATGTTGTTAAACAACTTAATTAGTTTTTGGCCTCTCCTCGCTTGCCACATTGGCATGCTGCTTTATATCTTCTAAGATATCTCAGGAAACCATTAACTTGGCCCTTCACTATCCATCTAAATCTGATTTCTCTCTACATACCTACAATGATGTCGACTGGGGTACATGTGCTTTTACATGTCGGTCTATCACGGGCTATTATGTCTTCCTTGGTCCAACTTTGGTTTCTTGGAAGACCAAGAAGCAGAAGATAGTTTCAAAGTCTTATGTTGAAAGTGAATACAAGGTCATGTCTATGACGACCAGTACGTGAACTCATTTTACTTGAAGGATTACTAAGAGATTTAGGGGGGGGTTGTTACTAAACCTATTCCCTTAATATGTGATAATAAAGCAGCGTAACATTTGGATGCAAATCCTGTTTTTCATGAGCGTACCAAACATCTCAGGATTGATTGTGACTTCGACAGAGATGAAATTCAACGTGATTTTCTATCTACTGTGCATGTTAAATCCTCTCTTAAGAACACGAACAACTTGTTATGAGCCTTGAATAAACCTATAAACAATTACGTAGCGCGTTCTGTATTTTCCAACTATCGAATATTAATATTATATTCGATTGTACTAATAGAAATTTTGTACGAGTTGATCTTATATAAGCAGCTTAAAGATCAAAAAAAAAAACATAAATATTCTGCTATATGTATCACGGCTCGGCTAAGTTCCTATTGTTATTATGCCCCTAAACAGCTAACAAAGATAAAGCGTTACATACACCCAAGAATTAATAAGTACTTTATGCCCATTATCGACTTCTATGTTCTAATTTAAAATCTATAACTCATTACAAATTTTTTGACCATTTCCGTATAAGTTTAGTCATTATTTTAAAGGGTCATTCTCAACACATTATCATCCCATCATATATTAATATAATTTACATTTGTATTGATAAATGTACACCAAACATGTCCTGCCAATCTCTAACTAAATAAGATGCTTCTTTATCATTTCACTAGACCATAAATTAGTTTATATGCAATAATATACAAATTGCTTAAAAAACAAATGCAAGTAATATATAGAAATATATAAGTGTGGAATTTAAAAACCCTAAAATTACTTGATATAATAAGAAAACAAATAGTTAATGATTGCGTATTTGCTTGCACGACCCTCTCAATTAACTAATTAACAACTTGCTAATCTGTAAAACACGATCTGCCCAACCCCCTCTCTCTTTCGCCTTATCACTTTCACTATTTTATAATTTCTATTTATATTATTGATAATAATAACAAAAGTTATTTTATTGATATTTTAATAAGAAAAATAGTCGTAGCTATCCGGCTTCTCTTTATTTTAATTTTAATTTTTGTACAATCCAATCACCACCAACACACTTTCACACCCAAACAAACCCCCACTTCTCTCATAAAAATCCTCTCCTCAACCCCCCTTTCAGATCACACTTTCCGGCGAAACCTTACTTAATTTCATGGACTACAAACACCGGAGCAGCTCATTTCCCGCCGGTGCCGATCAGGACGACCCACAAACCTCGTCGGAGCACGGCGGCGCTGATTCTCCAATCTCCGGTGACGATTCCCGTCCTACCACCACTGCTCTCTCCCCCAAGAAAGGGTTCGTTTATTATTTTGTCTTTTCTTTTCTACTTTTAAGGCTTACTTTTGTTAATTTTCCTGTAATTCATAAAGGATCAGTTATTGATCGAGGTTGTTTGGTTTTGGTGTATACAGGAGGAGAGGGATACAGAAAAGGGTGTTGTCCGTACCGATTGGTGACGTGGAAGGATCGAGGAGCGGCGGAGGAAGAGGGGAGACGTATCCGCCGTCGGATTCGTGGGCGTGGAGGAAGTACGGCCAGAAGCCGATCAAGGGATCTCCTTATCCAAGGTGCGTATTCTAATTCTTCGTTTTTTAGGGTAGTGAAGTGTAGCCACCGTGTTGCCGTAGTATAAATCGCCGGAGCTGAAGGTTGCTAGTGGCGGCTCTTATTATTAACACCACCGGGCATTTTTAGTCCGTTGGGGGCAGCTATGCTATCGTACGCTAGATGTGTGGGGAGTAGCTGAAACGTGATAACCCCCAATTCTCCAACGTGCCACGCACACTAGCATGCGCGTACCTCCAACGCGTTTAGATATGAGAATAACGTTATCCTCATCTACTAATGTAAACCAATTAGATTAATTTAATAAGATGAATTTGTAAATATGTAACAACATAAGTTCTTAGCGGTACATTCTAAACTCCTATTATCAATTAATTTTACTATACTGAATTTAGATGTAAATTTGAATCTAATAAATGTTCCTGCACATATTCCCCTCTACTAACCGTCTGTTTAAGACTTTCATATAGGATAAGATGCCTCTGTTCATTATTGTACTATTTGGGAACAAGCTAATGATTAGGTTATAAGGAGGTACGCTAACGGATTTGATGGGCATAAAATGTTGTGATTTTATGTACGATTAAATTTATATGACTTCATAAAAAAAAATGTATATGACGGTATAAATTACACACCCAAAGTTATAGGTGTTCATACTTTATGAAGCAGGCAATGACCCACGATTCACGATTGTAAAAAAAGAAAAGAAAAAGATAGAACAAATGATGATGATTTAGGCTGATTTCCTTCTCTCTTTATTTATAGTCTTATAGATGGTTACTTTCCCCTTTTTCCAAACTAAAATCTCAATAAAGCATATCCTTAAAAGCTACAATCTTGGAATTTGATCAAGTTTTTTCTTAGAGAAACGTTGCATTAAAATTTAAATGTTATGGGCATAGTTCAAACTTTGGTTAACTAAACCAACTTTATATTTATACCACATAAAATAACAATAAATTCTTTAAATTTATAGTTTAAGTTTTATAGAGGGAATTTATGACTCTATATATATTATAATTATATGTTTTCATGAGCCCCACGTTACGGACCTTTGAAGAATGGAAGAAAGAGGTGGGGAGAACCATCAGTTGGAGCTCGAATGTGATATTAGCCTACTCCTAACATACTTGGGGATATTCTTTGTACTAAAATGGGTAGCTTTGAAACAAAACAAAAATGTGAGTGTCCGTTAAACTTATATATTAAAAACAAATATAAAGTATCAAAATAAGTGATGCAAAAAATGTTTATTTTAATTTTAATTTTAATTTTAATAAAAAAGGCTATAGTTTTAAACACGCGCGAGAAGGAGAAGTTGGATGTTTCATTTGGCACAGTATAAACTAGGAATCTTCTCTCTCCCCTCCAAAATATTATCCACCTTGTATTACGTGAACAAATAAGAAAGTACCGCAGGATACGGGATTTTTTTTACCCGCCATTTTCTTTTGTAATTTTTTTTTAAAATTTTTTGATTGCATTTTCCGAGTGGTCTGTCATCTAATTTGGCAATCGAACAGGGGATATTATCGATGCAGCAGCTCAAAGGGGTGTCCGGCTAGAAAACAAGTAGAAAGGAGTCGTGTGGATCCCACTATGCTCATCGTCACCTACGCTGGGGACCACAATCACTCTCTCCCCGCCTCCAAGCAACATCACTCATCCACCTCAGCAGCTCCTACCACCGCCGGCAGTCCACCAGCTTCTCCCGTTGCCCAACCAAGTGCCACCGTGAATGCTGACATGGACGATCTCGAGTTGGCAAATTCGACTGATGAAGTCGGGTTAGAGAACGGGGATGAGTTGTTTACTTGTGCCGTGGAGCTCGGTTTGGGCGGCGATGCGCTATTACCCGGTTTTGGTTGGTTCTCTGACGTGGCAATTGATGCCCCGTGTTTTGTAGGTCCGAGTTGTGACGATGCTGACATGGCAATGTTGCCACTTGGTTTGAGTATGAGGGAAGAGGATGAGTCACTGTTTGCTGACTTGGATGAGTTGCCGGAATGTTCGGCTGTGTTTAGCCGAGGGAGTAGCATTTCTACATATCAATTGGGGGCCGCTGCAGCCGCGGCTCCATTGTGTAGCCGTACAGGATAATAGTTATTTTTAATTTAAAAGAAAATTGGATGGAGGAGGGTACTTCTGTTTCATTTATTTTTTAGAAATTATTTTCTTTGGTTATGATGTTATAAAATATAGGAAGTGGGTGGTGTTTTCGTTGCCTTATACCATACAAAAAGAGTTGAAATAATAGAGCTTTTGTTTGTTACCTTTTTGGATTTGTATACATGGTACAAGTGACAACACTAAAGGGATATAACTTTGTTTTTATAAAAATAATATCTAATACAAAAGAGACTTCAAACGTATATACATTTGGATAAATAAATAATAAAAACACTTAATTTAGTGTTATAAGTACTTCGATGGAAATAAGGGTTTTCAGTTTTATAAATTTTATAGGATAAGAGCAACAATATTATAATTGAAAACCATATTGTTAGAGATTCTATGGATAATAATTGAAGTGGTTGAGCTACCGTTAATTAAGCTGACTTTTACCTAAATAATTATAGTTTGATGATTGTCAATTTCATAATGTTTTTTTACGCGTATATCTACCCTGTTTGATTACATATTTGAAAACCAAATATTAACATTTTGTTCATCAAAAATTGAGTATTAACGATATAACCAAATTTTGTATTAGATTTGAAAATTTCTGTTCTCTTTATGGGCCCGAAGTTTTCTGTCTCTTTTTTTCCCCTTCTTTTTCTCGTACGGTTTACGTTGGGACGTAGTATACCTAAATGAGTCACAAATATATGATTCTTGTGGAACTATTATATCTTGACCAAACCGAATTCACTAGTTTACTAGTAGGATTTCTTCCTGTGTAATATAAAAATGTGTAATATAAAAAGATCGAACTCCTTCTAAAAATAATTGTTTTTGAGAGAATAAGAGATTCATACTTATTCTTTTCACATAATCTCTGTTATTCTCTATTTTTGTGTTCCTACGTCATCCTCTAATGGTGATTCTCAAATCTTAAAAGTTATAAGACGCAATTAGTATAATGACTTTTCACTAGTTAGATATTAGCAATTTGAATGAGTTGCCATCCTAGTTCCTTTGTCATAATAACATATTGGGCCCTGATGCAAGAGTAGGAATCCACTTACGGAATAGTCAAATATGAAATAAGACTTATTCAACTGAATTTGAAGACTTGATCGCGACGTATCTTGAACACATGGTTGTGAGTCTTGTGACTTGAATATCTTAGTAATTGCTTTTGAAAAACAAATTATCTAACACGTTACGGGTGTGCTGTTTTTTTTAAACATTTCATGGTGTAGCACTCACACATCTTCTTTGCTAATTGCTTTCACACATCTTCTTTGCAAGTAACAAATACAAATGTTTTCCCTTCTCAAACCATTCATCCTCTTCACTCTTTCGACACCATTCCTAGCAAAGTTTGTCACTTGTCAAACACTAACAAACCCGATCTCCTTCGACTGCGACAAAAACAATGGCCTCTATGCTTCCAACAGCTCCTACCACCGCAACCTTAAACTCGTCTTTTCAGATGTCACCAATCAATCCTCCACCTCCCTCTTCAACGACTCCTCTTCAGGCGGCGGGGACCAAGATCCCGCCACTGTGTACGCCCAGTACTATTGCCGTGGCGACATCTCCACGCAGTTGTGTCACAACTGCGTCACTTCTGCCGCCAACTTTGCCACCACCGGGTCCCAGTGCGTCGGGATGATATCGGCGGTCTTGTGGTACGAGAATTGCACGTTGCGCTACGAAAACGTATCCAACGTCGGGGAATATGACAATACATGGACCCCTGACTGGTGGCCTAGCGACGGCCTAAACGTGTCGGATCAGGCCAAGTTCGAACCGGTGCTCAGCAGCTTGATCAATACACTCATCAAGAAGGCTGCTTACGGCGGAGATCCAAAGGAGTTCGCTACCGGAGAAGCCAATACGACGGGAAACGCTACGGTATATTGTATGGTGCAGTGCAGCCCTGATATGACAGGGCGGTTTTGTGAGGATTGTTTAACGGCTGGGCTGACTTATCTGGTCAACAACTTCTCTGGGATACCTCAGCAGCTGTTTTGGTTTTATCCCGAATGTCAATTGAGGTACAGTAGTCTTGCCCCTTTCTACCTTCTCTCTGCTGTGGCTCAGACTCCTGCCGTGCCGCCGAGTTCCCCTGGGATATCGCCTCCTTCAGGTTATTTTTATTATAGTTATTTAAAATGTTTAGAATCAGATTCTTGATGCTCATACTATGATCAAATCTAAACTAACTATTCTAATTCTAACAATGGCTATACGAATAATATTCCAACAAATATTGGTGGAAAGCTAATGATTGTTGGTGTTAATAATGACAGAGAAACATGGCAAGTCTAATGTGACAAGAATAGCAATCCCTGTAGCTGTTGTTTCAATATTACTTGTCTGTGCTGCTTCCTTTGGTATTTGGTTTTGTTTGAGCAGAAGACACATCAACAACTCCACTCACAAACAAAATCAGACATTCAGAGGTCAGAAAAGCTTAATTTTTTCAAACTCGCAACTTTATAGGTATCGATACACATTTTAGGTTTATTTGATCTTTTGATAGATGTCATGTCAGACGATTCTGGGATCGGAAATGTAGAATGCTTCAGCTTTACAGCTATTGAAGAGATATCAATGAGGTTTTCGCAAGAGAATAAACTAGGCCAAGGTGGTTTTGGCACTGTCTACAAGGTTCAAACTCTGACTTAAGCTCTTTCTTGTGCATTTTCATTTTGCAATTTAAATGAGCATGAAATTTTTGTATGGGTAGGGCATACTTCCCGATGGACAGCAAGTAGCAATCAAGAGGCTTTCAAAGTACTCGAGTCAAGGGATAAAAGAGTTTAAGACAGAAGTTGCCGTTGTAGCCAAGCTTCAACACAGAAACTTAGTCAGACTCTTAGGATTTTGTGTTGAACAAGAAGAGGGAATTCTGGTTTACGAGTTCCTGTCCAATCTAAGTCTGGACAAATTTCTTAATGGTATGAGTGTGTATATGGTTATATGATTATTTCAACTAACATGATACATCCAATTAGTGCCAACTAAAGAATTGTACACAGATTCTACTATGTCTGCTAAGTTAGACTGGAAAACCCGGATGAAGATCATACAAGGAGTGTCATGGGGGTTACGCTACCTGCATGTTGATTCTTTACTTACAGTTGTACATCGAGACCTTAAACCCAGCAACATCTTGCTCGATCGGGAGATGAACCCTAAGATTGCGGATTTTGGAATGGCAAAACTAGTCAAGATTAGTGACACCAAAGGGGATACATCCAGAATTGCTGGCACATAGTATGAACCCAATTCTAAAGTGACAAATATATCTATATGCTTTCATTTTGATAAATTTTATTGTTTGTTATAGTGGATATATGGCACCAGAATATGCCCTGAATGGAAGATTTTCTACCAAGTCTGACATGTATAGCTTCGGGGTTATAATTATGGAAATTATAAGTGGTAAAAGTATAAGCCAGTTCCAAGATACAGACAACGATCTTGACCTTCTACATCAGGTATGAAGTTATGTATATAAAAATAAGCCATTTTTCGAGTTCGCTTGAATATAACAGGTAACACAAGACTTTATTGGTGATTGTTGTTGCAGGCATGGATGGTTTGGAATGAAAAAACAATTGAAAGACTAGTAGACCCAAGTTTAGAAAATAATTATTCCAAAACTGAAGTTGAAAGATGTCTCCAAATAGGCTTACTATGTATCCAAGCTGATGCATCCAAAAGGCCGACCATTCGAGTGGTGGTTAGTATGCTTGAAAACTCATTCCTTGAACTCCCTTCTCCTTCCCCTCCAATAAGCCTTTTCCATTCCTCTGATACAAGTAATGTTACTGCGCATTCTCAAGGCGGAAAAACAGAATCTTCGATGTCTAGTTCAACTTGATCCATGATCCCTAAAGGTAGGGACGGGAGGCCAAGTTCGAACCTTCTCTTTGGATGCATTAATTGTAAACCTTATGGGTGAATGTGTTATATGTTAATGTAACTTGCGGACCACACTTTACCAAAAGGTAAGATTTTTTCATCCCAATCGTGTTCAATCTCGACGAAATTCAAGAAACAAAAACCTACAACTTTGAGGTCATATATCAACCTCGGGCTTGATCCGGGTGACACTGTTATGACCCTGAAATAATCCATTGATTACCAGGGTAGCCATGACTTGGCCATGGTACTGCTCAAAAATTGAAAGTGAAGGATAATTTGAGAAAAGTCTAACGATTAGCTTGATTAACTAATTGCAATTAGTTTGATTAGAAGTTTGCAATATCAGAGATGTAGATACTCAACTCCCAATCACCAGTCATGTATACACGATTCTAATATATAATAAGAAAGACCTTCCCCTTAGCAATTTGCATGAGTAGGATACCACTTGATACGGAATACTCAAATATGAAGTAATTAAGAGACTTATTCAACTGAATATGTTATCAATTGGTGATTCTGTAAACACGTATAGCAATTTGCAAGGAAAACATGTTTTCATTTCTCAAAGCATTCATCTTTTTCACTTTCTTGACAACATTCTTATCAGAGAATGTCATTTCTCAAACACTAATAGAGCCGATCTTCGATTGCGACAAAACCAATGGCGCCTATGCTCCCAACAGCTCGTACCACCGCAACCTTAAACTCGTCTTGGCTGACGTCACCAATCACTCTTCCACCTCCCTCTACTACGACTCCTTTTCAGGCGGTGGGGAAAAAGACCCCGCCACTTCCTACGCCCAGTACTACTGTCGTGGCGACATCTCGACGCGGTTGTGCCACGACTGCGTCACTTCTGCAACCAACTTTGCCTCCACCGAAGCCAAGTGCGTCGGGGTAATGACCGGGGTCGTTTGGTACAAGAATTGCACGTTGCGCTTCGAAAACGTATCCAACGTCGGGGTATATGACATTCATGGACCTCCGACTGGTGGCCTGACGAAGGCCCGAATTTGTCGGATCGGGCCAAATTCGAACCGGTGCTCACCGGCTTGATCAAGACACTCACCAAGGAGGCGGCGTAAGGCAGAGATCCAAGGGAGTTCGCTACCGGAGAAGCAAATGTGACCGGAAACGCAAACGCGACATTGTATGGTGCAATGCAGCCATACTATTACAGGGCTGCTTTGTGACGATTGTTTAACCGCCGGGCTGACGTATCTGGTCAACAACTTCTCTGGTCTACCTCGATTGCCAATTGTGGTACAGTCTTGCTCCTTTTCTACCTACTCTCTACCGAGGATCCGACGCCCGCTGCATCGGGTGCTCCCTCCGTGGCACCGACGATTTGTCCTAGGATATCGCCTCCTTCAGATTGATTCTTGTTTAGAATGATGATGTTGATACTAGCTATCCTAATAATAGTCAATATTTAATCTTGAGTCATATTCATATTGGCAGAGAAAGACGGCAAGTCTAACGTGAAAAGAATAGCAATTCCTGTAGCTGCTGTTTCAATAATACTGGTGTGTGTTGCTGCCTTTGGTATATGGTTTTGTTTGAGCAGGAGTCATATCAAGAACTCCACTCACATACAAAATCAGACACTTAGAGGCTAGGTTAGAAGAACTTTAATTATAATACTCACAGTCACGTAGGTATCAACAATACACGATTAAGTTTTTTTTATTTTATCTTGTCATAGATGTCATCTCAGAAGATATTGGCAACGGAAAGTTAGAATGCTTCAGCTTTACATCGATCGAAGAGGTAACGATGAAGTTTTCAGAAGAGAATAAACTAGGTCAAGGTGGATTTGGCACTGTCTACAAGGTGACACTACAAACTTTGATTTCTTCCTTGTCTATGTTTTCATTGTACAATTTAAATGAGTACGAAAAACTTTGTATGCACAGGGCATACTATTTCCCAAAGGACAACAAGTAGTAATCAAGAGGCTTTCTAAGAACTCTTGCCAAGGGATAAAAGAGTTTAAGACAGAAGTTGCCGTCGTAGCAAAGCTTCAAAACAGAAACTTAGTTACACTCTTAGGATTCTGTGTTGTATAAGAAGAGCGGATTCATGTTTACCAGTTTTTGACCAATCTAAGTCTTGAGAAATTTCTTAGCGGTATGATTATATGATTATTTCAACTAGCATCATATATCCAAGTGCTAACTAAAAAAAATTGTACACAGATTCTAATATGTCTGCTAAGTTGGATTGGAAAACCCGGATGAAGATCATTCAAGAAGTGGCATGTGGGCTACGATACCTTCATGTTGATTCTTCACTTACTGTTATACATCGAGACCTTAAACCCAACAACATCTTGCTCGATGAAGAGATGAACCCTAAGATTGCTGATTTTGGAATGACAAAACTGGTCAAGATTGATAACACCAAAGGGGGTATTTAGAATTGCTGGCACATAGTATGAATCCAACTTCAAAGTGACAAATGCATGCATACATACATAGTATAGGCTTTCATTTTGATTAATTTGTTGATTCTTACAGTGGATATATGGCACCAGAATATGCCCTGAATGGAAGATTTTCCACCAAGTCTGACATTTATAGCTTCGGAGTTATAATTCTGGAAATTGTAAGTGGTAAAAATATAAACCAGTTCAATGATGCAGACAACGATATTGACCTTCTACACCAGGTATGAATCTACATATACGATATGTCATTTTTCGAGAAAACGTCATGTAACACGAGGCTTTATTGGTGATTGCTGCTGCAGGCATGGAGGTTTTGGAATGAAAAAACAATAGAAAAACTAGTAGACTCAAGTTTGGAAAACATCTATTTGAAAAATGAAGTTGAAAGATGTCTTCAAATAGGCTTACAGGTGATGCAACCAAGAGGCCGACTATTCGAGTGGTGGTTAGTATGCTTGAAAATTCATTCCTTGAACTCCCTTCTCCTTTCGCTCCAATAAGCCTTTTCCATTGCTCCGATACAAGTACTGTTACCGTGCATTCTCAAGGCGGAAAAACAGAATCTTCGACGTCTAGTGGAATTTGATATTTGATGTATGATCTAGACCCGCCCTAAATGTCGCGGAGGGAAACACCAAGCTCAATCTTGATCCTTGTGAATTGATTGATGTTTAGATGATGCATTGCAACCCTTATTATGAATGAATGTGCTGTATGTTAGTCTTAAGTTCATGTAACTTGCAATATTGCATACCACGCATTTCCAAAAGATAAGATTTTTCATTCCAATCGTATTCAACAAAAAATCTCAAGGAAATTCAAGACACATAAAACTAAAAAATTTAAATTCATATATATCAACGTCTCATTGACTCCCTGATTTCCTCTTGAAAGCCCGCTCGTGGAACCCACCAAGCCCGGCACTTAGGGCCACAACCTCGGGCTTGATCCTGGTCACATTGTTATGACCCTGAAAGAATCCGTTGATCACCCGGGTAGTCATGACTTGGCCTCAGTACCATACCGAGACTCGCATGCTGTCGTGCTACACCGAGAGTACGGGATAGGATTGTAGAGTTTAGAGTCGAGTTCGCTAGGTTGTAGTTGTGGATGGAGGCTTCATCGATAAGGAATACGAGTTTGGTGGAGCGAAAAATTAATGACAGGTCTGACAAAATAAAACCCAAACGTTGAAAATCGGCGGTTTGCCGGTTTAGCTACGGTTATTAAAAAAATAAAAAAATAAAAACCGGTCCAGAACAAAACCGTCGGTTTACCAAACCGTCGGAATAAAAAAAATTTTAAAAAAACAATTTAAAAAACTAAAAACAAAGTTTTTTTTTAAAAAAATAATAAACCAAAACCGTCGCAAGCCGTCAGTTTGAACCGACGGTTTAGTCCGGTTCAAGTTTTTTATTTTTACAAACCTAAACCTAAACTTTGAACCGACGGAAACCTAAACCGGCCAAATCTAAACCGGCGGTTTGAACCAAACCGAGCCCATGTCCAATGCAACATACCGCGCAGTAGTTGAAAAGATAATTAGAGAGAAGATTAATTAATGATTTTGTTTTGTAAGCAAAGAGAGAAGAATAATGATCTTCTCCTTTAACAAAATAGGCTAAATTAAAACTGAATGATTACTTTCAGAAAAAGATTAAAAGTGAAAGATTAAGGTAATTACGGCTATTCATTCAATTCGTAACAAAGACTATACTATGTATACAGATCTATGTTCGATCGATCTATATTGCGATTAATGTATGTTTAAGTCTAGATTTATTATAAGATTTGATTTCAAAACAAAATCGTAAATGTTCTCACAAATTCACATCATTTTAACAAAATAAAATTGAGAATTAAATTTGAAGTTTTGTCTTCTTTTTTACGGTTCCAAAGTTGTATTGTTGAAGCCTTTTATACACAGATCTAGTGTAATATCCGTGCCTTGCACGAGATTTTTCTATAAATATTAATTTTAGATATAGAATTACTCGCAACGGTTAAAGATTTCGATACAAAATTTACAATTATAAATAAAAAATAAATAAAAATTATATAGTATTTTTAAATTTCATAAACATTTTTTTTTTTCTGTGAAGAAGAAAATTTATACAATAATATAAATTTGATTTAATTTCTTTTTACTTTTATAAATAATTTTGTTTTTGACGCCAATAATTGTAAAATTTATAAATATGATTTAATAGAAAATTTGTGTTTCAAATCTGAATTTTAAAATTTGATTTAAAAAGTATATTAGTAGGTAATATGAAACTTATGAATCTATAAATACTTAGAGATCAACAATCTAATTTATTTTCAAATATGAGAAAGGAAATTAGAGTGAACATAAGAAAATGATTTCATGTTTAAAATAAATATTTTATATAACAAAATAAATAACTATATATATTTCTAAGCAATAGAGATATGTTTGATATTATAGTGATTTTATGATTAGATTATAATTAAAGGATAAATAAAATCTAAATAAATAATATATATATACAATGTGTATATAAATCCTATAAATCCTATCACTAAATAATATATATTTTTAATGAAATTTTAAATAATATGGCCATCATCCAACTTAACCCTTGAAATTTAAGGCATCATTTTTTGACAAAAAAAGCGTGAATATATCATTAGATAAAGAGTAAAATTTTATTTTAAACAATGATATGTTTAATGAATCTTATTAACATTATGAAAGCATAATATAAAAATCAATAATCTCACCCTAAATTGTAGGATACGAGTAACACTAATTACAACTAAAAATTACAAAACAATTCATAATTGGGTGAAATGGAGACTAGACTCTTTTTGTAATGATGAGCATTAAGTAAGCTCCTTTTTATATCAATGGACAAAATAGGCTCCATTAACTTATCCTTAAACATTAAATGAAATGGCAAATTAGGAATATGAAATTACTTAAGCCCAAGTCCAATTGGTTTAATGAAAGTCCAAGACCAATTGTTTTAATGAAGGTCCAAGTATTTTAATAAAAGCTCAACCTCAATTGGTTTAATGAAAGCCCAATTGTTTTAATAAAAGCTCAAGCCCCATTGGTTTAATAAAAGCCCGATTGT
The DNA here is from genome assembly GCA_002319775.1 of Fagopyrum tataricum. NCBI lineage: Eukaryota > Viridiplantae > Streptophyta > Magnoliopsida > Caryophyllales > Polygonaceae > Fagopyrum > Fagopyrum tataricum. Next base: position 51,190,457 of record CM008285.1, read on the forward strand.
TTTAATAAAGGTTACGCTCAATACACAAGCTTCGGACAGGTCCCGATACACAAGCTTCGGACAAGTCCCGATACACAAGCCCATGCATAATTCGAGGTACACAAGGTCCGATGTACACAATGAACGTCGAAAGTACAAATATTGTAGTTTGTGGATTTCGAACTTTGGATGAGAGGCCCAATACAAAAGCCTAGGAAAAGTCCCAATATACAAGCCCATGCATAATTCAAGGTACACAATAAACGTCGAAAATAAAAATATTGTAGTTAGTGAATTTTGAACTTCGGATGAGAGGCCCAATACACAAGCCCATACATAATTCGAGGTACACAAGGTCCGATGTACACAATGAACGTCGAAAATGCAAATATTGTAGTTAGTAGATTTCGAACTCTGGATGAGAGGCCGTCCCTCCCACCCTTATACCAGCTAAACTATTTGAACTTGGTAATTTATTATTATTATTTTGAAGTTATACTTATTGTCTACTTACACAAACTAGTGTTACATAAATATAATGTCGAGTTACACACCAACTCCGAGGTACACAAGGTACGTCAAATTACACAAGCAAATCGAATTACACAAGCCAATCGAAGTACATAAGGAAGTTGAATCGAGTTACACAAGCCCAATCGAGTTACATAAGGAACATTGAATCGAGTTACACAAGAGAGGTTCAACCATCCGTTTTGCCTCTTTTGAAGTATCGGATGTGATGTAGTGTTCCATAAGGAACGTTGAATCGAAGTACACAAGGAAGCATATTTGCAAATATTGAAATAAACCAAGGTGATGTTATCCAAGTCACCTGCACTCCCAAGTAATCGAGATGATTTACTAGACCAAACGCGTCAACAAGGATATGAAACTTGATCCAGTTTCATCATTAGATGCGTAAGTTATTGTCATAAAATTAAATGATCATCCACGAGAACAAACTCAATCTAGGAAATAATTCATGCATCAGCTCTTCAAACACAAGTTGGTCCACTTGCGAAGACATAACTTCCCATTTTGTTATTATATATAAAGGATTGCATAAATTTGATAGTTCTGTTTAATTTAAACATGAAAAAAGTTGGATTTTATTGCATGCCCATGTATATGCAGTATGTTTGCATCAGAACTGAAAGTGCAGCAATCAACTACATGTAGATTACATACACAAGTGTAGACCATATACCTGAGATTCTATCATATCATATGTATAATATCCATCAAAGTAATCATCAATAATGGCCACCAATGCCCTGTCAAAGTTCAAGTTAAATGAAATGCTAAAGTGGAAGAGAAGACACATACATTTAAAAAAATACATCGGTAATAAAAATGGGATCTGTTAAACATACCAAAAAGAATTTTTCTCTGGGATAAAAAGAAGAAACAATCCAGCAAAGAAATTCATAGCCTGTAAGTTTCGCAAAGTTAAAGCTTAAGACATCAAGACAATGAGCTCATCAAAAGTAAGAATCTAAGATGATATAATTTTCTCTTCCTACTAAAATTCATCACAAGTTACCATTCCTGAACATCAATAAGAGCTTAAACTACATGCTAGTAGAAGAAACTCAAGATATAGCCCTTATTTAAGGCTTTAATTCATGAACATTGTGCTTCTTCAAGTATTTCATGGTTAAGTACATCAAGTAATTGCTACAAAAAGCAATACACCCTTAAAATCTAATCACATGCTAGCAAGTGAAACCTAATAAGAACTAACAAAAAGTGAATACAATACACAAGTGAAAAACACTCAAGTACTCTAGGGTTATATATACTGTAACATGCTTAGCATTTGGTTATGAGTTTGGAAACAATAACCAATAGGAATCAAAATATCAATTATACGCTAGCTACTTTCAGCTACAAGACAGGAAAATATTCAATCCAAACAATTGTAATATATCCTCATAATCCATGGGTGAAATTTTAGATGTGATATGCATAAACTCTATGCAATCAGACATGAGATTTGCAGGATGTATCATTACTATGTTCACAAGACAGACACGAAATCTCAATTTGTATGCTAAAAAAGTCAAGCTAGGATTAACGGAATTGCGGCCGGAATTGGGCACCACCAGCGATGGAGGCGGTCGGAGCTGACTCGAGGTGGCCAGTGGAGGGTTCGATCGGACCGAGACGAGCTATCAGAGGGCGCACTGCAGATCTGGGCTCGTGCAGGTCCGGCGGTGTGCGAACAAGCCTCGCGCGAGAGAAGGCGGCAGCAGGTATGGCTCGGTGGCGGTGGTCCTGGGCTCCGGCGGTGGCGTGAGCAGATGCAGTGCAGGTGACTCGCGCAGATCTGGGCGGAGGCTTGCGCAGGAAGAGGAGAAGACGGGTTGGCTCGCGCAGGGGGTCCGGTCTGGTGTTCCAACAACGGGGCGGCAGCGGTGGATTTGTCCGGCTCCGGCAGCAGCAGGTGGAGGTGAGGCTGAAGAAGAGCCGTTCGTGATTTTTTACGGGATGGAGAAATGCAGAAGGAGAGAGGAAATGTGAGGAGAGAGTAGGGCATAAAAGAAGTTAGGGTTTTTACTTTTTTAGTTCCTCTTATACCCCTCTAAATAATGGAGGTTAGATTTAAAATTTGTAAATAAAAATTGGAGGACCTACTTAGGATTAATAAAACAAAAAATGCCTTTCTACCTCATTTTTCTCTTCATAATTATATAGAGATATATTAAAAAAAAATTGACTAACACAATTAACGTAGTTAGGGAACAACATTAAAAAGAAAGATTTTGTGAAAATTTCTCAGTAATATATATTTTATGATTAACCTTTTCAATTCATTTTATAGTATTATTAATTTTTTTTGAAATAAATTTCGATTTTAAAACATAATTTTTAAATATTATTTCGGATGTGTTTTAAAAAATTCGAAATCAAAATAAAATTTGTTTAAATCTATCGATTTAGTTAGATGATATGAATAATTTTTTTAAATAGCTAAAATTTAAAATTTCAGTTATTTTTAAATAAATTAACAAGTTAAGAATTCCGATTACAAAATCCTTATAAATCTCCAATTTTAAAATATGTATTTAAATTGAATTTCGAATTTAGTTAAATAGTTTTATTTATTTTTAATTCCCGATTATAATTGATTTTAAATATATAATTAAACAATACTTTTTAATTATTGGGATTTCAGAATAAATTATTGAGATTTTAAAATTTAAAATAAAAATTTTAAATTGTCGAATTTAAAAAGATTTTGGGCTGAGGTTAATTTCTGGGAGGAAATGTGGCAAAAATTTCTTCTCTCTTAATATAATATATATATATATATATATATATATATATATATATATATATATATATATATATATATATATATATATATAAGATATATAAGATATAAGATAAGATATGATGATAATAATAATAATAATAATAATAATAATAATAATAATAATAATAATAATAATAATAAAAAAAATAAATAAATAAATAAATTTTATTAAAAAGATGTAAACCCATTTTTTAATAATCTAGATAAATAACTTTAGTAAAAAGATTTTGTTAGGCTTCGATAATAATTTATATTAACAACTTAAAATAATTAATTTTTTAAAATAATTTTTTAGACTGCGTTAAATTTGGTGCTGATACGTGAAAAGAGTTTCTTCTCCCTTAATATATAAGATATACAAGATAAGATTCTTTAGGAATTACATGTCATTTTCAATTTTGAACAATATATTTCTTCTGTAATATTATGCATGCACATGCAGCACATCCGTATGGAACCCATTCAAACCGTTAAAATTAGGATATAACATCACTAGATATAACTCATTATCAAACTTTATAATGTTGTACACACTTAACTCCCAATCATTAGTCATGTATACATAAAATTTAATGAGAAGAAATATATACACGATTCTAATATACAATTAGTATGACTTTTCCCTCATTTGATGAGTTGCCTTCCTGGTTCCTCCGCAGTAATATATTGAGCCCTGATGCAAGAGCAGTAACCACCTGGGGATTAGTCAACTATAGAACAAGAGACTTATTCAACGTCTGAATTTGAAGATTCGATCGCGAAAACATTGTTCTGAGTTGTGACTTGAATATATTATTAATTGGTTTTCTGATTTCTGTAAACATGTAGATGATGCTACAGCACTCACATATTTTCTTTGCTAACTTTCAGACTTTTCCATATTCTGTATAGCTTGCCCAAATGTTTTCCTTTTTCAAAGCATTCATCCTTTTCACTTTCTCGACGACGTTCTTAGCAAAGTATGCAACTGCTCAAACACCAACAGACCCGATCGCCATCGATTGCGACAAAAACAATGGCTTTTATGCTTCCAACAGCTCCTACCACCGCAACCTTAACATCGTCTTGTCCGATGTCACCGATCAATCAACCACCTCCCTCTTCAACGACTCGTCTTCAGGAGGTGGGGACCAAGACCCCGCCACTGTCTACGCCCAGTATTATTGCCGTGCCGACATCTCCACACAGTTGTGTCACGATTGCGTCACTTCTGCCGCCAACTTTGCCACCACCGGATCCCAGTGCGTCGGGATGATATCCGCGGTTTTGTGGTACCAGAATTGCACGCTGCGGTACGAGAATGAATCCAACGTTGGAGTGTATGACAATACGTGGACCCCCGACTGGTGGCCTACCGACGGCCCAAATGTGTCGGATCAGGCTAAGTTCGAACCGGTGCTCACCGGCTTGATTAAGACACTCATCAAGAAGGCCGCATACGGCGGAGATCCAAGGGAGTTCGCTACTGGAGAAGCGAATGTGACGGGAAACGCGGCGACGGTATATTGTATGGTGCAGTGCAGCCCTGATATGACGGGGCTGCTGTGTGAGGATTGTTTGACGGCTGGGGTGACGTATCTGGTCAACAACTTCTCCGGGCTACCTCAGCAGTTGTTTTGGTTCTATCCCGAATGCCAATTGAGGTACAGTCTTGCTCCTTTCTACCTTCTCTCTACCGAGGCTCCGACGCCCACAGCAACAGTTGCTCCCTCTCTGGCACCAGGTTTCCCCGGGATATTGCCTCCTTCAGGTGTTTCTGATAGTTGATATGATCTGACTTATTGATTAACCTAACAATAATTATCCCAATAATAGTCAATTTGTAATATTGAGTTATATTCAAATTGACAGAGAAAGATGGCAATCCTAACGTGAAAAGAATAGCAATCCCTGTAGCTGTTGTTTCAATATTACTGGTGTGTGCTGCTGCCTTTGGTATTTGGTTTTGTTTGAGCAGAAGACATATCAACAACTCCACTCGCATACAAAATCAGACACTCAGAGGTTAAAGGATTTTGAATTATAATACTCTAATGCAATTAATATTGGTATCAATACAACATTAAGTTTATTTGATCTTTTGATAGATGTCATCTCAGAAGATTCTGGGATCGGAAATGTGGAATGCTTTAGCTTCACAACAATCGAAGAGGTAGCAATGAAGTTTTCACAAGAGAATAAACTAGGCCAAGGTGGATTTGGCACTGTCTACAAGGTGACCACTTCAAACTCTCACCTAGGCATCTAGCTCTTGCTTGTGTGTATTTTCACCTTGCAACATGAAAACTTTGTATATGTGACAGGGCATACTACCCAATGGACAGCAAGTAGCGATCAAGAGGCTCTCAAAGTACTCAAGTCAAGGGATAAAAGAGTTTAAGACAGAAGTTGACGTCGTAGCAAAGCTTCAACACAGAAACTTAGTTAGACTCTTGGGATTCTGTGTCGAACAAGAAGAGCGGATTTTGGTTTACGAGTTCTTGTCCAATCTAAGTCTTGATAAATTTCTAAATGGTATGATTATATGATCATTTCAACTAGCATCATATATATATATATCCAATTAGTGCTAACTAAAAATATTATACACAGATTCAACTAGGTCTGCTAAGTTAGACTGGAAAACCCGAACGAAGATCATACAAGGAGTGGCATGGGGGCTACGATACCTTCATGTTGATTCTTTACTTACCGTTGTACATCGAGATCTTAAACCCAACAACATCTTACTCGATGAGCAGATGAACCCTAAGATTGCGGATTTTGGAATGGCAAAATTGGTCAAGATTGATGACACCAAAGGGGATACATCTAGAATTGCTGGCACATAGTATGAACCCAACTCCAAAGTGACAAATATATATATATACATATACTTTCATTTTGATCAATTTTGCTGTTTCTTATAGTGGATATATGGCACCAGAATATGCCCTGAATGGAAGATTTTCTACCAAGTCTGACATTTATAGCTTCGGAGTTATAATTCTGGAAATTATAAGTGGTAAAAGTATAAACCAGTTCCATGACGCAGACTGTGATCTTGACCTTCTAAATCAGGTATGAATCTACATATACAATAGGTCATTTTTCGAGTTCACAAGATCCATCATTTAACACAAGACTTTATTGGTGGTGGTTGTTGCAGGCATGGATGATTTGGAATGAAAAAACAATTGAAAGACTAGTAGACCCAAGTTTAGAAAACAATTATTCGAAAACTGAATTTGAAAGATGTCTTCAAATAGGCTTACTATGTGTCCAAGGTGACGCAACCAAGAGGCCGACAATTCGAGTGGTGGTTAGTATGCTTGAAAGTCCATTCCTTGAACTCCCTTCTCCTTCTGCTCCAATAGGCTTTTTCCCTTTCTCTGATAGCAGTACTGTTACTGCGCATTCTCAAGGCGGAAAAACAGAATCTTCAATGTCTGGTTGAATTTGATCCATGATATACATGTTCACAACCGAGTCATGAGTACGTCGGTTTTAATAAACAACGTTTAAATGAATTGTAATTAAACCTTATGAATGAATGTGCTATATATATATGTATGTTTGTCTTTAGTCGATGTAACTTGCGAGCCACGCATTCCCAAAAGGTAGAATTCTTCATTCCAATCGTGTTCAACAAGAAATCTCGAGGAAATTCATGAAACATAAAACCAAAAACAAGACAACTTTGAATTCATAAATCAACATCACATGTTGTAGAGTGAAACCTCTTCAAATCCGAATAAACCACCACAGGAGTGCATTGCACTGTAAGCTTATGACTTACTGAGTACAATTTTGTGAAAGTTTTGTAATTTTGGAATGTTTGTTTGTCTTTGGTAACATAACCTTTTTATTATCTTAGATTTTTGGAGAGGTTTGTTAGGAGTTGTTTTGCGAGATTTTACAAAGTTAATGAGAATAGCATTTGGTAAGTTAGTGTGTAGCATTTCAATTTTTTCTTCCGGCTTAACGTTTTATCATGCCTCTCTTATATTATAAATATATTTTTACTATTTGACCATTTTGGTAATTTCATTCTAAAAAAAAATAACTACAAATCTTCATTCTAAACCACAAATAGATATTTCATTAGGTTCTCAAATTTTACAAATTTTTTTTATAAACTATACAAATAACTATCCAAAAAATCTCGACTAACAAAAAAAATCTTGTGTTACCAAAATTATGAAAACGATAATTTATTCTAACAATTAATGGGAAAAAATGAAGCAGAATTTATCCCAGCAAAACGATATGAAATGAAACTAGTATTTTTCATATATGTATGATAAAAAGTTTTTTTGGTAAGCTATGTATGATCAAAGTTTGCATTAATTCCTACCAAAATATATATAAAAAAAAAAAAGTTAACATTAATCTCCGTGTTTATTTCATTGAAAAGTTAATACTCTTTAAATGAGTCTCGCTAGTCGCTAGTACACCTTTTAGGGTGTAAATTATTGGACGGACAGATAATACCTGTATTTTTTAGGACGTGTTTTAAGGGAAAATATATGTGTAATATCTGCTAATAATATGATAAGAAGTATAATTAAGCATGAGACATGCATGTCACGTCTTAAATGATAGCGGAGACATCTTTACCTAGACTCTTGTTATATAGTAGTCACTTTATGACTCTTGGTTACAAGGCTTTGAATTTGTGAGGAATATTCAAAAAAGTATCTCTCTCTGTGAGGTTGAGGTAGTTCGTCTCCATGAATTTGTGAGGAATATTCAAATTTATGAGGGTATTTAAAATTAAAAAGTATATATCTTCTGTTTATTGGTAATGATATGATGATAAAGTGTACGTGGTATGACACTTAGATCAGATTGCTGACTTATTCACCGAAACTCTTGTTAGTGGTGTGCTCATCCACTTAAAATTATGGGGAATATTATGATCGATAGTTATATCATGTATATTTTATAAGTTAAAAAAATTGACAAGTCTCCGTGCATTGTACCAGTACTTATGTACTTTAGTGTACCCTTCATTAATGAGAAAAGTCCTCCGTGTCCATCGTAATATAATATACTGAGCCTCCCGTACGTGATAGGCTGATACAAAAGTAGCATACCACTTATGAAATAACCAAATATAAAATAAGAGAGATGGTATATTTGCGGGGCTAATTAACTTTCAATCATACTTCCCTTTTAATGTTATAGCTTGCAAGTAATTCTAAGAAATGAAATGTTTCCCTTCGGGAAAGCATTCATCTTGATCACGCTGTTAGCAAAGTATGTGACTTCTGAAATACCAACAGAGCCGACATTCCACGCCATTAACTGCCACACAGACAACGGCGTCTATGCCTTGAACGGCACGTACCACAAGAACCTTAACACCGTCTTGTCTGACCTGACCGACCATTCCCCCACCTCACTCTACTACAACTCCTCTTCAGGGGGTGGGGAAGATGACCACGAAACTGCCTACGCCAAATACTACTGTCGTGGCGACATCTCCACGCAGTTGTGCCACGACTGCGTCACTTCTGCCGCCAGCTTTGTCTTGGACAGAGCCCCGTGCCTCGGAGTAAGGTCCGGGATCGTGTGGTACAAGGAGTGCACGCTGCGGACGAGAATAAGTCCAATTTTGGGGTATATGACAACCCGTGGGGCTCCTCCGCAACTTTCCAAATCCCAGACGAATTGGAACAGACCGAATTCGATCCGGCCGTCAAAGGTTTGTTCGAGACACTCATCCATAAGGCCGCATATGATGGGGATCCAAGAGCGTACGCTACTGGGGAAGTGAATGCGACGGGAAACAATACGGAGACGGTATATTGTTTGGTGCAGTGCAGCCCTGATACTAAAGGGTTGTTGTGCGAGGATTGTCTAACGCTTGCTCTGGCGGATGTGGACGACTTGACTGGGAACCCTACGCTATTGCGTTGGTTCTATCCGCAATGCCAATTGAGACTCGATCTTGATCTTTTCTACCTGCCATATATTCCCCAGGTGACACCCACATCTCCCGGTGATGCTACCTCAGGTGATTCTTATATATCTATTAAAGATATTGTGTTTTTATTTTTATGGTGTAAACTGCACATTCTATCTCTGTCAAGATATACATTATGAAGAGATGCAGACTCCATAATTCCAAACTCTAATAATAATAAACTACATTAAAGAATATAAAATTACAAACAAAAAAAAGAAAGAAAATGAATGAGCTGAGTGTGCTCTAAATACTGATTTATCTTTCTATTGGCAGAGAAAGTTGTCAACTCTAATGTGACAAGAATAGCAGCTGGCAAGTCTAATGTGGCAAGAATTGCAGTCCCTGTAGCTGTAGCTGTAGCTTCAATATTACTTGTATGTGCTGCTTCTTTTGGTATTTGGTATTATTTGTGCACAAGTCGTATCAACAACTCCAGTCACATACATAATCAAGCATTCAGAGGTTATTTGAATTATAATACTCGCAACTTTTATATGTATCAAGTAAAGCATAATACTCAAGTTTCTTTCATCTTCTCATAGATGACATCCAAGAAGATTCTGGGATCGGAAATGTAGAATGCTTCAAGTTTACAGCAATTGAAGAGGCAACAATGAAGTTTTCGCTAGACAGTATACTAGCCCAAGGTGGATTTGGTACCGTCTACAAGGTAATCACTTCAAACTAATTCTTTTCTGCGAAATTAATAGACGTGGACATTACGAGGATAAATTTGTATGGACAGGGCATACTTATCAACGGACAACAAGTAGCAATCAAGAGGCTCTCAAGGTACTCAAGCCAAGGGATAAAAGAGTTTAAGACAGAAGTCGCCGTGGTTGCAAAGCTTCAACACAGAAACTTAGTTAGACTCTTAGGATTCTGTGCTGAACAAGAAGAGCGGATTCTTGTTTACGAGTTCCTGTCAAATCTAAGTCTTGACAAATTTCTCTTTGGTATGAATATATGTTTATTTGATTATTTCTAACTCAGCATGATATATATCGTTGCTAACTACAGAATTGCACGCAGATTCTACTATGTCTTCTAAATTAGACTGGGAAACACGGAACAAGATCATAAAAGGAGTGGCATGTGGGATTCGATACCTCCATGTTGATTCCTTACTTACCATTGTACATCGAGACCTTAAATCCAGCAACATCTTGCTCGATGAGCAGATGAACCCTAAGATTGCGGATTTTGGAATGGCAAAATTAGTCAAGATTGATGACACCATAGGAAATACTTCTAGAATTGCTGGCACATAGTATGAAACCCTACTACTCCAAAGTGTTATATACTTTGATTTTGATGAATATTGGTTAAATGAGCAACCTTGATGTTTCTTACACAGTGGATATATGGCACCAGAATATGCAATGATTGGAAGATTTTCTACCAAGTCGGATATTTATAGCTTCGGGGTTATAATCGTGGAAGTTGTAAGTGGTATAAGTGTAAACCATTTCCATGATGCAGACAACGGGCTTGGACTTCTACATCAGGTATATATGACATTACATTCAAGATAGGTCTGATTTGAGTTCGTTTGCACGAAATTTAACTTGATGATTGCTGTTGCAGGCATGGAGGAATTGGAATGCAAATGCCATTGAAAGACTAGTAGACCCAAATTTAGACAGCAATTATTCGAGAAACGAAGTTGAAAGATGTATTCAAATAGGCTTACTATGTGTCCAAGGAGATGCAGCCAAGAGGCCGACAATTCGAGACGTGGTTAGTATGCTTGACAACCCATTCCTTCAACTCCCTTCTCCTTCCGCTCCATCAAGCTTTTTTCACAGCTCTGATATAAGTACTGTTACCGCACATTCTCAAGGCGGGCAATCCGAATCTTCCATTTCTAGTTGAATCTGAACCCAACCACCAAACTCAATATCTTGATCCCCTTGAACGGATTGATGTAGATTGTTTAGTCTCATTTATGAAACATCGGACACACGTTTGTAACCCTTATGAATGAATGTGTTATATGTTTGATGTCGCTTACGTACCAGGCATTCCCAAAAGGTAAGATTCTTCATTCCAATCGTGTTCAACAAGAAATTTCGAGGAAATTCAAGAAACATAAAACAAAAAAACAAGACAACTTTGAATTCATACATCAACATCACATGTTGTAGAGTGAAACCTCTTAAAATCCGAATAAACAACCACAGGAGAGCATTGCACTGTAAGTTTATAATTCCCTGATTTCCACCTCCCAACCCTAAACCGTACCCTCCCGTTGACTCCGACAGTCAGTTTCACGGCACCTCCGGTCCTCTCCCTCCTGAAAGCCCGCTCACGGAACCCACCAAGCCCGACATTTTGGGCCACGATCTCGGGCTTGATCCGGGTCACATTGTTATGACCCTGAAAGAATCCGTTGATTACCCGGGTCGCCATGACTTGACCTTGGTACGATACTGAGACCTGCATGCTCTCATGATACACCGAGAGTACGTGGCTAGGGTTGGAAACCCTAAAGGCAAAGTCGAATGTGGAATTTAGAGTCGAGTTCGCTAGGTTGTAGTTGCGAATGGAGGCTTCGTCGATAGAGAATACGAGCTTGGTGGGGCGAAAAACGTGCCAAGGGATGAGGACTATTATGCCCGTGAGTACCATTATGGCTAGGATAGCTAGGGCTACGTTTCGGGCTACGGTCGGGTGGTGTGGACCGATGGATCGGGTATTGGTGGTTGATGGGTTTGGATGCTTCCCACCGGCCATTTTGATATCTTTTTGAATGAATGGCAAGAATTTTGTTGTAGGTGCTTATATACCAAGTGAATTATTATTTATTAAAAAAGCGTTGATTATGTACTTTTGAGTTGTCATATTTAGAACCTTGTTATGCAACTTTGACGACTTTTCTTGCATGAAACTCAAGAGATCTTAAGTGGGGTTTCGTTTATGCAACTTTGATATGTTTCCAAATTCCAATGAATCGACTTGCTTTGCCATCAAGATATTCTTCAATGTGGATTTAAGAAAGGCCAAAATAATAGCGTAGCATTCTGTCTATATCTACTCTATGAACCACTTTCGTCACCGTCTGTCAACGTCATTGGCTGCACCTAAACCTGGGCAAACCCGGAATAGATCGAGCATTATAAGGGCTGTACTTATTTTAAAAATAAAAAAAAATTTGCCCGTTTTTTCGGACTAGACTCGGGTCAAGTCCGAATTCCGGACCTAAGGGAATGTCCATACCCACCCGTGGTGAACTTTGGGTCCGGCTTTTCGGTCTGAACGGACATGTACCCTTATTCATACCCATCCATTTATCCAGGCTGAGGCTGACCCGACTTTGCCCAACTCTAGGCTACACCATCTATCATTCAACGGGTGATCGGACCAACGGATTTCATCTACATATTGATGACCAATAATTATATGACTATTGTGATCTTACATTATGTTTTTAAATTATTTTTTATATACTCGCCCGATTTTTTCGATTCGAGTTTAACTATCCACGATAGTGTGTCTCTAGTTATTCATTTGCATTATTTGTTGTTTATACATTTAAATAAACAAATAAGTAATACAATGTGAATATGTACGGACAATATAACAAACCTTCTAGACAATTTTACTTTTTATATTAAATAAAAAAAAGATATTTAATGTTTTAAATTGATGATAAGATTGAAGTGAGGGGGTGAGTTAGAAACTCGGATTTTTTTCTAAAATAATAATAAAAAGAAAATAATTTTTGAAGTTAGGTATGGAAAAAAACTAATTTCGGGAATAGGAAGTCAGTGGAAGTTCGAATGGGAGTCGCCGGCTGGGATTGCGAGTTATCGAATAACTCGCAGTTTCAGCCGACCAATTTTTTTAATTTTTTTTTTTCAAAAAAAAAATTCAGCGAAAATAATTTTAAAAATAACCGATCAATATTAAATTATAAAGTTTTTTTTAAACAAAAATGTCGAGAAAGTCGCCGTTTTAGACGGTGACTTCCTCTTTTTTTAAATAAAAAAATTCCAGCGATTATATTAAATTATAAAGTTTTTTTTTAAATGACGAGGCTTTTTAAAAAATAAATAAATTTCACTGCCTTCCATGTGATTTTAAAATTCCATGTGATACTGAGTTTTAAAATACTCTCTCTTTTTATTATTATTTTAAATGACGATGCTCTTTTTTAAAATACTCTCTTTTTAAAATACTCTTTTTTTTTAAATTACTCTCTTTTTAAATGACGAGGCTTTTTTTATAAATGACGAGGCTCTTTCTTTTTATTATAATTTAAAATTTTCATGTGATTTTGAAAAAGAAAAAAAAAGAAAGTCGCCGTCTAGACGACGACTTTCTTTGTCAATTAAAAAAAAGAAAATAAAGTCGCCGTCTAAGACGGCGACTTCTTTGTAAAAATTAAAAAAAAAAAATTGGCCGGCTGAAACTGCGAGTTATTCGATAAATCGCAGTCTCAGCCGGCGACTCCCACCCGAACCTACACTGCCTTTCTATTTTCAGAATTAGTTTTTTTCATACCTAACTTCATAAATTATTTTCTTTTTATTATTATTTTAGAAAAAAATCCTAGAAACTCAAGAGTTGCACTAAACTTATTCATTTATTTAAGATGAACTAGGTACACCTATATATTTGTCAAGGCATGCGTATCCTAATTGATATACCATCATCAAAAAATAAATAGCTTAAAATAGTTATTTTATCAAAAATTAAATAGCTTAAAATAGTTATTTTTATTAAGTTCGTATTATAAATTTCTATAAATCTACTTTAGCATCGGTAAATAGGTCATATGGTGAGTACTGAAGGGGATAGTTGATAGAAAAAACTACACAAAATTACCGTTTATAACTACTCTTTTTCAAGAAACCATTTTTTATAAATTTTTTAGTATAAAATCATCCTTAATATTCATATATTTGCAACAAACCACCCCTTATAATTTTGTTGGTATAAAACAACCCTTAATCTTTAAATATTTACAGTTAACCACCCTATACTAGCTAAAATTACATCAATAATCTAAAATCGAAGCAGAAATAAAGTAATTTTTCATTATTAGTATCAATATCATCATCAACTTCAATATTTTGTTAAGTATTATCATTCATAGTAGAAAAATAATTCAAAAATAAAATAAATTATCAACCATGTATATATCAAAAATAATACAAAATTTTAAAAATTAGTAATTCATACACAAATTATCGCCTACAAAATCAATTCTAATACAGTCTCAACTCCGGCTAAATCGATGACGTGGTTATCGGATTTTTAAAAAAAAAACTCGTCATTTTTTTATTTGACCAATAAATTTTTTTACCATTTTTTATTTTTAAAAATTCCAAAAATAAATGTACGGAAGTTTTATGGGTTAAAAAAATCCCAATAAATTTTGGATTATTTTTGGTATATGGATAATAATTTATTTTTCCATAATTTTTCGTTATTGGTTATCACAAACCAATTTGGGTAAAAATATATGTAAGTTTAGTTTTTTTTTTTTCCGTAGCTTTTCGTTGTTGGTTTATTTGGGATAATCTGTGTACTAGTTAATAATTTTTAAATTTTGGATTATTTTTGTTACATGGATAATAATTTTATTATTTTTTATTATTATTTCTATATTATAAATTATAATAGTTAATCAAACATTGAAAATAATTATTATATTAATAATAATTATGGAAAATTACCTTAACTATGCTTAATTTTAAATTATTTGATGTAATTTTAACTAGTATAGGGTGGTTAATTGCAAACATTATAAAATCAAGGGTGGTTTTACACCAAAAAATTATAAAGGGTGGTTTGTTGCAAATATATGACTATTAAGGGTGGTTTTATGCTAAAAAATTTATAAAGGGTGGTTTATTGCAAGAGAGTGGTTATTAAGGGTGGTTTTGTGTAGTTTTTTCTAGTTAATATCTAAGTTTGAATGAGAAACTGAGAATACTACATGACTATGTTCGATAGACTTAAAAAAATTATTTGAAATTATAATTTCGCAATTATTTTATTTACTCAAGAATATAGAAAAACACCAACGTTCATCACCTACCATAATCATTTTACAAAAAATTTGTAATAATTTCATAATAATTTTTTCACCAAATAAACTAATTGATTCACAAAGTTGCAATAATAAGCGTGTTCAAGGAAAAAAAAAACAAAGAAAGAAAGAGAGAAGGTGGGGCGCATATACCTTTGGAAGATCCTAACCAGCCAATATATTATGTTGCATGTGTTACACCATTATTTTATTATACCAGGTTGCATCCGCGTACATTACACGCGGGAGTGTGAGAGCAAATTTGTCCGTGATGGGCATGCATAGAACAAACAAGAATTTCGAAATACAATACATAGAGAACACGTGTCTTTTCATTCAAATTGTAGTTCAAATACACACAACATTGAGCTTCATTATGCGTATACGAGCGGGAGATGCTTTGGTGCTCCGGATTTTGCTTTCCAGGTTGATTCCTTTAGGGCAGGCACGAGCACAATTTAATATTGTGTGGCATCTATAGATCTTGAATTCATCATTCATATCAACAAGTCGTTCTTTGGTGTATTGTTATGCTCTCATAAGAAGAGATCACTCACGATACACAACCAAATTAGGTGCCGAAAGTAAAACCATTGTGTGAGTTATGATATAAAATCTTTACTCGTCTAGCTCTTGTTGAGGCAAGGCTCAGCCTATCAGCCATGCATATTCTTCCCTTAATACTAATATGGTGCACAACCACCCGTGATGCAATAGGTGAGGTACTTGTTATTAAGCTCGGATTGAGAAGACTTTCAACTGATGATTGTATTTGATGATTGATCGTAGTATATATATTACATAGAATGTGCAGAAGATAAAAGCCCTAAAAATGAGGGAAAATAGGTAGAAGATACATGGTTGTGATTGTGTGTGTTGCTGAATAATAGATACATATCCTAACATCTCTTCACCCCCTGCAAGATCAAGGGCGGGACACACTTAAAGCTTGGAACGCAGCCAACTGAGGCGATCTTTGCTTAAAGCTTTGGTGAAGATATCAACGAGTTGATCCGTAGTAGAGACATGACTGATATTTAGAACACCAGAATCAACTTGTTCCCGAACAAAATGAAAGTCTAGACGAATATGCTTGGAGCGGGAGCTGATGTCTGGGTTTTTGCACATAAAAGTGGCGTCTATGTTATAACAAATAAGGGTAGGAGAGAGCTGCAATAGTACCTGAAGATCTCGAAGATGTTGTTGCAGCCAAAGGAGCTCAGTGGACGTGTGGGCTAGTGCACGATATTTGGCTTATGTGCTTGAGCGAGCCACAACCTTCTGTTTGCATGAGGTCCAATTGACCAGATTCCGGCCATGAAAGTTAGCAAACCCATATTGTGATCGACTGTCATTGATATTAGAGACCCATCCTGCATCTGAGTAGGCTAGTAAACGTGGAGAAGAAGAGGAATGGAAATGAAGGCCGAGAGTGATGGATCCCTGTAGATAACGCAAGATGCGTTTGACGGCTTGCAAGTGCAACATAGTAGAGGAGTACATGTACTAGGAAAACACGATTGACTGCGAAAGCGATGTCGGGGCGAGTGATAGTTGTGTACTACAAGGAGCAACAATTTGACGATAAAGAGTAGGATCAAGAACGAGGATACCTTCTTTGAGGAGCCGGGTAGATGTGTCAGCAGGATTGGAAATAGGCTTGGCATTGGTCATGTTGCTCATGAGCAGGATGTCCTTGATGTAGTTACTTTGTGAGAGCGAGAAGCCTTTTGGTGATCTATGAATCTGTAGACCCAAAAAATGCTTAATAGGGCCAAGGTCCTTGAGAGAAAATGTTGAATTCATAGTGGTAATAAACTTGTTGATGAAGTCCGAATTGTTGCCGGTGATAATGAAGTCGTTAACGTAAACCAGAAGATAAGTAGTGATCCTGGAAGAGGAATGAACAAACAATGATGTTTCGGATTGGCAGGCTCGAAAACCATGGTTGACGAGATAAGACCTGAGCTTTTTGAGCCAAGCCCAAGACGCTTGCTTAAGACTATACAGAGCCTTACGTAACCGGCATACATAGGTGGGATGATAGCTATCCCTAAACCCCTTCGGTTTCTCCATGTATACCCGCCTCTTCTTGAAGGTCATCATTGAGAAAGGGCGTTGTTAAAATCGAGTTGCCTAATGACCCAACCTTTTTATAGAGCAATTGAGAGAACAAGACGAATAATTGTGGGTTTTATAACCGGACTAAACGTGTCAAAGTAGTCGATGCCCTCCTCTTGGTTAAACCCTTCTGCGACCAATCTTGTCTTGTAACGATCGTTTGATCCATCCGGGTGTCTTTTAATCCTGAACACCACTTAAAACCAACAAGATTAGTGTGCATAGATCGAGGAACAAGAGACCAAGTGTTATTTTTCAATAGAGCTTCATATTCTTGATTCATTGCAAGTTGCGAACATTCATGTTTGAGATCTTGTGAGATGGTCTGGGTTGGGTCAATTGGTGGTGGTGAGAGAGTGTTAAGGAGAGCACGGGGGCGAAGTGAGTTGGTACGAGCTCTAGTGGTCATCAGGTACTGACTTTTGTCAGCAAGCCTATAGTAGTTGGGAACATTAGAGGAGGAGGGACAATCCTTTGCGTGACAGGGGATGGTGGGAAGTTGATAGTATGGTGGAGGACAAGGAGTGTGGGGAGATGGCGGTAAGTGTACATGGAGAGATGGAGGTGGCGATTATTGAGGTGCAACGGCCATGTCAAGGAGAGTGTGGAGGATGGTAGGAGATATGGTGGAGGCGGTGGACAATTGGCAAGAGGAGGTGGGTTTGAAAATGAAAAAACCGCTTCATGGAATATAACGTGTCAAGAAATGTAAACCTAGGAAGATGGTTTATGAAGACACATATATCCTTTATGTGAGGAACTGTAACCAAGAAATACACAAGGTAAAGAGTGAAAATCCATTTTTCATTCATTGTATGGTCGTAAGAAAGGAAAGCAAAGGCAACCAAAAACCTTAAGAAAATTGAAATATGGAGTTTTGTTGTATAATTTTTGGTACGGAGAGATACAAAAGATTGGGGGCAATGGTGCTATTGTGAAGATAGGTAGAGGCTTTGAAAGCGTGCTCCCAAAACTGTTTGGGAAGCAATGATTGTGCAAGGAGGGTGAGGCCTTTTTCGATGATAACTTGGTTACGGCGCTCAACCGCACCATTTTGAAAAGGAGTGTATGGACAAGAAATGCGGTGTGTAATGCCAAGATGAGCAAGCAAAGTAGCGACGGGTTGAAATTCACCCCCCTCCGTCAATTTGAAGACGTTTATGGTGCAATCAAATTGTGTTTTAATCATTGCATTAAAATTTATGAAAGTTTCCAAAACTTGAGGCTTGTGTTTTAAGAAGTAGATCCACACAAATTTAGTACATTCATCCATAAACAAAACAAATTAGCAATTTTCATTAATGGAAGAAAACGGTGAAGGGCCCCAAACATCTGAATAAATGAGATCAAATGGTGGTGAGGGTGGAGACAATAGTTGTCTTCCACAAGGAGTACGTATCCCTGGTGAGTTTGATACTCAATGTTGGGATCTGAAATTGAATATTGGGAGAATCCATGTCAACAGCAAGAAGGAGAGACTGATTTGCGTTCAATGACAACATTAGGGGGGGAAATTTGTTATTGAAGCTCTGATACCATATAAAGCTCATATTGAGAAGACTTTCAACTGACGATTGTATGCGATGATTGGTCGTAGTATATATATTACATAGAATGTGTAGAAGATGAAAGCCCTAAAAATGAGGAAAAATAGGTAGAAGATAATATGGTTGTGATTGTGTGTGTTGAATAATAGATACATATCTAACAACTCTTTACTAGCTTGTGACTCATTTTCCCTATGCAAGGTCAATACTTGAGTTAAATGAAATGTTGCTTTTCACTTTCATAAATATGCTCCCACCTCCATATCCTATAAATGTTAGCAAAATCTAAAGGCTAAAATACCAACAACAAAAGGATAAAGAACCAATTTACAGCTCCAAGGATTTGAAAATAGTCATAAGAAGAATTACATCCGAAGTAGAACCTCTTTGTTGAATGAGGGGCCTTCAAGACTAATCTTAGTGTGAGTGAAGTTACAAAAACGCTCGAAGTTTTACCCAACTATAGATAATGGAGTGGAATGAAGGTACTTGAGTTCATTATCTCTTTTATTTATATATATATATATATATATATATATATATATATATATATATATATATATATATATGTATAATTGTGTAAGCCGTTCAAGTGATTGCTTTTGAGCATCGTCTGGGACCTCCAGTTTATCATGCATTTAAGCCATAAAAAGCCTACTAACATCAACCGACGATACTTAGCACAACCAGAGGGTACAAAGGACTTTGTGGTGTACGGCGATGCATCCAAGTTGGGTTGAGATGTGTGTTAATGCAAAGGGGTAAGGTTATTGCGTATGCGTCTCACTAGCTGAAGACGTACGAGGAGAACTACCCGACACATGACCTTGAGTTAGTTGCAGTGGTGCATGCCCTTAAGATCTGGTGCCACTATTTGTATGAGACTTCATGTCAGATGTTCACAGACCATAAACGTCTAAAATACATATTCACTCAGCGGGAGTTGAATAACCAAGAAAGAATATTGCTTGAGTTGATTAAGGACTTCGACTTGGAAGTTATGTACCACCCGGGGAAGGCGAAAGTAGTTGCCAACACATTGAGTAGGAAGACGCTTCATGAGAAGGTTATAGCCCGGTTAACTGCTCAACTTGAGTTATAGAGGAACCTAGCCCGGCTGGAGGTAGAGATCCAGTTTTCAGACACCGATCGACACATAGGCGCTTTGGAGCATGTGTCGGACTTGTTGGATGAGATCCGACAGAAGTAGGACAGTTGCCACACTATATCCAGGATCCGGGAGAGGATGTCCCAAGATGACGCACCGTAGTTTGTGTAGGTGCCGATGGAGTGATGAGACGCTAGAGGTGTGTTTGTGTATCTTTGGATGAGGGAGCTTAGATAGAGGATATTGTAGGAGGCTCACTTTACCCTTTACTTGGTACACCCAAGTGCTAGTAAGATGTACCGACGTTCCTACTAGTGGAGTGGTTTGAAGCCAAATGTGACCAAATTTATGGCTTAGTGTGCAACCTACCAGCAAGTCAAGATTGAGCATCACCGACCTAGAGGAGAGATCCACCCACTACCGGTCCTGTAGTGGAAGTGGGAGGATATATCTATGGGTTTTGTCACTGGGTTGAGACCTAGCAAGAGCTTTGATGTTATTTGGGTCGTGGTGGATAAACTCACCACGACTGACCGTTTCATCCGTGGGATGGGAGACATGGCTGGTGAGTCGTCTAGCAGAGGAGTTCACGAGGAAGATTGTGAGAATGCATGGGGTGCCATGGACCATTATCTCAGATAGAGATGGACGGTTTACTTTGAGATTTTGGGAGCAGGTCCACACTGCTTTGGAGGCTAGCCTGCATTTCACCACCGCCTACCACCCTCAGTTAGATGGACAATCTAAGAGGACCATCCAGACCTTGGAGGACATGCTAGGAGCCTGCGTGCTTGACTGGGGTCAGGTATGACCAGATCACCTTCCTCTAGTGGAGTTTTCATACAACAATAGCTATCATGTGTCTATTGGTATGGCTCCCTACGAGGCACTATACGGACGGACGTGTCGTGAACCCCTATGTTGGGAGGATGCTAGCAAGGCTGAAGGAGTCACTCCGGAGTAGATACAGGACGATATGGCACGGGTAGCCCTGATTCGGAAGCGTATGCTAGTAGCTCAGAGTCGTCGGATTTCATATGCTGATAAGAAAAATCGACCCCTAGAGTTACGAGTTGGCTCACATGGATGGTTGACGCGAGGCGTCAGGCGCTTCTGCATCAAGGGGAAGTTGAGTCCCCGATATGTCGGTCTCTTTGAGATATTGGAGCGGGTTGGAGAAGTTGTGTACCGGTTAGCACTTCCACCCGCATTGGAGAGTGTACATCCGGTGTTCAATGTATCTCAGCTCGGAGAATACATACCGGACCCACGACATGTAGTCAGTCATGAAGATCTTATCGTCGAGCCAGACCATATTTTTGCAGAGTATCCGGTGACAGTATTAGAGAGCAATGTTAGAGGACTGCGGTCGAAAGAGATTCCGATGTTGAAGATCCTGTGGTCTTGACGGGGGATTGAGGAGGCTACTTGGGAGGCCGAGGATAGCATTAGGAGCTCATATCGAGAGCAATATGCAAAGTTAGTGTCGACCTTAGGTTCAACGAGTTATTCCCTTGCACCTACACTTATGTGTTATGTGTTTAATATATATATTGATGATTGCCTATGGTGTATTATACAAATTTTAACTTGAGTAAGATTGTAAAAGCGAATGACCTCTAAGTATAGCGGTAAATATGACCCGAGTTATAAAACTCGGAAGTATCGTACGTCACCCTAAGTTTCGGGACTAAACTTATTATAAGGGGGATTGATGTAATAACCGGAAAATTTATAAATGATTTTTTTAATTAATCTAATTAATTCCAAGAACCGAGTCAAATACCGAAGTGACGAACCGAACCAAACCGGGTGGGGTAAGTAGTTAGACCGTTTAAGTCCAGTAACCGGCCTGTTACATACCTAATGGGCCTGCCGATTACTTCTTCCCGGCCCACTCCTTGTCCACTCCTTCCCTAGCCCACCTCTCTCCTCACGTTGGACAACGCCTCACCTGCTTCTTCCTTTGCCTTCACCGTCGATCGGTGTTACAACAGAAGTGAATGCAAGCATTACTTTTGGCCAACATTGAAGATGGGGTGTTGAAGGAGCCTCGTGGACCAAGAGCGAAGAAGCCGTAACACACTTCTCCCCTTACCTCCCGATCTTCTTTGCCTCCCTTCCCTCGCATTTCCGCTGAGTCTACCTCGTCAAGCTGTTGCGATAGCCGCCAACGACACCACTGCACGCCGACGACTCTCACCACATCGGGAAGCACATGACCAGTCACTAGCCGAGAGTAAGATGCCTTGCCGGAATAGAAGCCTCGCCAACAACGCCATCAGTGAGCTCCCTTTCTCCTCTAGTTTTGATCATTCATAAAATGACGGAGAAGGAGAGAAATGTAGCAGTTCCGTGTACAGGCAACGACGGGTTTCGAACCATAGACGTCGCGTCCCCTACCTTGTACCGACTTTTTGCCTAGAGGATTTGAACGTGTGACCTCTACAACGGGAGTAAGTACTTCCTTACAACTCGTTTCGTTGCTAGTGAGTATCGAACTCAAGAATATTGGGCACTTTATTTTTGTTTTACTCAATTGTGTGGCCAACAAGTGTCGAACCCGTGACGCCATGAAAATCACTTGTCAGATATGCCGTCTTACATTTCCTTGCTCTCCCCGGAATCGAAACCCCGACCAATGGACTCCTGGGTGCCTCACCTCAACTCGCTTTAGCTCCAGTCCGGAGAGTCGAACCCGGGTCTTTAGACTAGCTATGGTGACGCCGCTTGGTGCCACTTGGTGCGATTAACCTTCCTGCAATCAAATCCCGATACTTGTGAGACTTGAACCTCGAACTAAATTCCGTTAATATAATTATATAATTTCAGAAATTATTTTTATAATTAGGATAATTGGATGTGGAATATTTTTGTGGAATTAGTAGAGAGGGATCGGACTAGAATGAGGATTTTGGAATAAAATCAGTGGATGCTTGGTTTAGAGTCGAATCGGAATGGGACCTTAGGAAGTTAGAACGGATTGTTAGCGATAGAGGAAATACTGGAATCTCGAAGAAGTAGAATGTTTAGAATATAAGGATTGCGGAAATTGGGGAACCATAAGAATGATATTACGATGATGCGCAAATGCTTGAATGGACGTCTAGGTCCGCGGAACCTAGGTCGTAGAGAGTGATAAGAGTAGTGATGCTAGATATCCTACTCTGTTTTTTATAGAACTATAGATCGAGAAATACTAAGATGTCGGTACATCTTATTCAGGAAGTTAAAATCAGTGACTGGCAGGTCGGAAGTAACTTTGGAGACTAGCACGGATAAGGTGAGTTCATCGGACTCACTTGGCTACCGTGATAATTTTAAGTGCGTACTAGGGTATTGTGTGACTTATATGCTAATTAAATGAATCAACTAGATCACTTCTTTTTTTTAGTTCTAAATAGAGGTCCAAGTGTATTATAACGGGCTGTAGCATCACTGTCCGGGATGATGGCGACCGGAAGACGCCCCGCGACCAGTCCAACAGTGTACACGGGGATATGGATTGAAACCAATCCTGCTGGTTTAAGAAAACGGGGTGAGAGTTGGAGGATCCTCGTGCTACCATGAAAATTTGAACAAATAGGATGACCAACTCCAAATGAAAAGATAATAATCGGGACCTTGTTTGTCCATGTTGAGATGTTTACTACTTTCATTACTTCTGTATTTGCCTTAGTATTCTTACCATTAGAACTGTAGCTAACGGTTTACACCGTGTTGATAGACTTTGCAGGTTAGGTCTCTGTCGAGAAATCGGGAGTGGAGTGGTCAACGGGTTTCCGTAATAGAAAGTCAATGGGAGTATTTATTTCAGTATTATGTTTACCGCGTTTGATTTTATTTCATTAAGTATGGGTGTGGCACTTGACTAGAGTCGGTATTGTTTTCAAACCTTTTTATGTTTATACGAGTTTCGCCTTTATAATATGTGTGCCTTGTTGTAAGGTCTAAGTCTTATTGATGTCAAACTATAGTCGGGACCCATTGTGAGATCCTAACCAGTGACGCTCCGAGTTCTCATAATTTGGGACGTTACACTATGCAACATTAAACTTGTAGTAAAAAAGTTTCAAGATTTTTAGATCGAGGAAAGAAACTTTTTTCAATTTTTAAAGATTTTGAGCGAATTTCGTGTTTTATACCTTTAGCCAAAATTTATGAATCATTAAACTAGTAGGAAAAAGAGTTTTAAGATTTTTTGGATCAAGGAAAGAGACTTTTTTTAAAAAAATTTCGAGATTTTAGGCGAATTTCGTGTAATATACCTTTTGCACAGTTAAAAAAACAAACATATTTAAATAATTGATTTTTTTGTAATTGATACACTTTATGCAAATTAAAATTGTAATGAAAAAGTTTCAAGATTTTTTGGATTAAAACAAGTGACGTTTTTCGATTTATAGATATAGAGCTAATTTTGTGTATTATACCCTTTATTGCAACTTTTCCATAACTGTTTTTGGAATATTTAACCTATAACTTTTTTCATAACTTTTTTTTAATTTTTTTAAAGGATTTTTCAAATTGAAAAATGGTCATACTGACATGATTATTGGTCAATCAATACAAGTAACAAGTTTTTTAGTTTAAAAATTAAATCCGAAAACCATATAATCAATTTAGCCGGAGTTGAGAGTCGAGACCATATAAGAATTGGTTTTTTCGGCTATAATCTCTATATGAGTTAGTAATTTTTAAATTTTGAATTTATTTTTTGTATATGGGTGATAATTTATTTTATTATTTTTAATTATTTTTCTATTATAAATTGTAATAATTAACAAAACTATTGAAACTAATTATGATATTAATATTAATACTATAAATGTACCTTTTCTATGCTTTAATTTTAAATAAGTTGATGTAATTTTAACTTGTATAGGGTGGTTAATTGCAAATATTTATAAAAATAAGGGTGGTCATGCTAATAAATTTATAATGGGTAATTTATTGTAAATACATGATTATTATGGGTGGTTTTATTCTAAAGTTTTTATAAAGGGTGATTTCTTGTAAAAGAGATTATTAAAGGTGACTAGTGCAATGCCCGCACCTTGTGCGGGTAATTTTCATTATTTTTTTACGTTTATTTGTTTAAATAAGTAAAATTTATGCATCAAATATTATGATAATAGTTTATTTATTTTATAACCCGAACCTTGTGCGGAGTTGAATTTTAATAATTTTTTAACATTCATAAATTATAATGTATAACCGAAGAGAAAATAAACGAATGATAGCGAAATACGAAGGTTAAAAATTGGTAAGGAAAAAAATGATAGTAACATGGAAGTATTTGGTGAAAAACGATTGATAGCCGAAATGAAGATAAAAAATGATAGCCGAATAGGAAGAAAAAAAAAAGAATGATAGCATAAGGGTAACGACATAGAGAATAACCTGAAAAAGATACGACGAAGCAACCTAGTAATATCTATAAATCCTCGGAACCCTGAAAAATATGAAGAAATATGATCAATATAGGAAAACGGGAACTGAATGGAAGACGATGAGATATGATATGTATATATAGTGTGAGAATGTTAACGTACATGAGAAGTTTAGGTTTTATCGTCAACTAACGTACAAGAGAAGTCGGTAGATATTATTGATTTAGTAAATTTCGATATTTCAAAATTAAAATTTAGATATTGTTTTAACGTATGAGAGATGTTGAGATAGATGTTTTAGTTAAAATGATTTTATGGTTTAATTAATAATTTAGTAGATATTGTTTTAATGTACGGGAAAGTTAAGATAGATGTTTTAGTTAAAAATATTTTATAATTTAATTAATAATTTAGTAAAAAAAATTATTAGGAGAAAAATTATGAGAGCGTCACGTCAGCATTATGACGGTTGTTTTAGTATTTTCTTGAAAGGAAAAAGTAGTAATTATATTAAATCAATTTCCGCCATATCACAAATGGACTGTGGAAAATATGTAAACCAAATACAAGGTACAAAAGAACAAGAGAAGCTAAGTCTTGAAGCTAGTGTGCAACGGTATTGGCCGTGCGCCTGATATGAGAAAAAGAAACTACTAGATCCGTAGGTATACATGAAACAATGTCGGAACACACAATATCCAAGTAAGAGTTTCCCCGCAATCCATAATTGAGCTTGGAAATTAAAAACAGAGAATCAGACTCAATCACCAAGCGTGTTGCCGGGGGGAGATCAGGGAGAGAGGAGATTCCGTGTAACATGGTTGCCGCCTCTGAAAGTTTAACATCAAACCCGCCTTCCTCACGAGAATTTGTAAGCATGCATATCAGACCGTGAGAATTACGTAGAACAGCACCATAAACTCTGTCACCAGCCACTATACCTGCGTCCACATTCAGCTTGTATCCACTGGCAGGCGGCAATGTCCAAGACGAAGGAGATGTAGCCGTTTTAGCAGCCAGTAAGTAGTGGGAAGAAGATAGCGAGATGAAATCCCATACTAACCTTCGAAACGACGTGCGGAGAGATAGACAACTCCATTCCTCGTCTGAGAACAAAGTATGATTCCGGTGTGCCAAAGCTAACCAACAATTAGTGAGGAATTCTGCAATGCAATTGCTACCATAAGTTGCTTTGATCAATGAAAGGGCTTTCAAAGGTGTGCATGAGGCAAGTACAGGGAGGATTTGTGCAACAGAGCTATCTTCCCATGCAAAGGAAGAGTCTGGGCATTGTAATAGAGGATGCCAAACCGACTCATCATCATTCAAACATCTCGAGCATAAAGGGGAGTCAACCACATGTTTGTAGTGCAGCGTAAGGTTGACAGCCATGTAGTTAGAACACATGAACCAACCAAAAGAAAGGACTTTGGGTGGTAGATGTTGCTTCCAAAGAAGGGACCAATCCTCCGTAGGTATAGTGCAATGTATTCCCAAACACGCCAACCAGTAGGCAGATTTACACGTAAACATCCTAGATTTTGTGAAAGCCCATACAAAACCATCCTCCTGCACCGGCGCATGCTTATTTAGTGGTATAGCCAATATATTATGAACTACTGTGGGAGGAAACAACGCATAAAGAGCTGGCACATCCCAAGTAGCAGTATGGTGGTCTATAAAAGCTCACTAACCATGATCGATGGGTCAACGGAATGTAGCATTTCTGGCTGAACGATAAGACGATGCCCCAATGGAACCCACTTATCAGAAATCACGATCCTTGTACCTGTACCCACACGCCTAGCGAGACCCTCCATAAGCAGTGATTTCGCTCCCCAAAGACTACTCCAAGAGTAGCTGGGACGAATTCCATGAGCGGACGACAAGAAGTCACCACGGAGAAAGTAACGGGCATGCAAAAGAAGGTAGAGAAAAGAACTTGGGTTGTTGAGAAGATTCCATCCTTGTTTAGCTAGAAGCGCTTGATTAAATTTTCCCATGTCACGAAACCCAAGACCTCCTTGATTTTTCGGAAGACACAAATCATTCCACCGATCCCAATGAATTCTTTGATGAGCATCAGAAGATCCCCACCAGAAGTTAGCAAGCAACTTATGGATATCAGAAATGAGAGTTTCTGGCAAACGGTAGACACTCATAATATACATTGGAATACTCTGCAGGATAGATTTGATCAATATTTCCTTCCCAGCTCGAGAATATGCTTACCCTTCCATCCTTGAATTTTCTTCCAAATCCGCTCCTTAATGAAAGCGAAGACATATGCTTTAGATCGTGATGCTATTGTTGGCAAACCCAGGTACTTTGTTTGTTGGAAAACAACGCTCACTCCAAGATCAGCAGCCGAACGGGTGCAAGTCGGACTTGAAAGATTCCTACTAAATGAGACCTCACATTTGCGTAAATTAATTTACTGTCCAGAAGCCCTTTCATATTGACTAAGAAGTTCAGTGATAATAGAGCATTCTTGTGAGGTTGCCCTGGCAAACAATAGACTATCGTCTGCAAAGAACAAATGGGAAATTGTAGGAGAATTTCGACATACCGTAATGCCATGTAGAGCCTGCCTGGAACGTGCATGAGTCACTAGTACAAAAACACCGATTTATACCGATTTTTTTACAAATCGCATGCCGGTTATTTGGGAGGTGTAAGGTAGACCGCAGTAAACGGGTCGGATACCGGTTATTTAAAACCGGAATGCGAGAAAATTCGCATACCGGTTATTTAAAAACCGGAATGCGAGAAAATTCGCATACCGATTATTTATAAAACCGGTATGCATCTTTATTTTCTAATAAAAAAATAAGAGTCGCATACCGGTCATAATAACCGGTATGTGACTCTTAATTCTTTATTAAAAAAATAGATATCCGGTTATAATCTCCGGATATTTCGTTGCCTCGTAACAAATATTAGAATGAAAATCAACATACATCCAAAATTTTCTACTCGAGAATGAAAATTAACATATATCCAAAAATTTGTGCCATTGTCTTTCACGAGTATGATTACACAACCTTGCAACCATTAGCCCTACAACTTCAAGTGCTACACAGCTTTACGTCCCTTTCTTGGATCCCTGTATTCAAGAATCAAGTTGCCATCACATTATCGTTTCAAAAAATTGCTACTAAGTATCTAAGATCAGGAATATGCATATATCACCATTATACTCATGCAGGACAATTCATTCATGCATATATCACTATTATACACAGAGCTTTACGTCCCTTTCTTGGATCCCTGTATTCAAGAATCAAGCTGCCATCACATTGTCGTTTCAAAAAATTGCCACTAAGTATCTAAGATCAGGAATCTGTATATATCACTATTATACTCATGCAGGACAATTCATTCATGCAGATTCATGCTAACATTACAAAAAAAAAAAAAAAGAAAAGAAACCATAACATTATAAATACAAAAATTCACCTCTAGATAGTTTGCTATGATCTGTAATATCTGTTTATAACAGACTAGTATGATACTAGATTTTGATATGATGTGTTTTATGTTAATTTCGTTTGTTCTTTGGAAACCGCTGTGTAGTTTTGACAAGTATGCACAAGATGAAAATAAGAAAGAATCACAGTTTGTGGTAAATGATGTGTGTTCATTTACAATGAAGAGTTGTTTGTGCAGGATTAGATTGGTGTGTTGTGCTACTGCTGATGTTGTTATCTTCATCCTAATGTCGTATTTTTATTGTTGTTGTATAACTTGTAACCACATTCTCACTTTCTGGACTAATTTGCTTAGATGGTCTTAGGATTTCAACCGGTATTATTAGTTCAGACAATAATATTACTTTGTGCATTTTTCCTTGTTTAAAATGTTTGCTTCTGTGTTTATATTTAGCTTCATTCACATTTCTCCTTTTGAGGTATTCAATGGAGTAAATCCATATTACAGTTTTCAATCATACCACTTCTAATGCACATTTCACGTTTTATTATCAAAAAATAACCGAATCTTTTGTCAATTGTATATTTGTAAGGATATGGAAATTCTGGATAGAATTTCCATATGAGCTTCAATTAAATTTAAAATAACTGAATCTTTTATCATTTTCATTTTTGGTGATAATTTTGGACAGAATTTCCATAGGAGCTTCAAATTTGGACAAAATTTCCATATGGAAAGAAAATATCCGGCTATACCTTTTAAAATTACTGAATCTAATATTAGTTGTCATTTTTAGTTTTCAATATATTTATTAAGAAATGCGTCATATTATGTTTAGATGGATTGTGACAAATTGATTATAACAAAGTTTGAGGTGGTAGACAATACATTGCTATCAATTTGGTATTTTGAGTTATGTACCATTCGATATGTAACTGAATTATAATACTTGTGAATATTTAACAGCTGATGGTATTTGGGTTGGTTCAGTTTCTCCATAAAGAAAAAAAGTTCATTTCTCTTACACACTCATCACTGTTTGAGTCTAATATAGAAGCCATACCCCATATTTAACAAGCAAAGTATACAGTTTTACCAAGAAAGAGTTACTTAAGGCATGCATGTCAAGGGAAATTCTGATTATGAAGAGACAATTCATTTCTCTACATATTCAAGATGGTCCAAGTAAGTAGTAATTCTATATTCAGGTTCTACAAGTTTATGAACTTTTGGCAAATAACAAGTAAGCAAATTACCTTCTCTAAAAGAAGAAGTGAGCTTTTGAAGAAAGCATGAGCTTTATGTCCATCAAAACAACTGTTATAAACAGATATCAAAAGCATAAGCAGGTTTGTCCTCATAAGCCATCAGTAAATTGTTTAGACCTACAAAAGATGAACATAAAAGACTGGATCAGCTTCTCGAATGTCGTAGGACCTAAAGACTAAGAACTAGTTTAAAAGCAAATGCACGACCAAGAATTCAAACCTTCATGGCTAGTTTTCTGCAGAAACCACTTGCTATCCAAGTTTGATTCCATAAAAACAAAGCAACACTAGCAACAACGGAAAAAATTAGATGGGAACCAACATAAAAACATACAAGATTTATGCAATCACTAACGAAGTAACATGTAATGAATCTAATGACGGTTGGAGATTTACCAGTGGTTGTTAATACTAAATACTATTTGTTAGTAAGTGATACAAGGGTTTAAAACCCACTGGTAGTATCTCTAGGATCATCGCATGGCCTTAATCTTCTCTCCTTAATATACCATCAATGGAATAGAACGACAAAGAAGATGAATTGGAAAGGCAATTTTGTTCTCTGAATATTTATCAGCAATGCTTATTTTATTTAATCCTCCTAGGGAGGTGTATCAGCTCCTCTATATTACTAATATTTGATCTCAATCCATGGAACCTGAACTTTCTGATGCTTTTACAAGACATTAATCCACTACTACATTATGGGGAAAG
Source organism: Fagopyrum tataricum (assembly GCA_002319775.1). NCBI lineage: Eukaryota > Viridiplantae > Streptophyta > Magnoliopsida > Caryophyllales > Polygonaceae > Fagopyrum > Fagopyrum tataricum. The sequence continues at coordinate 51,221,331 of CM008285.1, forward strand.
GAAACAGAAGCAAAAAATGATATGGAGACTTAGTGACCTCAAGAGAAGGTGATCAAATTAGTGCATTGAAGAGGACTTACATGTAAGGTCCTGCAAAAACAGCAACGACAGGATGCATATAAGACTAGCTGGTCTGTCCAAGCAGGCAAGCAAAAGGAACACGTCTTACAAGAACAAATAAAGGAACAAGAAGAGTAAATAAATATGAGCAGACAGAGCCTTTCACATCGAATGCTCATTTTCCAATTGCGGAGTGGCAACAAAAAGCATCACCATTATTTGGCAAGAAATGGCTATAGAAGTGAAAGCTCGAGATTGCTCTTAAATAATTAGAGCAGTAGAATCAATTATCCATAGTACCTCTTCGATTGGATCTTTTAGAGACTTCCTTGTTACCCAAAACCGGATCCCTAGCTTCTCAAGTTGCCTTGACAAAACCCGGATGATTGTCGTTGCACTCTGAAGACTCTCCTCCAACTTCTCAACTCTCTCAATCACATTCCCATATTAAGGTGCTCTTCCTGAACTATTCACAGGAATCTCAATGACCCTCCTCCATTGCAGCCGTCTTATAATAGTCCCTACCACCACTGCACCCGCCAACAGCCACAACAAAACCCTATTCCCAAAGGTACCAAACCTAAGTTCTTCTGTTTGAAAACCGCGCAATTAACCAGTCTAAGCCCTCATCGAAGGAGACGACGACAACAACCTTCCCTTCGCAGACGGCAACAACAACAACTACTTTCCTCTCTTGAATGGCGACGTCAACACAGCAACGACATATTTCCAACTTCACCCCGCCGATGGCGCTGACAGAAGATTCCTTCCCCTCACCGACGAAAACAACACTGGTCTCCCTCACGGACGGCGACACACAACAACTGCCCAATTTAGGGTTCTCTAGATGAGAGATTCTAGACGAGAGGTTCGCGAGAGAGAGGCTAGGGATTTCATTTCTTCGCGAGAGAGAGAGGCGAGAGAGAGAGGCGAGAGGGAGGCTAGGGATTTCGCGAGAGAGAGGGGGGCCCTTGTCCCACCTTTTCTTCGTTGATCACTGGCCCTTTGGATTTCGTTGTTTACAATACGGGGTATCCGAATAACCTTGAAAGTTTGGTAAATTTTAAGACAACAATGGTTTATACCGGTTTTATAAAATACCGGTATCCGAGTTTTTTCTTCTCTTTTTATTCCGGTATTTTCAAATACCCGGTATCCGAGTTAGGACTCGGATTTCGGTTTTAACAACCGGTATGATTGTCTCCGGTATAAATGGACGTTTTTGTACTAGTGAGTAATGAGGGATGATAACCCTTCTGCCCCAAGAATGAAGAGTATAGGAGAGATAGGGTCTCCTTGACGCAAACCGCGATGCGAGACGACCTTCCCTTCCACAGACCCGTTTATTTTGAAAGAATAAGTAGTAGTGTGGACACAAAGCATCACTCGACGCACCCATTCATTAGCAAAACCCATATGAAGCAATAAACATTCAAGGTATTTCCACTCCATTTTGTCAAAAGCCTTGCTCATGTCTAGCTTAAGGGCCAACGTTCCTTTCTTCCCCGTTGTTTTAACCTTCATATAGTGGAAAGCTTCCATGGCTATGAGGGCATTATCTAATATAGAGCGACCCGCAATGAAAGCACTTTGTTCAGAAGAAACAATTGACGGAAGATGTGGCTTTAGACGATTGACAATTACCTTAGAAATGAGTTTGTAGAGTACTGTACATAGACTGATTGGGCGATAGTCAATCACCGATCTTGGGTTCTGTATCTTCGACACCAGTGTAACCATCGTGGCATTGATTGATTCTAGGCCTGAACTAGAGTCCCACCAATCAAGAATAAACTGAATCACATCATTGTTGACTACATGCCAATAATGTTGGTAAAATAGAGCATGAAGGCCGTCAATTCTTGGTGCCTTATTTGGATGCATCTGAAATAAAGCACTGTGAATCTCTTCTGCAGTTGGGCGTTGTAGTAGGCTGATATTCATTGCTGGAGTAACCGACGCCGGGATTGTGCTTAGACCTGAAGCGATATCACCATCTGTTGGCTGTGATGTGGCAAACAAATTCTGGTAATAACTTGTTACACCATCGTCAATCTCAGCGTGGGAGCGTAAATCATTTCCAGTAGCGTCAGTAATGTCGGAGATTGTATTACGTTTTTTCCGACCACGGGCCTTGTGGTGAAAATAGGCAGTGTTGTTATCGCCTAACTTTATTTCATTAGTTCGAGAACGGATGTGCCAATATCTCTCCTCCTCCGCATGTAGCAAATCTAATTCAACAGAGATGGCATTAACACGCTCTAGTACTAGAAAAGAGGGATGTTGTTCCTGAAGAGACTTTAATTCAGCACCCAAACTTGCCGATCGTTGTTTCCGACCATTGAATTTTTGTTTCGCCCAATTTGATAAAACAGTAGCACACGCGGTGATTTTATCTAGTGGTCTTCCCCAACTATAAAGCCAATGACTCTCCACAATGCTATGGCATTCAGGGTGAGAGAGCCAAAATGGCTCGAAATGAAAAAGGTTTCTTTCCAGGTCTACGCTTGGAACCAGCAGCAGTTTGCAGGAATATAAGTGAGTGGTCAGACCTGTACCGCTCTAGATGAATAACTCTATGTGCAGGGAAAAGATCGATCCAGGACTGGTACCTAGAAAGCGATCCAACCGTTCCATGACAACATTGTGAACAGATCTACCACGCTGCCACGTGAAGCGCGGTCCACTATGACAACCCAAGTCTTGGAGGGCGCAATCATCTAGGACACTTCGGAAAGCATCCATACAACGTTGTGATCTGGTAGCACCACCCTCTTTCTCTGAAGAATGTAGAATTTCATTGAAATCTCCTGCAAAGAGAGTTGGGTCTGGGCATAGACGAAAGAGATCCCTCATGAGGGACCAAGTACCGTACTTCTCAGAAGATGCAGGCCAACCGTAAATGCAAACGAGATTAAATTTGAGAAGGTTTGATTGTTGTACCACTGCATGAATGTGGTGATTGAGTAGGTTTGTATCGTAATATCCATGTTACGCCACCACATGCCTATTCCACCAGAAAGTCCCTCAGAAGGGATGCAGATACCTTCAGTAAACCCGCAACATCTCATAACCAATTCTTGAGATCGCTTATCAATTTTCGTTTCCAGCACGAAAATTACATCCGGGCAATACTTCCAGGACCAATCCCGGAGAGCACAAACTGTAGGGGCATTGCCCAAGCCCCTACAGTTCCAGGAGAAGAGTTTCATTGATCTTCGCGAACATGGCAATCAACCATGTTCGCTACTTCAGTAACCGCAGTCTCTCCTTTATGACGTTTTCCGAATCCCTCTTGTTGTTGTAGTGGAGCGGTTGCCTGGCGCTTAGAGGAAAGTTGAGGCACATGAAGCAGACCTGATTTTTCACGTGCTTCGGTCTTGAGTGATATCTTACGCATAGGGGACCTATTAGTAGTGGCAGACATAGAAGTCTCTTCCACTACTACCTGAGAGACTCGAGCCTTCTTATAAAACTCATCAAACCACGCCCTTTCCCAGTCTAAGATATCTTGTCATGGTTGTATAAGTCATCGCTGTGGTTGTGCACGTATCCAATTACCAAACCCGAAACCCGGCACACCACTAGCAGCATTAGCAGGGCAGGATGAAACGGAGTGACCCAAAATCCCACAACAATAGCAGAATAGAGGGAGGCGGTCATATTTAATCGGTATACGCAAAAGCAAACCATTTACGGACAGAGTCACACATCGTTCGCAATGGCAATCGTGTATTGAATCTAACACGAATGCGCAGGCTACCTTGTAACCCCAAGAAATCAGTACCGTCCATTGCAAGGAATGTACCAATGGTGTTGCCAATGGACTGTGTAGTTGTGAGGGAGCAGATGCGCAAAGGCAGATTGTCTACGATGATCCAGAAAGTTGCCATGTGCAAATCCATATCAACTGGCCGAGTATCTTGTGGTGCACGCTCGAGAAGAAGCAAGGCATCATCAAAACACCATGGACCATTGTCTAGGACAAATTGAAGGGCAGTTGATGAGAAGAACTGAAAGACGAAGAGATCCTGCCCAACACATTGAATCTCTTGTCGGTTAGAAGTTTGCTTGCAAGGCAGAGATTGAGATGAGGAAGATCCGTTGTAGTTGATGATTCAACATCTATAACCGTCTCCTCTTTCTCTGTGAGAGTAAGCAAATCGAGTGGGATGTGTATAGGGTCACCGTCTGACATACTAGAACCAGAAATTGAAACCGAATTGGAAGAAATCCTCATGAAGAAGGAAAAAGAACCAGGACGAACTGGAGAATCGTCAGGCGGACGAGGAGAAACCTAACAGACGCAAGGAGTTTTTATTTAAATAATAGTTTTGTTGCTTTAGTATAGTATATAGAATAGATAATAGATATATGAGTTTGTTAGATATATATTAGAACTCGCACCTCATACGTTACAAAGGAAAATATCATGTTGAACTTTTAATGGAAAAGATAATATAATTATTTTAGGTAATCGTATGGGAGAAGATTGATCTGATAATTTTTTGATTTACATTAAATATTAGTTAACATAATCAAAAGAAATCTTCAAAGATTTCGAGATTTGTAGAGAGAATCGTTTGATCAAAAATCGTTTATATTTTATAATTTATAATTTTTGTTTAGTAAATAAATTTATTGACTTAATAAAATGTTTTAGAAAAAATGTATCCCATAAAAAATTGAGAGGCCGCCACATCAGCATTATGACGGTTGTTTTAATACAATATATAGAATAGATAATAGATATATGGGTTTGTTAGATATATATTAGAATTCGTCCCTCATACGTTACAAAGGAAAAAATCATGTTGAACTTTTAATGGAAAAGATGATTATAATTATTTTAAGTAATCGTATGGGAGAAGATTGATCTGATAATTTTTTGATTTACGTTAAATATTAGTTAACAGAATCAAACGAAATCTTTGAAGATTTCGAGATTTGTAGGGAGAATCGTCTCATATTTTTTTTTTATATTTTATAATTTATAATTTTTGTTTAATAAATAAGATTTATTGACTTAATTAAATATTTTAGAAAAAAATTATCCCAGAAAAATTGAGAGGCCGCCACATCAGCATTATGACGGTTGTTTTAGTATAGTATATAAAATAGATAATAGATATATGGGTTTGTTAGATATATATTACAGATATCGGACGACTCCATTGCAAAAGGAGGATGGATTATGACAAGGCTAGCCAAGCTTAACAAAGAGGAAGAGAGCTATTGGTATCTTCGCTCAAGATCAAAGGATATTAAAGACGGCGACAGAAACACTGCCTATTTTCACCATAAGGCCTCGGAATGCAAACGAAAGAACAGGAAAGCAAAGCTTTCCAATGATAACGATGAGTGGTTCGTGGATGATAAAGATATCAAGCTACTCATTGTTGACTACTTCAACAACTTATTTTCCAAGGACCATACTGTTGTTGATCTTACCCCTGAGTTGGAGTTCATTGAGCCGAAAATTACTGAGCATATGAACAAGCGCCTGCTTGAGACTCCATCTAGCGCGGATATCTTCTCTGCCCTTAAGTCAATGAAGCCCTAGAAAGCCCTGGGTATTGATGGCCTTCATGCTGGTTTCTTCAAGAGATATTGGAGCATAATTGGGCAGGATATTACATCCTTCATTCAGCAATGGAGGATTGGAGTTGGTTCCTTGGGTGATCTCAATAAGACGGTCATCACTCTAATCCCCAAGATCCCGTCTCCTACTCATGCTCGTGACTTCCGGCCTATTAGCCTCTGTAACGTCGTTTATAAACTCATCACTAAGGTCATCTCTTCTCCTCTTAAACCCCTTATGCTTGATCTCGTCTCCCCGGAGCAAAGCGCATTTATTAACGGAAGGCTCATCGCCGATAACGCTCTTATTGCTCTTGAATGCTTTCACCACATGAAACATAAATATTCGGGCGCCGGTGAGATGGCTCTCAAACTTGACCTCACGAAAGCTTTTGATCGGGTTGACTAGAGATGCCTCAGTACGGTCCTTTCCCGCCTTGGGTTCGATGAGAGATTTGTTTCCCTTATTATGAACTGCATTACTTCCGTTTCTTACTCCTTCAAAATCAACGGAATGATTGTGGGAAACGTTCAACCTTCTAGAGGAATCCGTCAGGGTGATCCCATGTCACCCCTCCTGTTCGTGATTTATGTTGATCTCCTCTCGGTTCTTCTCTCTCGATCCCTTGCCAATAAGTCTATCACTGGTATTAAGATCTCCAAGCATGGTCCTACGGTGTCTCACTTACTGTTTGCTGACGACAACCTCCTCTTCTCTCATGCTTGTGACCGGGATTGCATTGAAATCCTCAATATAATCAAAAATTTTGAATGCATGTCTGGACAGAAGATCAATCTTGCCAAGTCCGAGGTTACTTTCAGTCGAAACGTCTCGGAGCTTGAACAAATCCGCCTCTCTTCTTTACTTGGTGTCAAGTGGGTAACCCGTCACTCTAATTACCTTGGCCTTCCTGCATCCCTGAGCCGGTCTAAGAAGGAGATGTTTGGCTATATTACTGATCGAGTAAGAAAGAAACTCAATGTCTATAAAGAACGATCACTATCCCAAGCGGGAAAAGAAGTCCTTATCAAATCCGTTGCCCAAAGTATCCCTTTCTACGCTATGAGCATCTTCAAAATCCCTGACGGGGTGATTGACGAGCTTCACAACATTATGGCTCGCTTTTGGTGGGGTTCCTCAGATCAGAAACGGCGTATCCACTGGCATTCGTGGGATGTCTTGTGCCTTCCAAAGAACTTGGGAGGAATGGGGCTTAGAGACATGCGTGTTTTCAACCAATCTCTCATGGCTAAGCAGGCTTGGCGTATTTGGGATCAACCGCTTTCTTTGGTTGCGCGGGTTCTTAAGGCTCGGTATTTCATAAATGATTGCTTTCTCGATTCTTCCCTTGGATGGATCCCTAGCTACCCCTGGCGTAGTATTTGGGGAGCTAAATCCCTGCTCATCGAGGGGCTTGGTTGGCGGGTTGGCAACGGTTCTTCCATCCGGGTTTTGAATGATTGTTGGATCCCGGACCCTGCAGTTGGTTTCAGATGTCCCGTCATCTCCACGACTTATGACCCAGACCTCTCTCTTCGTGTCTCTAACCTTATTGACACTCCTACTGTCTAGTACTCCCTTGCTCTCTCGTCGATTCTGAATCCCATTGATCTTTTCGCCGTCTTGAAGATTCCCCTTAGCCTTCAAAACTTGCCTGACTCTCGAATCTAGTGGCCTAATAACTTTGGACACTTCTCAGTTCGTAGTGCTTACCGTATGGTCGTTGCCGCCATATACATAATTGACAGTCTCTCCTCGCTCCATCACCCTCCTCTATTTGGTCATCTCTTTGGAAGCTTAAGCTGCCTGGTAAGGTCAAGCTCTTTGCCTGAAATTTGATTAAGGGTTCCCTTAGTGTGGCGTCTTCACTGCTTGCCAAGCGCGTTGTCTCCTCTGACCTTTGTCTTCGCTGTCGGGTTGCCCTGGAATCCATTTTCCATGCTATCTTTGGTTGCCAAGCTTCCCTTGTCGCTTGGCGGGGCTCCACCTCCTACACTTTTGTCACTGCACTCCGCACTGATCTTGTCCCCTTTCCCCGATATTTTGACGGCCCTCTCTTCATCGGTGATCCCTCACGCCCTGGACGATTTTCTCACCCACGCCTGGATTGCCTAGTGTTTGCGCAATTCACAGCTTTTCGAGGACGAAGTACCAAATGTTGAGCTTCTCTGTGATGGCCTCTCTCGTTATGTAACTGACTACATTACTGTCCACTACTCATCTTGCGAGCCTATTATAACCCCCGGACCCAACTCCCCCTCCTGGATTGCTCCTCCTCCAGGTACCATTAAAATTAACACGGATGCCACCATTCTGGATTTTTGGACTGGCCTGGGAGCAGTGTTGCGTGACTTCACCGGCAAGCTTTTTGGGGCCGCGGTTAGTCGTCTGCCTTTTTGTCTTTGCCCGCTCACGGTCGAGGCCTTGGTCATTCGTCACGCTCTCACTTATGCCCTGGAGGTCGGACTCACTCACATCGTATTGGAATCTGATTCTAAATTGGCTATTGACGCAATCCGTGAGTCCTCTTACCTCTCCTCGGCTGCTGGTGTTATCTTTGAAGATATCAAGTTATTGGTTACTTCCTTTATCTCTTGTGATTTCGCACACATCTGTCGTAGTTGTAATAATGTTGCTCATTTCTTAGCTCGTCACTCCCCTTCTGAGGGTGACTCGGAAACTTTCTCTTTGAACTTCCCCTCGGGGTTTGTTTCGCTTGCTACCATTGACCAATACTAGTTATATCCTCGTTTGGATTTTCAAAAAAATGATATATATTAGAACTCGTACCTCATACTATGACGGTTGTTTTAGTATAGTATATAAAATAGATAATAGATATATGAGTTTGTTAGATATATATTAGAATTCGTACCTCATACGTTACAAAGAAAAATATCATGTTGAACTTTTAATGGAAAAGATAATTATAATTATTTTAGGTAATCGTATGGAATAAGATTGATCTGATAATTTTTTGATTTATGTTAAATATTAGTTCACAGAATCAAGTGAAATCTTTGAAGATTTCGAGATTAGTAGAGAGAATCGATCAAAAATCTTTTATATTTTATAATTTATAATTTTTTTTAGTAAATAAGATTTATTGACTTAATTAAATGTTTTAGAAAAAAAATTATTCCAGGAAAAATTGAAAGACCACCACGTTAGCTTGACGGCTCTTTTAGTATTTTTATTTTATTTTTTTTGGTAAAAACGGCTCTTTTAGTATAAATACATAGAATTTGTGTAGTTTTTTCTCTTAAGTTTTTATTAGATTTTCATATTTTAAGATTTAAAACTCAAAAAAATAAAAGAAAAATAATATAATCAAAGCTATCCACAAATTTAAAACTATCCAAAAATCTAGTATTACCAATCCAGAAGATTCTTCTACAATATTACGAAAAGAAAACTTTCCAAAACAATTCCAGAACAAAATCGTACTTCGCAAACTCAAGTAATAGACAAAAAATCCCTTTACAAATAACCAAACTACTACCGGCACAAACACTATTTCTTGTCCGCAGAATGAGGGTTATTTCTGGAATTTCTTAGGCTCTTTCTTTTCATACCCGAAGATCTCCCCGATTCCCTTGCCCTTTCGGCTTTCGCCTTCCCGTCGAGAGAGAAAACGTTTAAGAGGAGCCTCAGCCTTCAACGACGCCTCCCCTTATTTCTGTTGTGTGAAACCCCCAGCGTTTTCAAATCGTTCTCTTTCGTTCGAAGCGATATCGTCATAATTAAAATGCTTATTTTTTGTTAGGTTTTCTCTTTGATTCTAAGATTTGAATACAATCTACGGTTGGTTTTTCCTGTTTAGACTCTGTTTTCGAATTTGTATCAGAAACGACGGATTTTTAATCGTCGTTACACCTATTTAGGCGGATATTTGATCGATTTGGATGCCGGACAATTTGAACACGGATTCTGCATAAAAAAAAATCTTGTGGTGCTCCGGATACGAATTTTGATGGCGAAGGGCACGGAACCGGATGAGTTTGTGCTTCTTTCTAAGGTCAGGACGGGTCTCAAGCGAGAGTTTGCTTTTGCTTTGAAGTCTCAGAACGAGATTACTGGTTTTTTGGGCCGAACACGAGCGAGAAAGACTTCGAACGGATTGATTGAGGTTCAAGATATTCCTACCAGTAAGAGGATTAAGAAATTGGGACCCTTTTCGAGGAAGAATGTGCAGGAGGAAGTTGCCGAGCGTTTGAATGCTGTGGACGATGACATTGATGAATTGGCTGCTACTGATGGAGCAGATGGGGTGGGGAAAGAGGATAATCATGAGAAATTGGTCGTCGAGAGTGAAGGGGATCTGAAGAGCGACGTTGTGGATGCTGTGAGCGACGATGAGAACAAGAACCACTCGGTTGAGAGTCTGATGACGGAAAACAATGCTGGTTTGACGATGATTGCGAGTGACGATGAATGCAAGTGTGTTTCTGATGATTCCAAGGACAATTCAGTAATCCCTCTGAGTGATGTTAGCATGGAGGAGGCGAGAGAAAAGAAGTCTGTCGAACAGCTTCACAGTACTGCAGTCGTAAGCGGGAAAGATGAGGATGGTTATCATGTTCCTGGCTTGAAAGATGGCTTTGTGACACCAGACAAGCCACCGAAGAGATTCACTCGATCAGCTTTAAATTCAACTGCAGATGAATCTATGGATTTGCCAACAACTACAGCTGCAAGAGATTGTAAAACTGTTGGTATGACTCTTGTAGCTAAGAATGTGGATAAACTGTCCAGCAAGTCTTCGGTGAAGAAATTTCCCAGGATGCTTAAGGATCTTCTGGATACGGGTTTGCTAGAGGGTTTATCTGTATGGTACAGCCGAGGATTCAAGGTAATTCAATTATAACTACCGAGTTATCTCTATTCAACTATTGTTACTTGTTATTCTAGTCATTTGCCACCTTTGTAGTTTGGTGATTAAGTAGTCATTTTAATATTGAAGCGCAAATTACCAACGGAAACTGGCCTTCAAGGAGTGATTAGGGGCTTAGGTATATCGTGCTATTGTGAGGATTGCAAAGGAATGGCTGTAAGTATAGTGAAATTTCCCCTCCTTGTATTTTTTGGTACTTGGTGTTTATTGAAAGTTTAGCTTCTTGTATGACTATGACATTGCTTTTTGTAGGTTGTTACACCCAGTGTATTTGAGGTGCATGCGGGTAGTTCAAATAAGCGTCCCCCAGATTACATGTATATGGATAATGGCAAAACCCTCCGAGATGTTTTGAATGCTTGCAAAGAATCTAGTCTTGATTGTTTGGAGGCTACTATTAGAAATGCCATTGGTCATGCACCTGAGGAGAAATCCACATATTGTATCAATTGCAAAGGTATAAATATGAAATATATAGTATGAGTATCTAAATGCTATCTCACAATGAAATTGTTGAGCATTTTGTTATTACATGCTGCAGGTTCGATCTCTGTAGCTAGAAGAGGGAGGAAAAGGTTAATTTGTGATGCGTGTAGGGAAATTAAAGCATCTGAAAAAACACTAAAGAGAGTGACCAAAGCTTGTGGCAGGTATGTGTCCACGAGAACTTGTAGCACATTCCCAGTATGAAGTTATCTTCGCTTGTGACAGCATTTTGGCTAAACTGTATAGTGAATAGATGGATTCTGTAGAAATTGCAAGGTCGTGCTTTAGAGATTAAACAAATTTATTTCCCTGCTTTCTGCCTTTCCCTCTAGTGTAATGCCAGTGTTTGTCCTACATCTGTGACCTGTTTATAGTAGATTAGTAGATTCTCTGTCATGGTGCCCCCACAGTCCCTTGGCTGGCAGAGGAGATAGATCAGGGATGACAACACCAATGTTGTAGCTCATTAGTGCACTTGTTCCTAGAGCTTCATTTTCTGCTGCACCATTTTGCATAGGAGCTTTCACCTGTGTTGTTATATCTTTTGTAATTCTTGCATCAAGCGATGGCTTTTTGTTGTCAATACTACGTAGAAATAGTTTATCCTATGGACCTATAATGCATTTTGTGTTGACGGATTTGGATCTTTGTCATCATAATTTACTCTGCTTTTAGTGGTAAACTTAGCTTATACGTTCACTGCAAGTGTGCAACTAACTGTTTGGAGAGATTTTTTATGGCCTTGGTAATTTTTTTTTTCTTGGATTCATGTGGTCATTTCTTTCACCATCGGGTGCAATTAACAGTCATTTAGTGCCCCTTAGGTCAAGCTTTCGTTCTGTGCAAATTCATACCTAAGACTTACACATTTACTCTGTTTTTAAAACACTGCAATGTTTCCATTGTTATTTAGTCCACCAGAACAAGCTGTGCAGAAATCATCTGAGAATGTAAAGAAATCTGCTGCGTCGGGAAATAAGAGCAAGGGAAGGTTGACTCGCAAGTAGGTGTTCTGACTGTCTTGTTGCCTTCTTGTGCCTCCACTCTTGACTCTTATATGCTTCTGTGTTCCCCCTTCTTCTTTCTAAGGGATTTGCGGCTGCATAAGCTGGTTTTTGAGGGTGATGTGCTGCCTGATGGAACTGAAGTGGGATATTTTGTGTGTGGAAAGGTCAGTGTGATATGACAAATCGGTAAAAGTAAATATACTTTTAATTGAAAATTTGTTTCTGATTAGATGTATGTTGTCGATCAGAATGTTTTGTCTGGGTCCAAACAAGGTTCTGGAATTTTGTGTGCGTGCTGCCAAAAAGAGGTATTGGCTCTACTGCTTTAATAAGTTATGTGTTTATTTTTTAATTTTTGTATTGATCGTTGGAAAGAAAAATGACTTTATGATGATTCAACTGACAGGTCAGCCCTTCACAGTTTGAGGCCCATGCTGGATGGGCTTCCCGTAGGAAACCGTAAGTTAATCGCCCACTGAAAGTTTCAGCTTTTTTATAGCCTATATTGTATCAAGACGCTGTGAGCCTTTGTACTACTTTCATCTATTTTGTCATGTACAACTGCTTTCTCTGACCAATTAGTGTAATTAGTTGCATGAATGAAAAGCTCATTGGATACATGTAAAAAAAAAATTATAGTAATTGATCTTGTGTCATCAATTGTCTCCACTTGTCAGGTTTGGCATTTTATCAAGTATTTGAGGAGTGAATTTTTGAAAATCTGTCCCTTGTTGGATGTTGTTTCCTTCAGATTGTTCCCAAATATTATCTGTTAATAGTGATATACGGCTTCCCAACTAGTTGGTCTGGGGTGTCTTATGTGCCGGGCCTGCATTTCATTTGATATATTCTTTATATTTAAAACTAGTATGTGATTTGTGTTTTTGTTCTGACAGTTACTTGCACATATATACTTCCAATGGCATATCTCTGCACGAGTTGTCAATATCCTTATCCAGAACAAGGAAATTTTCAACTGAAGAGAATGATGATCTTTGCAGCATCTGCTGTCACCCTGGGCATCTTTTATGCTGTGATGGTTGCCCTAGGTCTTTCCACAAAGGTTTGTTCTACAATGTTGAATTGTTTGTGTTTTTTGGTTTTGTGCTTTTCAGTGTTGTCTCGGCATGCACTCTATCGACAGCATTTAATAAGCCTGAAAAGGGTTAACAAGCAGATCTTATATATTGCTCTTAGTCAAGAAGCTCAGAACTTAGTTTATACCAATCTACTAATCTTTAGGATCTCATCAAAGATTTGTACCTGTCCATCACTCATCAGTATGATTTCATAAAGGATACAGATAAAAAGATGATATAGGGACAGTGTATATATCATGCAAACTACTATACCTTGGGGTATTTTTTTTATAAAAACTAATGTATTTCGTAAAGTTTCTAATTTTTTATGCTGTACTGTGATGTCAGAGTGCATACCATTGCTAGAGGTGCCAGACACTAAGTGGTACTGTAGATACTGTAGTAACATGTTTCAAAAGGAAATATTTGCTGAGCGGAGTGCCAACGCAATAGCAGCTGGCAGGGTTGCTGGCATTGATCCCCTAGAGCAAATAGCACGTCGCTGCATCCGTATGGTGAAAACCCAGGATCAGGAGTATGATAGCGGTGGATGTGCTCTGTGCAGGTACTAGATCTTTTCTCTTTGTCAGCATACTAACACTTACTTTCAGTTTACTTTACTATCACCTTGGCAAACCTTTGCACTTGATTCCCCATTTGAATAATTTTGCCAGTAAAAAATGATATGTACCATATGATCGGAACTAGCTGCTGCTGTTCTGATGTCTGTTTCCATACACGTATGTATAGTACCAGGATATGATGGAAATGTTAATTTTATGGGAAATGGTTGTGATTATACAAGATTACTGTAGCTTTTGTTTGCTAAAGAATAGTGGAGCTACTGACAGGGATCTTTGATGATGACTAATGTGCAAAGGGGAACTTTTAGAACTACATGAAATTGTCAGAGGTTCTAGTTGTAGGGAAACAAGTCAAGTGGACAAGGTTACATGTATAGTGAAATCACGTGTGTACTGTCACTACTGTGTAGTACTTGAATCAAATATCCGTGCTTTCTTCGTCCACTTGAGTGCTATGGACTATCCTAAAGTAGTTAAATTCTGAATTCCAATATTCCTTCTCTTGATGCTTAAATGCAGGCAGCAAATTTTGAATATGTGAGAGCAGCAACTTTTAGGCCCCAATTTTGCTTGAAATGTCAATACAGCTACCCATATTTGAGTAGTACTGTATTGTCAGGTTTCTTCATAAACTTTAGACCCTTTGCTTCCCATGCTGGGAATCCTGAAATAATTGTGAACTCAGTGAAGGTCGTAATTTTACTTTCCTGGATTAGGACCCTTTGCTTCTCTAATCATTTATGTTCCACAGTTAAAGAAGTGCTTACGATCAATTATCCAATAGTGTTTTAGAACAGGCCATCTAAGGACCTTGCTGTTGTATAATGTTCTACAAGTCTCTTTGTATAGGAAGTTTGGGTGCATCTGAGTTGATGTTAAGCTGTTCATTTTATTATAATATGCTAGTATCTGGATTTTTACTGTCTATAACTGATGATTTTCTTGGAAACACAGGGCCCATGATTTTGCCAAGGGAGGGTTTAGTCACCGTACAGTAATTCTGTGTGATCAGGTACTACTGCATTTGCATACACTACATCTAGTTAATCTTATAATCTATTACTCTAATCTGTAAAAGTTGCTATTGCTCTATAGTGTGAGAGAGAGTTCCATGTGGGTTGCCTTCGAGATCACGGTATGCAAGACTTGAAGGTAATGGTCACTTGTTTGTTACTTATACATTTCTCCGTATCCTCAACATTTCTTCCAATTGATTTATACTTCCTGTTACAGGAATTGCCTGAAGGGAAGTGGTTCTGTTGTTCTGGGTGCGACAGGATTAATTCTGTTCTTCAGCAGCTGATTGAAGACGGCGATCAGCAGATCCCGGATAGCCTTATGAGTATAATAAAACAAAAGAATGCAGCAATTGGTCACGATGATGTAAAACCTGATATAAAGTGGCGGCTTTTGAGTGGAAAAATGTCTGCTGTTGACAACACTAGGGCTGTACTTTCAAAAGCTGTTTCTGTTTTCCATGTGAGTGTCTCCTCTCCCATTTTCTTACTCTGATTGCTTACCTTAGTCAAGTATGGTTCGTTTTGTAGGCGACTTGCTTGGACTGTATTTCAAGTTAAGGATAGAATGGATGTGGAATTTGTCTGCATAGTCTTGTTTCTAGGAAACTGAGAAGTGTTGTTAATCTTTTTTATCAGCTCTATTCAGTCCTATTATGATTTATGAGCTGCCTATAGGAGAAGTCTCCATACTGCAAGTGGACTTTTCGGCAGCTGGGTCAGTTCATCCAGATAAACCACGATTTGGCTAAAGAGTTATGTTGGATTTATTATCTTTTCACTTTTGGTGACTAGTCCAGGCCAACTGGTTGACATATCCAGTCTGTGTTTTGTGTGCTTGACATTAGCCTATTTTGGGGATTTCTCTTGTCTTCCAATTTGAATTATCAGCTTCTCTTGCCATTTACCTATATGAATTGCAAGGTTTAATGACACCTTCTGAATGGTAGAGGGTTATTTGCTTTAACATTTGTCTGTGATTGTGTAACCTTGTTATGGTGCTCATTAATTCCGCATGCGTTTGTGCTGACTGCTGATTTTCTGATTTTATTTTCTCCCAGGAGCAATTTGATCCGATAGTTCTTCCCAACTCAAACCAAGATATGATACCACACATGGTTTATGGGTCAGCTACATGTTCCTGAATTGCTTTTGTGATTAGTTTATTGTAAATTTTTTGGATTCTAATAGCCATCACCTACCTTGCAGGCGGAATGTGAAGGATAAAGAGTTTGGAGGGATGTACTGTGCAGTATTGACTGTCAAGTAATTGTTCTTTTCTTTTGACTCTTTGATTATGATGCTCCTTTTGGCCGATCCTGATTGTGAATGTGTTTCTAATTTCTAATATATTGCTTGAACATGCAGCTCGGCTATTGTCTCTGCTGGACTTTTCCGAATCTTTGGGAAGGACATTGCAGAGCTTCCATTAGTTGCAACTGCTTCTGGACATGAAAAGCTGGTAAAGCTTAAATCTAAGTTTTATGTATTTTTTTGGGGGTTGTTAATATCATTTCGTAAGCTGATTTTCTCATTGCAATTTCAGTTTTCTGTTGCATCAATTCACAACTAATGCTAAACCTCTTTCTATAAATGACGACAAGCCTATGAGGATTTGATGGATTATATTAAAATATATAACCAATTTTGTCCCTGTTATATGTTCAAGAATATAGTGTTTTTAGGTGCTTTGTCAACTAAG
The DNA here is from genome assembly GCA_002319775.1 of Fagopyrum tataricum. Lineage (NCBI taxonomy): Eukaryota > Viridiplantae > Streptophyta > Magnoliopsida > Caryophyllales > Polygonaceae > Fagopyrum > Fagopyrum tataricum. The sequence goes on from CM008285.1 coordinate 51,237,740, forward strand.
TTCTCACTTTTATTATATGACAACCACAAATTTTGGTCTTAACTTGTGGCTGTCACATGATAACCCTTTTTGACTGTTAGCTTTCAATCTAAAGCTATTCTCTTCTAACTCTTTTGGTGCTGTGGACAACTTAGGGTTATTTTCAAGTTCTTTACTGCTGTATTGAGAAGCTGATGCAAGAGCTAGATATTAATCATCTTTGGCTGCCTGCTGCTGATGAAGCAAAACCATTGTGGATCAACAAATTTGGCTTCTCTGATTTCCCAAGAGATGAGGTAATTTTATATAATAAGTGTACAAATTTGTATAAACTGGCCTCTGATTTAAAGTACGAGATAACACTAGCGTTTGCTACTTTGCAGTTTGAAGAAATGAAGAAACGGTTCGAGTTAATGCTCTTTGACGGAACAGACGCGCTGCTTAAGTCCATCCCTAAGAAGCATGATGCTGTGGACCTACATCCTGTTGGAGATCATGGTGAGTTGCTGGACCATACAATGGAGGCTCCTAAGGGTGGAGATTTTGGGGTGTCCAGCGCAGATTGTGGCAACCTGATGGAGGTTGTAGAAACCGGGAATCCCAGCGTGGATGCTGCAATGCAGGAAGATGGCGTGGTGATTAGTTAGGTATTGGTGGTGCTGATAACATGTGTACACTACAGTCTAAAGCAATGTTTTGGGGATTGTACAGGGAAGTTGAAGTTGGAGTTTTCTCTGGGCATTCATTTTTCTAGGTTTTGGTATAAGAAAGTATATAAAATTTACAAACAAGAAAAATATATACTAGTGGGTGTTGTAGACCCAAATTTTGAACCAAAAGAAAACACAGTTAACAGTCTTTGATGTTACACCTAGCTGTAGTATAGTTTTGTGGGGAAAACGAGTTGAACAAGACCTTTTAATAGAATGAGTTTTTGGTAGGATTATGAATACTCGCAAGCTGCAAGAGTTTCAAGTGTATATGATGCGGGTGTCTTACCATCTTTATACCTCTGCGGCTGAGCATTGGCCATTTAGTGAATCTGCTTCCAAACATCACCCTTTTCAAATAAACGGTCAATATCTTCGGTATCCCTCATTATGTGTATCATTGTATCCCATGTATATCTTTGTATCCCTGCGTGATTGGTTTAATTTATATTGTTTATTATTTTTCTCGTAAAACAGTAAAACTTTAATCCTTAATTATTTAGCCTCAACCAATCACATGATAGAGATACATGTATCACTAATACAGGAGATCTCAATTGTCAAATAACCACCAAACAAGCATGAAATCCATGAATGCTCTTCTTCTTGAATCATGTCTTCGATATTAACCGATTGTTGAAAATATCTCGTTGGTATTCTCTTTTCACTCTATGGATTACTAAGTCTTTACTCTTTAATGTCACATATTGTATTACGTCAATTCATCAAATTTAGACATGACAATTAGAATGGAGATGTTTGCCGGAAATTTATCACCGCAAATCAAACGCAGGATCCCTATTAAGAGATATTATTAATTATTTTTACATTTTGTCATTTATAATCTTTGCAATACAATTTAGTCAAATTTTATTTTGAGAAATACCGTGTATTATTATTTGCACCGCGAATTAAACACAACAACGAGGATAATGATTACTTGCAATATCTTACAATACCTTGGGAGCGTTAGGGTTAAGGCCAAATTATGACAAAGATGATGTGATTATGTAGGCAGTTATTGATTTACACAAAAGGTGTATAATGTTGCCGCAGAGGCGTTTAGGTTATGTATTATTTTCAACAGTTAGTTCATACATTTTCTTCATTCAAAAAATATACAATATCGGTATAAAATAAACACAATATCGGTCAAAAATATATATATATAGTATTAGTTAAAAAATAAATGAACCATTAGTATAATATAGTTTGAACGATATGTTCAAAAATTTTGAACGAAAAAAAGTATATGTAAAACAAAATTAAAAAATAAAAGAATTAATAGAGTGTTTTATTAGTTCACACATTTTATATTATTAGTTCATCATTATGTTGAACTTACAAAAAATGAGCAAACAAAAAGACTAAAAAAATGTAACCATTAGTACATTTGAACTAAATGAACAAAAAAACTGAACGAAAAAAATGTTAAAAGATAAGAATTGTTTGTACAAACAGTTTGAACTAAATTGAACAAAAATGTGAACCATTAGAATAAACAATATGAACTAAGAAAAACGGGAAAAAAATGAATTAAAAAAGTTCGAATTTTACATACTATTATTTAAAAAATGTTTGAACAAAAATTATAAAATTTTGAAGGAAAAAATGTTAAATAAATAAGAACAGAGATGGGACAACTACTACACTAAATAAATAAAAACAATGTCTGAACAAAAATGTATAAAATTTTCTATACTATTATTTAAGATTGAAGTAAAAAGTTCCTTTTTTTTTAAAATGTCGATGCCAAAACGCTTACCGTAAACTTTGCAAAAATTGCTTCTACGTATCACCAAAATTACCAAATTATTGTACATACTAGATAGTCAAACTCGTGCTATGCACGGGCTTTAGTATTTTGTATCCTCATTCTTATTTTATAGTTGTATTTAACTATGATAGAATTTGTTCTATAATTACATTCGATCTTACCGATTTTACAAATATTTATATAATATGTCTTTTATACAATATAGGATTTTTAGGGAGATATTAAAGGATAATAATTTAAAGTAATTTACCGTTTATTTTGATGTACATAAGAATATATTTTTTTAATGATGTCTAATATGTCTTAAAGGTTAATGTTTTAAGTTATTTATTGCTCAAATCTCTATTATGTAGATATAGAGATGAATATAAAATTTTAGTCTTTTATCATGTGTGATGCATAATTGTTTTATATATGAAATGTTGATTTAAATACAATGTTAATTGATTCAAGATGAATATAAGAAAATTACTCCTTTTATCATGTCTAATCCATAATTGTATTATTTCAAATGTTGATTTAGATATAATTTTGATTGATTCATGTTTATAATTGTTTTTATTTATGTTTGTATAAACATATTTTCAGTCAATGTTTATTTGTGTAAGAATTTGCTAATTTTAAAGTATATAAGAAATATAAAAATTAAAATAGGATAAAAAAAGAATCAATATAGTATTTTTAATAATATCCTTATCTACACGTAAATAGTTTATCTCACAATACACTAATATTTAATTTTATCACATTTGATATTTTTTCAATAACAAAAAAGTAAATAAAAAATTTAACAATTTTCTCTTGATATCTTTGAATCAAGATCCTTATATCCTGTATAAATAAAAATTTACATTTTCAAAAAAATAAATTTACCATATTTTTTATATATATAAAAAATTAATTAAACAAATATGACAATATTGAATGAGAGCATTGGAAAACATTCTTATTTTACAATATAGAGATTTTTACACATAAAAAAATTTAAGTAAAAAATTATAACGATATTAAAAGAGAGCATTAATTAAGCAAAACTCTTTCTACATGTAGATAGATTTTACATGTAGAGATTTTTTATACATAGAAAAAGTTACTTAAATAAATATGACATTATTGAATGAGAGTTTTTAGCATCAAATATGGGACAACCACTACACTAATCACTCAATCACTAATCATTGTTTTTGGAGGTGAATATCAAAGCTAAAAAAAATATTAACCGATAAGAATTTTCATTAATAAAACACTAACATTGTCAACTATGAACCCCAAAACTCCTATTTCAGCAGAAGAACGTGCTTCACGCACCAATAGTTTTTCTGCCCTTGCTGCCACACATAACCCCAAACCCTGGATCTCATGAACCTCCGACAATGCGTTTCCGATCTTTGAAACGCCTCTCTTCCCATGAAACTACAAATATTGATGGGCCTTTCAACTAGTGTTTCCGTTCGCCTCTCGATTGCTTCATCTACTCCAAGAGAACCAAGAAGAAGAAAAGAACGGCAGATGATCCGAATTTGGCGCGTCGGCGGATCGTTGTGCGTGCGATGTTTGGACGACGGCGAGGGTGTGGCGTGATATTTCCAGCCGCAATGCTAATATGCATCATCCTTAAGCGAGCAATTCTCTATTTGTAGAGAGTATAAGAATCGCTTGGAATCGTCTCCATCTAGCCTCGGAGAAAGGCAGAGAGAAGGAAGAAAGATCAAGCAACGTGAATCTCAGTGCGGACTTAAGAAGAATAGGCTTCAGTAAGGATCTCCTCTTTTTTGACATCTCTTCAATGACGAGGACTCTTCCAGCTTCGGGAGTCTCCGTCAATCTTTGGTCTGTCGATTTTCGGCGTTGATGTTTCTCACTGACTTAGTGGTTTCTGCTTCGGCGGTCTTTGATGAACCTTAGATGCAACTTCTTAGACCTTGTGAACAATATATATTTTCTGGTAAGAAAGTACTCACCTACCGATGTTCAAAATCTTACAAACAAAACAATGAAAGAACCAAGATGCAAAAGGTATTTTGTGCTCCCGATTAACTTGTTGTGTAGGGTACCCTCCGATCTTAACAATGAATCTAAGCCCTTTAATGTTAATGTTGATTTGGTTATGAGATTTAGCTTTGGGATGAATAATTATATCAGTTTCAATTCGGGTTACCCTCTTGTTGCTTGGTTGATTGACAAACACGAGACTAATAACAAGTTGACCAAAGTCATTAGGAGATGTTTTCTAACACTAATGCTTATTTGTTGTTTTTTCGCTGTATGGATTTCCTTAATATGTTGAAACCGACCTCTTTCTTGTTTTGCCAAGAAACCGAGAACGTGTTTACTATACCATCTGCAATAACTTATGTGTGGTTGGACTGGCTTGCCACATATTCTACAAACTTTGAACAATATAAATCCATGATATCGGTTTCGATTTTCGGATCCAAATTGTTTGGCGTTGCTCTTGTCTCTGTCATGCTAGAATTGAGCAAGATCAAGACCTTTTTTCCCAAAAAATTTTATTGTCTGGGACGTTATGTGCTCTCTAAACATGTGGTTTAGGGTCTCAATGAAACAAACTTACTGCATAAACAACAATAAATATGTTGAGCGTGTTGAAGCTCTCCTTAACTGTTTTTTCTTAACCATATGTGTTCCCACTGATAAGTTTGATGATATCATGTGCTTTCAGGCCAAGCGTGTGCAAATTGAAATTATCCAAAAACTACACAAAGTCTCTACAATTGAAGCTAAACAGAGAAGAATTTTTATGGATTCGTCCCTAGAATCATTCGGAAACTAGTAAGCTCCGAATATAGGAGTCTGTTTTTTCCCATGAAGTATGTAAAATATTATACTTTTGGATGCACCTTTTCGAATGTTACTCAAAACTGAACTTGAGATCCCAATGGAATTTCACAGACAGAACAAAGAGAGTTTGTCCATCTCACAAAACAACACAAGGTGTTCCCATGCATGCATGGAAGCTGATAGCAAAGGGGAACGATGGTAGCGCTAAACAACCAAATTTCAACAATGAATTGAGGAAAACCAGCTTGAATATATAAAAAAATTAACATGTGCGCTATGTAGTAGCTAGGTCAGTTGTGCAATCGAAAATGGGATAGGAACTCTATTTATTTCTACCTAAATTGTATTTGGAATGGCATGATTATCTCCCGGATAAGGAATGACTACTATATGCATTATTATACACCTAAAAAGTGGTAGACCTATTCTATGAACAACGTGTTTTGTGGTAAACATATAAAGAGAAACTATTTGATCTGTAGACAACTACATGTTCATAAATGTACTTAACAACCCTTTCAACAAAATGTCAGCATAAACAAAATCAAGTAGGTCATGTCGCTTGGTACTCCGATAAACACACAATAAGGAAGAGACGTAAATTCACTCAACTGAAGATTATATCCCATAATATCAACGGGTGTAAGAAACTAAATAATGAAAAAATGAAAAATCTTAACATTCATTATGTTAAAATGGTTGGAAAAGAGAGAAATCTACCACAATTATCCACAAAGAACTGGATAATGGTTCAATTATACATTTTTTAGCCTTTGTTGATGATATTATTATCTTCACAAAAGCGACAACGGAAGCAAGTAACAAAATATTATCAGTTTTGAATGATTAATGTAACGTGTCTACAAGTAATAAACTACCATAAATCAACATTCGAAACATCTAACAATGTAGACTCTACCAATAAAAGACAAATCCAGGCCCATCTAGGCATCACGTCTTCTACCAACCTAGAACAATACTTAGGATGCCCCATTATTAATGGAAGAGTCAATAAGGATGTCTTTAATTCGGTTATCCAAAAATCTAAACAACAACTTACAAAATGAAAACGTCGTCTTTGTCTCAAGAAGGTAGATCAGCGCTGATAAACGCAAATTTGAATGCTAAACCGAGCTACATTATGCAGACATTTATACTTCCCACATAAAATAAATAGAGATTTCTTCTTGAATAAGGGACCTAATTTCCATCCTTTAATCAGTTGGGACAAAATTTGTAAACCAAGGTAGTTAGAAGGCACCGGAATTAGGAAAGCTGAAGACATGAACAAAGCGCTTCAAATGAAGCTCCTATGAAAAATTATGCAAGAAATTGACCAAAATTATGGAAGAATTTGATAAAGGTCTCAGATGGCGTGTGGTAGACGGGAAAACAATAAGGTTCTAGAAAGATAATTGGCTTATGGAGAAACCATTGATAGACATTGCTTTTGATAAAACATTAATAAATGAGTTAGAGACTACTTCCCTTTTCATCTCGGATGGGAATTGGAACCATCAACGTATGGACCAATTAAAGTCATTTCTCCCAAACAACATCAATAATATAATTAGGAGCTACAACCTACCAAAAAGCTACATCAGAGATAGAATCTACTGGTGTGCAAACGAGAAAGGATGGTAGTCAACGAAATCGACGATGGAAATGATTCAACAACAAAAAGTCGGAGTATTTGGAGATAAAACTTGGACTCGGGAGATAAACATAATGCTTAAAGTCAAAATTTTTCTTTGGAAATTGGCCCTAAACGGAATCCCTACAAAAGACAATCTTGATAAACAAAAAAATTCCAGTGGTAATGCATTGTGAATTCTATAATCACCATACTGAAAGTGCTAAACATTTGTTTTTTGTTTGCCCATGTACTCACCAAGTTCTAGATGATGCTAAAATTTCCTCAATATTGAACAACTTCGATACTAATAAGCATAGTATTAATGATACATTGTTACAAATAAAAAAGAAAAAACTTTTCCAACAGAGCTGGGACAAACCGTGATGATTTGGTGGAATATTTGGTTGGATAGGAACCAAATTATATTTAATAATAAAAAACATGCTTCGAACCTCAAACAAATTGCATCAAAACAAATAGAAGATTGGGATAAAGCAAACATCAAACCAAAATCCACAAATATTTCCGGAACAAAAGCAAGAAGAAAAACTAAGAACATCAAATGACAAAAACCAAAGGGCAATTTCGTCAAACTAAACTTTGATGCGTCAAAAAATAACAATAACCAATATGCTTTCGGATTTATTATCCGTAACAACCTTGGTTATCCTCTGGTTTCAGGAAAAGGAAGATGCAACGCATAATTAGTGTTAGAAGGAGAGGCTTTTATATGCAAGAAGGTCTACAAAAGGCCAAACATCTAGGGGTGACTTCCATCCGGATCGAAGGAGATAATCTGACATTCATTAATGCGATAAACAAGACTTGGAAGCCACATTGGAAGACGGACATATGATCATTTCAGACATCTCTGTCTTGATTCCAAGCTTCACGGATTCAAGTGTCCTTCACATTTTTATGGAAATCAACACCGTCGCCGACAAGCTCACCTTGCACGACCATATTACTTCAGCAGAAGATGATGTCTTAACAGGTGATATTGTTGACCTCATCCGCAACTGATCCACTTATTCTTCTTACCTTGTATAAAAATAAAAATATCTAAAACTCTAAAACTAAGACAATTTTCCTTAAAATAAAATAGGATGAGCATACGGTCCTTGTGATCAGTTTGGGACCCGCTGGGAAACTTATTTTCCTTAATACCCCGTCCGCCTTCAAGCCTTTCAACCCTAATTTGTAATAGGTCGATCACAGCTCAGGATCTAACACAAATTTCTGGATCCTCCTGGCGGTTGTACTGGAATTCTTACAAGCAGATAATCTTTTCAGCTGAATTGTCTCGTATCTGCTCCAATTTCCAGTATTCGATTCGTTTGGTGAGCTCTCGCAAAAACCCTAATTCCCCTGATCGAATCAAATTAACGTCTGTCTCTTCTTCATTCTTCAGGTCTCATCTTACGGGTTTTTTTTTTTATCTAATCTGATGTGTAATCGGTGTTTCCTGTTATATCTGTGACTTGATTAATTTTCGCCTGCATAGTCATTGTCAATTGCACCTTGAGGCTTCGGTTGGATGGTATGTCAGATGTGGTTGGGTTTTTTTAAGAAGTCAGGAAGGTTTGTGAATATCCTGGATGAAGTAGGATTGTGTAGATTAAAGTCTCATAATTCCTCTGATCAAGAAATAAATGGGTTTTATTGAAAAGGTTACATTTTATGCCTCGTTTAAATTTATGAAAACTACATATTTCAGAAAGGAGATGTTTTAATTGTATATAAGGAACTCTTTATTCAATGCTTTTGATTTCCATGCTTTCTATCCTCCATTTGCAAGAGATGTTTACTTGCCCTCCAGTAGCTGTACCCGTTGGTTCATGGAAGTTCTATAGGTTGTTTCTGTAAGATACCCTAACTATTATTGTAAGTCTGCTGCGTCTAACAAAGGTGCTCATTTGGGGAAATCTCATAATGCGTCATAGACACTGAGTTTCCTGATTTTCCATTTTAGATTCATATGTTAAGAAATCATCAAGGTCGCTATCATGGAAAATTGCTGACATTTTCTCTTGCAAATACATTATGTGAGTATTTCCTCCAAATAGTGGTTATGCCTTCCTAGTATTTTTCTTATTCTTTTTATCACTTCCTTGAACATTAACACATGCTCTTCCGGTAGTATAGGAATTTTGCTATTGTCTGCATGGCCTTGTGTTTCATAATATCTTTTGCTTCAAGGACACTACTCTTGGCATTACCGTTTTCCATGTGTTATTTTCATTCCTTTGAACTAAAAGTCTTCAGTATTGTCATGTATAAGTTTGTATTTGATTTTCAATCTTTATCCTTCATTACATAAATATTTTTCCTAGTACTAGGGGAGGGATTTGTCTACGGTTTATTGACTCGTAAAAATGAGACCGGTGTATGAGGATGTCTAATAAATATTTGTTGGCCTGCTCTTTATTTGCCCAGGACGTGATGATGAGACAAGGGGTCACACATGCACCTCAGAGAAACAAGCCGAAGTTTGGGTCGGGAAAGTGTCCTTCTTTGGTTGATTTATGTGTTCAGACTGCTATAGATAATGTTCGGTATCTTGGGGATGTGGGTGAGACAGATATACATCTCCTGGAACGCATTTTGCCACACTGTACAGTTGACCAGTTGATGTATATTGAAAATGAAACAAAGGTAAGATCGATTCTTCATAGTCTTCAAGAAGTAAATATCTCTATTTTGGATTTGCCGAGGGTGATGGCATTGCTTTAATTATGCAGGAAAGGGATTTAAGTCAGGTCACTAATAAGTTATGGAAGAAATATTATGAAGTTAAATTCGGTGCTGAACATACTAATGAGGTGATAGGGAGGTTGAAAGGAATTAAGCAGAAATTCACATGGAAGCAACTTTATGAGGTAACCGTTTTTAATGTGTTTTTGGTATATTGTTACTGACTTAGTTTCTTGCTGTTTAAACACTCTAATATGTTCCTAGTAGTCCATAACTAACTTAGTCGTTTATTAATCTACAAATTGGAACGCAGGCTAAATTGGAGGCCCAGGATGAGGCTCAAAAGCAATCACTGGAACGGCTTACACAGTTATATAAGAAAGATAATGAACGTGAGTACCTCATTCCAATCCTTCATTATCCACCGTTGGGGAAAAACTTCAGCAGCTCTTGTAACTTCACTCACACCAAGACTAGTCATGAAAATGAGTTCAAAATCTGTCTTTTTACTTTCTATCTTTGTGTAGTATCTCCCCACTTTCTGCAGAAAACATCATTTTCGGTTCATTGTTTCATAATTAGTTTATTCTTCATAAATCATAATATATCACAACACATGAAGGGTGAGGAGATCGATGTGCACCATGAGGAGGTGCCCATTCAGTCTTCAATTAGCCAGAGCTTAGTATCCTGTTGGTGCTGCCATTACCAACCTTATATTTTCAATGGTACTATTAATTCTAGAAATGCTAATGCATTTTAATATCTTTCATCTTTATAGGGAGGCAAAGTAAGCAGATTCAAATGTGTTCGAAGGCCCCTCCTTCAGCAAAGAGGCGCTACTTCGGAGGTAATTCTTCTTTTGTCTGTTTTAAAATCCTTGGAGCTATAAATTGATTCTTTATCCTTTTGGTGGTAGTATTTTAGCCTTTAGATTTCGCTGACTTTTGTAGGATATGGAGGTGGGAGCAGCGTTGCTAATGTGAAAAGCAACATAATGAAGAAGGCAAAAACTGAATACCTTAAGAGGTAATGTCCTTAGCTGACTTGTCTTTTCTCCCAAACAGTACGCAAACATATGTTTACATTTTCCTCCTAGCTTTGTACCGACTTTCCTGGTGAGGTGTGGGGCAGAAGGGTCGTGGGTAATTATCAAAAAATATTGTTTACATGAAATATGCTGAAAAGCCTGAAAGGTTTGATGATAATTTTGTCATTTACCCCTTAACGCAAGGTTTTAATTCAACTGCAAAATTTTCATTTGATGAATGGTTCCAAAGTTCCAATACCAGTTGACGGTCTATTTAACTGCTTATGACAGTCAGGAGATCAAGAATCTCAAAGCTATTAAGAGAAATTCAATACAGAGGAGTCCTGTGTAAGAGCCTCTCACAGCTATTAAGAGAAATTCAATACAGAGGAGATGAAGAATCTCACAGCTATTTAACTGCGTATTGTTTTACAGGATTTCCTGTCCATCAAAACCAAGCAATTCAGCATACAGGCCAAACATGTCACAATGCAATCCAGGAAGTTCACAAATGAAGAATTCTCCTTCAAGCCAGGGAAGTTTACAATTCAAGGCTTCGGCTTCAGCTTCGGCTTCAAGATATGTGAAGACAGACAAGGAGGAAGGCGTCAAAAGGAATCCGGTCCCTTCAAAAGGCAAGGCAACTAGTTTGCAGTTTAAAAATTCTATGGTCACTTCAAGAGCTCCTGAGATAGACGAGGACGGTGATATTAAAAGGAAATTGAGTGAATTTTGGTGAATCCATGTTCATCTCAACCCTGTATTGCATTATACAACACAGAATTGCAGCTTTCCGCTGAAAGGAGACTATCAATAGCTCAATACTCAGGCGGCAATCTCCCAAGTAGTCTGTAAAAGTGTCCAAAGGGTAAATGACCAGATGTCTGCCTGATGATGTTATGTTATGTTATGTTTGTTGAGTATGCTTAATTTGGTATTGTATTCGTTTACAGTCTTCTAGCTTCCAGCTCCATGTGAACATAACTTGGGAGTACATTTGTGGGAAAATTGCATATTCTTCAAGTGCCCGTGAAAGAATAAGGCCAACATCCCATAATATGCCTTACGTGGTAGGGATGGGATATAACATGCAATGACCTTAGTTATTATTTTTATAAAATATCATAGCTTTCTTATTCATTAATCATCATTCTACAATAAATTTCAACTATATAAAAAAAAACCTTTCAGACATAATTGAACCAAATAATTAAAAACGCATATAAAATATTAAATGTATCTTTTGGTTGCTTGTTGTGTGTCTGATGAGGTGCTTAACTGCCTGAGTCTGCTTCTAACGGAGTGTATATATTTATAAATGTGATTAAAGAATAGGTAGATGACCTAGAAGCTCAGTATTAAAGCAACACAACTTCAAATTTTCCTCTCATACGTAAAAAAAAGCTGATAATAAATCAATCAACAAATGACCTAATCAAATATTTCTGGGTTAGTTAAATACAAGAGCCCGTTGATATGTTCGAGTCTAGTCTAGGTGTATAGAGGTATCATAAGTTTAGTTTTCAACTGTAGAGGTCATATTAGGTTACCTAATCTTATTAAACACGGTCGGTCATCATACGTTTTAATTCTTTATTTCATATTTCATGTCAGTTTCTTAGTCAAACCTTTTACATTGCATAAGCGTTGAATTCATACGTGACCCACAGTATATAATTAATTTATTTGAGGAAAAAGAGAAACAACAGTAAATGAAAAGAAAAAGAAAGAAATTTCGAAGAAGCCACGTAATACACTTCTTTCCCTTCTTTCCGGCTATCCATGTAGCCATGTAGGCGTGAGCCGTGACGGACTGGCGGGAACGCCTCACCAAATTAACTATTTTTTATATTTTTTTTTGATATTATAAAATATAAATATATAATGCCCTTTTCAAATCATATGAAAGAGGGTAAGAAGGTCGACAATAACCCCCACCAGAAAAACAAGAAAAAGAATAATCCATGTAGTCGCAAGTTCCCAGCCATCATGGAAGCAGTCATGGTCGTGCATCAACATTCTAGAATCACAATTTTATATATATACACTAATTCAACTGTGTCCTCCCTTCCAGGCTTCCATTAACGTCACTTTACTTTCTCCCTCTTATTTCTCTGTTTCTTAATTATTCTTCCCTTTCACCAATTTTGAACCTACCAACAACCCCAAGATACAATTTATTTTATAAAATTTTGATTGTCTATCTTGTATTCAGTTCTTCATATATAGTTATACCTACCGTATTCTTTTTGTTTGTTTCGACAAATTATTGCTATTCCGTTTCCGGCAAGGGGAGGAGAATGAGGAGAAATCCGATTCCGGCGATTATCCAGGCATGGGTTGTTTTACTGGTAATCGTAGTCCCAGGAACTCTGGCGAGTTTTCCGACGACTCTGCCCTTGCACAGGGCTTTTCCGATGGACGAGCGGGGGGTTGAGATGAGTCAACACAGAGCGCGTGACCGAGTCAGACATGGCCGATTGCTGCAATCTAAAACCGGAGTCGTTGAGTTCCCGGTTTCGGGTACCTTTGACCCTTTAGTTGTTGGGTAAGACTTGTGATTCTCAATGAAATTGTTTGGTTTCAAGCATTTATGAATAAAATTTTGCATTTGTTAAAAGGTTGTATTATACGACGGTGAAATTGGGGACGCCGGCACAAGAATACCATGTTCAAATTGACACAGGAAGTGATGTTTTGTGGGTAGGCTGCAGCAGCTGCTCCAGTTGTCCATCCTCTACCGGTCTCCAAGTAAAATTACCCTCCTCGCTCTTATAGATTACAATCTCCCATTTCTATCGGCAGCTCTATATGAATTCATTTGATCCATGGCAGTTCAATTTGAATTTATTTGACACCTCAAGCTCCAGCTCAGCTTCTACAATCTCATGCTCAGACGAGAAATGCAACTCTGCATCACAATACTCGGACTCTCAGTGCAATACTCAGAACAATCTTTGCAGCTACCAGTTTCAGTACGGAGATGGGAGTGGCTCGTCGGGTTACTATGTCAACGACGTCTTGCATCTTGATACTGTTACCGGAACAACCAACAACACAAGCAGCACTGCACAGATTATATTCGGGTTAGAAAGAGAATCAAAATGATTGATTTCAAATTCAGTGTAATTACATACCTAATGTTGTGTTAATGAGTGCAGATGCAGCACATCTCTAACAGGAAGCTTGACAAAGACGGACAGAGCAGTGGACGGGATCTTCGGGTTCGGACAACAGTCAATGTCAGTAATCTCTCAGCTATCTTCCCAAGGCCTCGCCCCGCAATCGTTTTCCCATTGCTTGAGAGGTGACTCCAGTGGCGGCGGAATATTAGTCCTCGGAGAGATTGTAGAGCCTGCCATGGTTTACACTCCCCTTGTCCCAAACATGTATGTTGCCTCTCTTGTATACTCTGTTTTTTAAAAAAATTTACAGTAACTTTCAATTACTGATCGAGTGTTAAAATTTGTCAGGCCACATTACAATCTTTACTTGGAGAGTATTTCCATCAGCAATCAAACTTTGGCCATTGATTCCTCGGTCTTTGCAACAACAACCTCCAATGGCACCATCATTGACTCCGGTACAACTTTGGCTTACTTTGCAGAAGCTGCCTATACTCCTTTCCTCAACTCTGTAAGCATATATGTCAAACATTGTTATAATTTCACATTATTGGAAATTGGAGTTGTCTAAAAAATTATATTGATGTCTACAGATAAACAACGCGGTTTCTCAATCGGCGCGGGTTATTTCCTCAAAGGGGAGCCCATGTTATTTAATCACTTCCAGGTAATATATCAACTTACTTTGTTGGAACGAATTTCACTAAATGAATCTCCCAAGAACTTAAAATACAAATTGTTGAAATGGGCAGTGTTGACGATGTGTTCCCGAAAGTTAGTCTTAACTTTAAAGGCGGTGCATCCATGGTTCTGGACCCAGAAGAGTATTTACTTCAGCAAAACTCCATTGTATGTCCTGACTTTTAAATTTTCTTGTGTTGTGAGTTCATTTTTGACAGAATTGGTAAACTATATAAACAGGGTGGAGGTGCAGTTTGGTGCATGGGAATCCAGAATAATGAGGGCCAAGACTTGACTATTTTAGGAGGTATTTTATATACCAATTTCTCGACTTGTTTGCTATGTAAACTTAAATCTTCAGCTGATGTTCTTTACTTGTTGGTTTATTACAGATCTTGTTCTGCAGAACAAAGCAGTGGTATACGACCTGGGTGGCCAGAGAATTGGATGGGTCGACTATGATTGTAAGCTTTCAAACCAAATCCATTTTCAGATAGGAATTTACAAATTCGTTATAATCTAAATTAACATAAACAAATCCTTAATGATCAGGCTCTGGTAACGTAAATGTGACAACGAATTCAAGTGGGTCGAGCACAAACACGTACATCAATACGGGAGAAGTGAGTAGCAGCAGCTCGTCAAGGATCGGTCCTCTGCAGATATTGATGTGCTTCATCATAGCTCTTTTCGCAGGGTTATGGTAACATCCTGCAAGAACTTGAATGGGTGAATATTGTCGATTTATTCTTCTACTTTTTGTGTATTTAGCAATGTGGCAGGGCATTTGGTTTATTTATACACGGGAGAAGCTCTCTCTCTATGTACATCAACTCATACGTGTATATGGACACTGGATAGAGGCATTTGGTTTATTGATTAGATACTTTTGTTTATTTTGATTTGTACTTACCCTTTCGGTTCTTATTGTATAGTAAATCGTTTTGAGATTTGTATTTGGACAATAAAAAGTAGTTATGAATATACCTTTGAGTTAAATGGGCTATAAATGCGTTTTTTTTATTAGGTACAGTATGTAGGTAAAATTATTAATGGGTATTAACTAGGTACGTATAAATAGGACTTTTTGATATTTTTTTTAACTTTTCCGCTCTCTCACCTCTCTCTTCTCCGCTCATCTCTCTGGCGATTCGTTTCTCTCTCTTCCTTCTCTGGCCATTGACGATTCCGTCGCTCTTCACCTTCTTCGTCGCTCTTCTGCGAGGACCCGCGCGTTATCTCTTCATCTCTATTCTTCCTCATCAACAAGGTATTTTATAGGATTTTCTATTGTTCGATTTCTAAGGTTTGTGATTCTTGCGAGGGTTGAGATTTGCCCTAATTTGAAGGGTGGTTTATGATTTCCCATGTGTTGCGATGGATTCGGAGTTTCCCGGTGTTGTGAACCGGCCCGTGGGCAATTGAGAAGGGCACGCCTTGGGTTCTAGTTTTCTTAGCTTCCTGTTACTACCTCAGGTTCATTTTCTTAGCTTCCTGTTACTGCCTCAGGTTGAGATTTGCCCGAATAATGAACAATCTCTTTGATGCTATATACATTTTCTTAGCTTCCTGTTACTGCCTCAGGTTCATTTCTCGGCGTGATCTTATAGATTGGAAAGGTCAACTAGAGTATGATTTTGCCTCTGTGGGAAGTATGGAGGTAAAGTGCGTTCAGTTTACTCTAAAAAGAGTTAAGTTTTGCAAATTTCTTTTGAGGTTTGTCAAACTGTTAAAAGTCTGACTTGTTTGCAGTCCAAATATCAAATTGTTTGCAGTCCAAATTGTATTAGGCTATCATCAATTCCTGCTGATTATTTATGCTGTAGTTGGTAGTTTGTACTTCTAGTAAGGATTGTGCTTTTTTACGATATGATTTGGTTTGCCTAGGTATATTTTCATCCAAAACATGATGATTTTGTATGCCAATCAGAAGCATATTGACTTCCTGGACATTTATATTGTGAAGTAAACCAGAGGCTGCCAAGTCCACCATTTTGACACCCATTTCTCACCTTTTATGAGTGGTATATAGGAGGTTATAATGAACCCTACACATCTATAGGAAATAAATGATGTCCAGTCAACACACTTAATTCTTAAGTGTTTATGTTATCATATGATCAAAATTTTGTTAGGATATAAGATGGCAATGTACTGCTCCTCCACCACCACCTCACCTTGAAGATGCTGTCATTGATATAGGGTATGTTCAGTCGAGAACTGTACTTGTTCTCCTAAAGACTATATTGTCAAATTCCAAAACCAATTTTCATTTCTATAGTAGAACTTCATACTATTTGAAAATTTAAATATAGCTTGTGTCTCTAATTCATGAATTTTGTTCAAAGCAGTGGATGGACTATTTCTGATACTCCATTGGATTTTCTAAACGATCATAGTCTAATGGCATTTGCCGAGGGGGAAAATGATTTCTTTGAAGATGATGATTTGTTTGTTGTTTTCTCTTATCATATTCTGATTGATTGAAAAAGGGCATTCCACATTTACTCATCATCTCTTACTCTTGATTTGTGAACATCTGATGCCATGAATTCCTTGCATAGTTTTATTATGTTTCCTGATAGTTGATGGTGCTTCTGCTCTCGAGGCATGCATTTACAGCATCAGATGATGATGAAAATGATGATACATCAACTTCCTTCCTGGTGAGTGACTGTCATTTAACAACTTACAGCTTATATAACTAGTTCATAGTCTTCTTACAACAAGGTTGTTGATTTTCACCTTAATACCTTATATATAGTTCCCGATTGTTTGGAAGTGAGGAGTGAATCCTTGTGTTGATTTGTACCGGAAGGGACTGATGTTGAGTTCAGAGCATATGCCTGAGCTTGGAGGAAGTGGTGAGTGACCAAATGTTGATTCCTTCAACATTTGGTCACATTTGGGATTGTCAAGAAAGTGGTGAGTGAATCCTTGTGTTGATTTGTACCGGAAGCTTATTATTGGCTCCGCTTGGAGGAAGCAAATGCCTAAGTTTGCAGTTTTTCTTGGTTTGACTCATGAAATGCCTGGTAAGTTTTCCATGCGTCTAACCAAAAAGTCCTTTTTTAACTTTACGTAAACTTCTAGGTTTTGATGCCTGGTTTTCAGTGTTGGTAATTGATTATTTGAGTTTTCCATGAATAATCCTGTTAACTGCAATTCTTGACCACATTTTGCATATTTGCATTGCTTGTTTATTAAGTTGGTAAAAGTTTATACCTCAAAAGACCTCTAGATCATAAGGATGTGTTTGTATTAGTATGTTTTTTGTTCTTGTTATTGCAGATCTTGTAATTTCTTCAGCTTCCAACTTCTAAACAAGTCAGTAAATCTATGTTAATAAATGTCAAT
The DNA here is from genome assembly GCA_002319775.1 of Fagopyrum tataricum. NCBI lineage: Eukaryota > Viridiplantae > Streptophyta > Magnoliopsida > Caryophyllales > Polygonaceae > Fagopyrum > Fagopyrum tataricum. Next base: position 51,255,531 of record CM008285.1, read on the forward strand.
TGTGATTAGTGAGTCTAGTGTTATTTCATGGCTTGTATGTCTTGTTGTAGTTGAATCTGTTCAACAAGCATAAGTAAAGCTTATATTGTTGTAATTTCAAGTGTGTTTTGCACATAATAATTGCTTATTACACATGCCTATAATGTAATGATTATGAGATGAATGTTGTATGTTGATTTATTAAGCCATATGCTTAAATTAGGTTTGGAAACACAGACAATTATTTTGAATAAATGATTATTGATAATTAGGTATTTGTTTTAGTCAAATTAATATTTTCTTGCCTTCATCATCTTATTATCAATCCGGATGTCAGGATAGCAGATTGGCTGATTACAAAGCATTAGACGGCCCGATTAACAAGTCAGAAGCTTCTTGCTGCTATGGTTGAAGACCCTTGAAGAACTCAACATTTACCTCACTATTATGGCCATTGTTGCCAAGATTAGCTTCCCATGAGCAATTTGAATGAATAAATATGTTATACCTGCATCTACCTCTTGAAGGATCTGGAAATAACCAAAATAGGGAATCGATTTCAATAAATAGAAGTGTGTATAAGTTTTTGTTTTAGTCAAATTAATAATTTCTTGCCTTCATCATCATCTTATTATCAAGATTATTATCAATCCGGATGTAAGAATAATAGACTGGCAGATTACAAAGTGGGCATTTCCATGCAGGGCGATTTGTATTGATCTTAATGTAATATCTAAGGTCGTAACACTACGGTATATTTTAAAGTAGGTGAAATTTAGTCAAAGGATGCCTTCTTGAAACACCAATTCTTTGAAGCATAAAAAGAAACTAGAATGTTTCTAAATAGTCCATGAGACTCCACGTGTTATCAAATCAATTATGAACATAATATAGGCATGTCTAGGTATCATGTTGAAATATAAACTAGAATGTTTCTAACTATGGGTTTTGAAATCGGGTAACTAATATTGGATAACCGAAGTGAAGTTTAGATATATAACGTTGGGTATTAAAATCGGGTAACTAATATTGGGTAACCAAAGTTGGGTAATTGAAGTGAAGTTGAATATGTAATGTTGGGTATTAAAATCGGGTAACTAATATTGGGTAACCGTAGTTGGGTAGCCGAAGTGAAGTTTGATATAACGTTGGGTATTAAAATCGGCTAATTACGAAGTTGGGTAACCGAAGTGAAGTTGGATATGTAACGTTGGGTATTAAAATCGGGTAACAACGAAGTTGGGTAACATAAGTGAATTTGGATGTAGAACGTTGGGTATTAAAATCGGGTAACAATGAAGTTGGGTAACATAAGTGAAAATTTGGGTAGCAAAGTTGGGTAACAGAGTATAACGTTGGGTAACAACGTTGGGTAACAGGGTTGGGTAACAGAGTATAACGTTGGGTCTCTCCACAAATAGAAAGTCTTTCACAAATAGAAAGTGCATAGTTAGTGTTTCTATAAAATTTTGCCTACCCACTTTATTTTCTTGATAAAAAATCTACATACTTCCCAATCTCTCACCCTATACCTTTTAACCTTTTTATGCACCATTTGTTATCTCCACACTACAAATGTCTCCTCGTCCTTTCCACATTCATCGCAATGTAACACTCTCCTCAGGTTTCCTATTGAATAATACACTACATTTAATAAGCTTTGTAACATTCTTATTGATCAAAATAATACAATTATAAAGCTTACAATATAATTTACAAACGATTTTAAGCCATTTCAAATTTTATGGGTAATGTAGCGCACAAAATATCACCTTAGTGTTTTTATGTAATTTAAAGTCTTATGGATATTTTTGTAACAAGTATTCTAATGTAAGGTTAGTTTGTGAAATTTATATTAATTATAAGTTATTTACTATTAAAAATATTGAAAAAAGTTTGTGAAATTTACTTTACGTAATTTTGGATACAAAGTCTTGTGACGGTGTTCGGACGAGCTTAGAGAACCCGACCGATACGATGACGGAGACATGACAAAAAGCCGGTGATAGGGACGTCGACAAAGCAACAAAAACTGTATAACCTCATAGTTATATTTTTAACCTTTCTTTTGCTAAAAATTACAAAAAATCAACCTGAGGATATCCTCTAATTCTGATTTCGTTTCTTATTTGCCTCTTTAACACAGTTGCATCTACTGTTGTTGGATTATTCTGCCTTTTAACGCCATATCACCAGCCAAAATATAATTCTTCACTACCTTCTTCCTCCTTCACTAATTCATTTGTTTTCCATACTATCCTTCATCTGCTACGTGTTCTGTTAATATCTGCCTCGCCAAATTCTCACCGATATCCAAAGAGTTGTAAGTCCGATCTCTATCAAACCTATTGCTATGTCTATACTAGAAACGCAACGCTTTTTTCTCTGTGCTTTATGTTGTTCGAATTTCGGACTTGTTTTGCTCTCGATTTGTTGCTTTCTAAATCCTTTTTATTAGAATTTGAAACTTGAAAGTTGAATTTGTATGTTAATTAGGTTTACACTTATGATGTAGTTATGCATTGTAGGTGCTCGATTAAATGCCCGAAAGAAGTTCTTTGCTTCTTTGACTCATTAGCCACCTTAATAGTGAGGCAATATGCTAATTAGGTTTACACTAAACGCAACGCTGTCTTCTTTGTGTTTTATGTTACACTTATTAATTTATTATTAGTTATTCAAATTTCTAAACCCTAGAATAGAACTCCCCGTCTCCCCTGGTGCCGCGGCCCTCGACACTCGACAGACAGAGACACACCGTAACCCTCGTTCCCCTCTCGCCCTCTCGCCCTCCATTCCCTCGCTGAGTCGCTGTCTCGCACTCGCAGGCTCCATTCCCTCGTTTCTCGTTAACTCGTATGCTAACGAGTTCTCGGTGAGTCTTCTTCCTCACAGGAGTCACAGCCTCGGTCGTCTGCTCTGAAGTTCGTCCTCTCCGGCTGGCAGCTGCTGCTTCTTCCTCCTCCCTCGGTGAGACGCAGAGTTTTCACAAGCACTTAAAATTGATTAAGTTCTTAAAATTGATTAATTGATTAATTAGACATTGCTTTAGAGTTTTCTACTGTACAATTGATTAATTAGACATTGATGATGCTTGATGTTGCTGCTGCTGCTTCTTCGTCCTCTCTAGTTCTCTACTGTACAATTGAACCGCAAAAACCGCAAACCTTTGGTTGCGGTTCACGGTTTGCGGTTTTTGCGGTTTAAACCGCAAAAACCATGGCTTGCGGTTCTGGTGCGGTTTGAACCGCAACCGAACCGCATATTGCGGTTCGATAATTTCCAGTTTGCGGTTTTTGCGGTTTTGGACCGCTGCTCAGCCCTAGTTCGAATTACGGACATGTTTTGCGTTTGGTTTTGTTGCTTTCTTATTCCTTTTGACTAGGATTTGGCACTTGAAAGTTGAATTTAGCAGTCTAAATATGGTCATTTCACTCATTCCTTGATGATGTTGATTGTAATTGTTGTTGTTGTGAAGCTCATCTGTGTAAAGTTGAATGCACTAAACCCTAAACGCTACATCATTGCAATTTTTGTGTTAAGTTTCAGATGATACAGTTGAACTTATTTTTCTCCTAATTGTTGCTTCACTTTCTATTTTATTAAAGCTCTGGTGAAGTTGAATGCACGAACTTGTTTGATTTTTTTTGGGTTATGTTATTGGGTCTTATTTAGATGTTTGTTTTCACTGTCATTTTGTATTGATGCTGCTGCTGTAGGCTAAGATTCAACAATTTTCGTTCAGCCAATGGGCAAGGCATTCACAGCCATGGCTCCTGCTGCTTCCAAACTCTACACTGGTATGTTGGTTTCTGCTTTCCTCTTCCTCATATTTGTCTCTTCAGGTGAAGCTTGTTTCAATTTCAGTGGTGTTTTTGTTCCAATCTCATTGCAGACGACGTTAGTCTCCTGATGGTACTAGTTGACACGAATCCCATATTTTGGGCAACCTCTGAGGCCTCCTCTTTTGGCTTCTCCAATTTTCTCTCTCACGTACAACATTTTCTTCCTCCTTCCAATTCCTGGCAATCCTATAGCACTCTTCCAGTTTCTGGATTTCTAATCTTCTATCTTTCTTATAATTAGTTCCTCGCGTTCCTCAACTCAATTATGCTGCTAAACCAACTTAACCATGTGGTTGTAATTGCGACGGGGCACAATTCATGTGGTTATATCTACGATTCCTCAGAAGCTTCAGCAAGCCAGAGTGCTGGCGAAGGGAAAACTCCTGCTTTTTGCTCCGGGTTGTTGCAGAATTTGGAAGAGTTTATGGAGAAGGATGAGGGTTTGAGCTCTGAAGACACTGTTGATGACGTTGGGGCCTCTCTCTTGTCTGGTTCATTGTCCATGGCCCTTTGTTGTATCCTTCACCTGTTTCATTGTCAATTTCATTTGGTTGTTCAATCTTGGCATGTTTTTATGTGGTTTTGGATGATGATTCGTTGCAACATCATGATTTTGTTTGATTTAATTGGTGAATTAGATATCCAGCGCATTTTCCGTTCAGGCCCGCTCCATCCACAGCCTCGTGTGAGTGTAAATGAATACCAGTTTTACTGTCAAAAAATCCGCTGTCTGCTTGTTTTTAGTCTTGGCTTTTGCATTTGGTGCAAACTTTCTAAACAAGTGAGAATTTCATAGGCATGATATTTGTGAAAGACCTTTGTTATAATCGGAAGTATGGTTTTGGATGTGTTGTTGCTTAGTTTAAATTTGGTGAACTAGGGGAGGGGGAAAAAAAAAGTTATGTCATTGAGAGAAAAATCAAGGACCTTTTTTATATTTCAGCAAACAACTTGGTTTCTATTCGCCTTATCTGTTGAATATTAATCTTGCTGTAACGACTAGAGTTCCTGCTCGCGTCTACTGTTGTTGTTATTGGCTATTCAAATTTCTTTTATCTGTGCATTTATATGTCTTCATAAATAAACTAATGCTCTCAATTTAAGAGCTTGCATTTGTCTTTATCACCTCCAAAATAGGCAAGCAGGCTTTCAGGAAACTGTTTATCTTTTATATTGATTTCCATCTTCTTTTGTCGTCGGATCTTAAGGACAAAAATTAAGCTTCAATGATTCTGAACCCTTTTTTATTCAAAAGAATAATAGAGAATGGTGATCGTGCATTTAAATAATGAATAAAGGAAATTTTGTTGTATGTATACTTGATAAATGTCTGTTTTGATGTCAGATATTATGTGTGCATGGATCTCCTGACGGACCTCAGCAGTATGTTCTACTCCATCCTTTTCATTTCTGGTACATATTCCCATTTTACTCCGTTGAGATTCTTATCGTGTTTAATGTGCAGATATGTTGCCGTGATGAATGCCATATTTTCCGCCCAGCGTTCCATGGTACTAATGTTGCTTCTTCTATTTTCCAACTTCTGGGCATTCAGTTGGATGGGATTAATTCATGATTTAAATTACACAATCCATTGTATCTCTCGTGATTTAAAATTGCACAAATATCAGCAATGTTCCATCATGCAGGTTCCGATAGATTCTTGTGTTATAGGATCTCAACATTCTCCCTTTCTGCAGCAGGTCAGTGCCCCCCCACCCTCAAAAGAGAATATCATTTTCCTTGCTTTCACTCATCATTTCTATGTTATGGTACGAAGGCCTCATACATTACTGGGGGTGTCTACTTGAAGCCACAGCTGTTGGATGGGCTATTTCAGTACCTATCTGTAAGTAGATGATTCAGAATCATTTTTCAAAAGTTTAATCATAACTGCTCATGTTGATGAGTTACTATTGTACATTTATATCGCATGTAGCAGAGAATAGCACTGTGTCGCTATGGCTGAGATAGCTCATAAGCGTGACACCCAATGCACTTGGTTTTAGGTTCAGATGATGATTTCATATTTTACCTGCGCTATTGTATCTTTTTCACTTTTATGTATGCTTTAGTTTTTCTTATGTTCCAATTTTCCGCTGGTTTGACATCCTTGTGAAATGCAGACTGTATTTGCAACAGACTTGCACTCCCGCAACTTTCTACAACTACCTAAACCAGTTGGGGTTGATTTTCGTGCCTCGTAAGTTGATTTATCCTATACCATGATTTTTAAGATTTGTGTAATGTCATTTGATACTACTCCATTCACTTGTAAATTGTCATTGGTTGAAGAGATTAAGTCATTGGATATTTAAGAGGATGATTCAGAAGAATAAAATTGTGATGTGATAAATATGGAAACATTGCAGGTGCTTTTGTCACAAAAACACAATTGACATGGGATGCATATGTTCTGTTTGCTTATCAATATTCTGTGAGCATCACACCAAGTGTTCAACCTGTGGGTAAGTTGATGTTGGTTCATTTGAAATCGAACTGCGTAAATAATGTGGGTTCATGCAAATGAGTATCAATTTCGGAAATGACAGATCCGTTTTTGGTGAAGGCCAGTCAAATGCTGGTCCAACATCAGAAAGGAAGCGGAAGATGCCAGAACCCTAATCATATACTCATAATTTCAAATATGGTTGGTGCCTTGGTGGTATTACTAACAGATCTCACACCCCCTCATACTTGCATGTTTTGCTCCTTGGCATCCTTGTTTGTATGATAAAATATAAGTATAAGCTTACAAAGACTCAAGAGAGTAAGTGCCTGAGAGGTATCCTCCATTTTGGGATGAGAACTAATCAAGAGAAGAAGATGCTGAAAGTTTGTTTGGTCTATCATTTGATTCTTTTTGGTAGTTTGCAACAAGCATGTATATAGGATTGCACTTTTCTTTTGGAAGAAGAGTTCATTTTGGTAATGGCCTGAGAGAGCTCCCCCTACTTGTATTTGAACAACTGCTTTGAATTCTTTATATGCGGCTTGGGTTTGAAGGGCGAGCATGATTTTTTTTTTTTCTTTCTGTAAATTCGTTCTTCACACGGCTCTATGACTAGAGCTAATTTGGGAATTCATCTGGGTCTAAAAGATCATTTGGAGTCACGGTTATATATACAAGATAATTTGGGGATTGACATGGAACTGTGGAAGGTGGTCTTAGAGATGGAACATTGGCATTCGTCTCCCTTGATCTTTCACCAACACTAGGATGCAGATATGTCAGTTCATCAATCACATGATTATTCTTCTAGAGAAATTCTTGAGTTGTAAATGTAGGAGCTCATATTGTTTAGAGTGAGAAATAACAAGATAAAATTTAGATGCTAAAGCTCTTGCTAGTTAAAAAGCACAATAATGCTCCTGCTCATTCCAACATATGGGTAATTCTCTCATCTCACAAGGTTTTTACACTAGCCCAAGACAGAGCCAACAACACTTAATAGTTTGAGAGAAGCACGTGAATTCTGAAATTCAGCCAACATGTTAGTTAGCATGATACTAATGCAACCAGGGTCTATTCCCCTGTTGTTGGACTAAGAAGAAGCAGAGGCTAGGCTGACGTTTTCCCCGACACAATGCTGTCCAGCAGAGATTCACAGGCATCTTCAAGAATGTCCAAAACCTGTGAGAGAGTATCAACCATATCAACGACCATGTGAGCTAAGCACAAGACCGTGTTAGCTAAACACAAGACATCACCTTTTCAAAGCCTTGGGGTCCTCCATAATAAGGATCGGGAACCTCCTGCTCCTCATGTTTCTTGCAGTATGAGCACATAAGCTTAACCTGCAAGTGAACACCCTTGCTCTAAACTATAAATCTATGATATAAGACGACAAGCTACAACCAACAAACCTTTTTGGATGCATCGTCTGCTAGGTTATGCCTCTTTTTCCACCCATCAAACGCTTCTAAAATATCAGCTGCAACCAAAACCAGCAAATCGCTTGGTACCAGATGATACAGTAATTTAAGCATCCTACATCCTATGCCCACCTTTGTTCTGCTTATCCATTGCAAGAATGAGATCAAAATCTGTAAAATCAGACGGCCTTATTGGCCTTGATATTGAAGTGATCTCAACTCCACGCTTCTTAGCAGCCGACCTCATTCGTGAATCTGCGGGATTACCCTTAAAAGAATACTCACTATTAATATTATATGCAGAATGATGAATATGATAGCCAAATTAATCGAGAATCAAAACCTCGTGGTAACCAATGGTGCCAGCAGAATCGATGATGGTGAATTTAGAATCAAAGCCCTTGTTGTTGACCATATCCCTAAAAACCCCTTCGGCAGCAGGGCTTCTGCAGATATTCCCTAAGCACACGAACAGAACAGACGAGGGTTTGGTTTCAGTGGAAGTAGACGACGCCATGAATGAAGCTCTTGGTGCCAACTTCCGAAAATCAAATCAAATCAAATCAAATCGCGTACTAATGATCGAACGAAAAGAAGATGATTCCAGATATGGGTGTCGGACTGTGTCGCTGATTTGATGAGGAGCGAAGAACAAAGGGGAATTTGCAAAGTGAAAAGTGTGGCAAATCAGTAAATTAAAGGGCCTGATACCCGATAGTCTGATATATTTACTTAGACCTGACATCCCCGGACCCGGCCGTGCCGTCATGGAAAATTTACCAGTTTTATGGGCCGGACTCGGTCGACCCGGACTTCGGCCTGATGTATTTTCCATACTCGTCCAGAGTGGGCATCGGAGGCCGGGCGGGTCCGTTTTTTATATATATTTTTTTGAAAAATAAAAATTATATATATTAAACATAAAATAAATAAAATTATAAGTTTATAACACATAATTCAAAGTAGCTTAATGGTCGTGAATTGGGTTTGAATTCTACTATTCGCGCATATATATATATATAAACTAAAAATAAATAAAATGGGCTTTCGGACCGGACTTAGCGGCCAGTCCGGGCCTACCTTATGCGTCATACCCACCCGTGAAAACAGGCGGGCTTGTCCGCGTTTGCCCAGGTCTATATTTATTGTATGAAATATTGAACGGTAACCACCGCTAATATCACATGTAACAAATACATACCTGAATAAATGGATTATAATTATGTAAAAACATTCTATATCTACTATATAATACTAAAACATAAGTAGTTAAACCACTTGTCATTCTCACGTTAATCTACCTCATCATTTGTCACTTGTTATCACCGTATTACTTCATCTCGTCTTTTTCAATACGTCGTTCTCACATTGAACCACCTATGAAGATTAAAACGATTGATTTCAATTTTAACTAAGTATATTCTTTAAACATATGCTAATAATCTTATAACAAAATATTTGATTTGAATTATGACCATAAATAAACAATTACAACCAAATTTGATATATATATCGTAAAGAATTCATATTCCTTAATCATAATACACATAATATTCATCTATTATATTCTACCCTTTTTTATATTACATCTATTTTAATTTACATGGTTAATCTACATTATTAATCATTTATTTTTTAAGTGGGAAGTAAGGGAAAGATGTCCCTCTATCTCTTTTTGGGTTGATTTCTTGTATGGTCAAGCTGACCGTCTGTATGTTGGTGATGATATTATTTGGTCGGCTACTAGTGTGCAACAAGGAGACCCTTTGGGGCCGCTTCTTTTTCCCTTGTCTTGCACCCACTTCTTCATCGGATCAGAGACTGAGCTCTTTTGGCCTTCGTGTGATGGATCGAAGCTTAGAGAATATTTATTCCCTGATGGCATTGCTAGGCCGGTTTTGGGTGTTAAGTTGTTGGGTGGGGCTGTGAGTAAAGATGATGAGTTTATTAGAGAGCTAGTCATGAAAAGAGTTGTTAAGGCGGTTGATTTGATGCACCTTCTTCCGCAGTTGAGGGACCCGCAAAGTGAGCTTCTTTTGCTTCGTTCTTGCATGGGTGTTGCTAAGATGTTGTTTAGCTTGAGGACTTGTCTACCGGAACATGGGGAGAGTGCATCTATTTTTTTGATTTGGGACTTCGTGAATCAGTCGAGGATATTGTGGTTTGTGGGGGTGCTTATTTTGACGATCTTCAGTGGAGACTTCCTTCTTTGCCGATTCGGTGTGGAGGCCTTGGGTTATACTCAGCTATGGAGACTTCTTCTTTTGCTTTTGTGGCTTCTAGAGCTCAGTCTTGGACCCTTCAAGACCACATTTTGCGGGACAATGAAGTTGTTGATATGGGCTCTGAGTTTTTTGAAGCTTTGGGCAATCTTCAAGCTTCTTTTTATAATTTTGATCTTTCTGGTTTTACTATAAAGAGTACCGTCCCCCCTAAAGCCCAACATGTTTTGGCGAGTGCTTTTTATGGTAAGACAGTACAGACGATGGAAGCAACTTTTGGTTTGACCGCTAGACAAAAAGCGGTTTTTTAGTGTCTACAGACAACGCATAGCCAAGATTTTCTTCTTGCCATACCTATTGATGGACTTGGACAATGTATGCCTCCCGTTGAGTATCGCACGATCCTCAAGTATCACCTTATGGTTCCTTTGTTCTTGTTTGGTATGTTTTGTCCTATGCCTAATTGTGGGAGGCCTTTGGATGTTTTTGGGGAGCATGCGTTTCATTGTAAAGAACTACCCGGCTTCAAATATAGGCATGATTTGGTTCGTGATGTTTTATTTGATGTGTTTAAGAGAGCAGGGATTTCGGCCAAGAAAGAGACGCCTGTATCCTTCTTGATTGATCCGCGTGAAGGAAGGTCTACGTTGAGGCCTGCAAATGTGTTAGTTTTTGGATGGGTGGGTGGGAAACATGTTTGTATTGATTTGACAGGAGTCCCTCCTTTGGTTGGTTTGGGTAACGGGCCTTTTGTGGAGGGTAAGGCGGCTCTCAACGCGGCCTATTTGAAGGTGGCTAAGCATGAAAGAGCTTGTCTTGAAAACCAACATGTGTTTCTTCCGTTCGCTTTCGATACGTTTGGTTTTCTTGCGCCTGATGCCGTCGAGATTCTCAGGAGGGTGCAACGGGTCTTGCATGGTAATTTTGTGTCACCTAGGTCTTCAAATGTAGTGTTTAGGAGGATCGGATTTGCTATTCCACAAGGGTTGGCGGCACAACTTGTTGCCCACCTAACTTCTAACTCGATGTAATAATAATAATCGATAATTTTTATTGCCTTCAACATTTATTTTTAATTTCATGTTAATGTGATTTTTAATACATTGATTATCGTCTTAAAAATGTATTTTATTTTATTCTAAATTATCAATTTAGGCATATTTATTCTATATTTTACAGTATATATATTGTTTTAAAAAATTTATTTTTGATACCGATACATTATCTACGATGATAAAATTATACAACTCATATTTTACAAATTCCGTGTAATGCACGGGTACTACTGAGCTAGTTAAATAAAATAATTGTTATCTTCTTCCATACAACATAAACAAAAGCGTTATTTTTGTTCTTTCATGGCGACATACTTGGTTCAATCTAGGGAAGAAAACGAGAAAAATGAGGTTGATACAATAAAAACGATCGAAATAGAAAAGTGTATATATATCCGCACCGCCTTCTCATATATAGTTATTGATTTTTTATTTTATATTAATGGGTTTAAAAATGGTTCTCTTCTTAGTTTTTATATTTTTATGGACACTGTATAAAAAGTTAGAGAATAATGAGGTAGAGAAGTCCTTTTTGTAAACCAAATACTAAGTAGGTCCATCTAATAATCTACAGAATTTTTAAATCAAAATTTAATTTTTAAGAGGGGTAAGAATGAAATTTACCTAGGGAAATAATTAAAGTGCCTATAAATAAAACCTAACCCATTCTGAAATCCTAGCTGCCCATTTTGAAACCCTAGCCGCAACTTCCTTCAACCGTTCTCCTCTATCATCTTCTCTCCACCGTCGTCCCTCTATCATCTTCCCTACCACGAAGAAACTCGACCGGACTCGCACCACCGGAGTCGAAGTAGCCAGATCCGTGGTCGAAGCAGGCAGATCCGCCGTCGTCGGGCTGCTCCGTTGCCGGCGTCGCGGAGATCCGTGGTCGAAGCATCCAGATCCGCCGCTACCGGAGTCGAAATCATCAGATCCGGTGGTCGAAGCATCCAGAACCGCCCAAATCTCTTCTTCCTCTTGGGTCTATTGCGCCAATATCCGCCGTTAACCGCCTATAACCGCCGATTGGGCTTGACCTTGTGTAAATCGAGCCTTGTATAAATCGAGCCTTGTGTAAATCGAGCCTTGTGTAAATCAAGCCTTGTGTAAATCGGGCCTTGTGTAAATCGAGTCTTGTGTAAATCGGGCCTTATGTAAATCGAGTCTTGTGTAAATCGGTAGGGCTTGTGTAAAAAAATCGATATTGATTGTGTAACAAATCAGCAGAGCTAAATCGGTAGGGCTTGTGTAACAAATCGATAGATCTTGTGTAAATAAATCGATATGGCTTGTGTAAATCGAGACGATTGTTTGTATAAATATATATGTTTTATGTAAATCGAGACGAATTGTGTAAATCGATAGTGATTGTGTAAAAAATCGGTAGGGCTTGTGTAACAAATCGATTGAACTTGTGTAAATAGATAGAGATGACTTGTGTAAATCGATAAGAATTGTGTAGGGTTATATTTGTGTAAGATTAGTTTGTGTAAGTACACATTAAATATAACTTTAAAAAAATAACAATACATTACCAAGTTCAGTTAGTCTAGCTGGTATAAGAGTGAGAGGGAGGGTTTGTAATCCAGAGTTTGAAACCCACCAACTACAAGATTTGTATTTTGGGTTGAGATTGTGTAGCTCGAGTTTTGTATTTTGGGTTGAGATTGTGTAGCTCGAGTTTGTGTAGCTATTTTGGCCTGAGATTGTGTAGCTCCATTTGGGTTGAGATTCATTAAGTAGATTGGGCTTGAGACTCTGAAAATTAAAATTACTAATTAACCCTTTCAATTAATCTTTTAATACAAATAAAAGAGGCCTACTTTATCCACTCATTATATAACTAGCCCATCTTATACACAAGTTTTCAAATTTAGCCTCATACCCCATTTCTTCCAAAAAGTTATTGCCTACTTTTGTTGTTCTTGCTTAAATTTAATCAATAAAAACACAAAAGTATTGAAACACTAGGGAGAAGATTGCGGCTGACTTCTTATTTTTGTTCAGAAGAATTAAGGACCTTGAATGAAAGAGGGAGACATGCAATCAAGATTTCTTCATCTATCTTTAAACCTATGTCCTCCATGAAAAAAAGAAAATTCTTTTTTTTTTTAAAGCAGATTACAAGAAAAGCAAAGGTTAATGTTTATTTCAAAACTTTTTAACTTTACTTTCTTTCAAATAAAATAAAATAATATTTTTGTTTTATTTTAATCCATTAATCCAATATACACATGACATTAGTTGAGTGGTGGTTCAACATTTCTTACAATAACTATATCAGAGGATCCGGACTGAAATTAAAGGGTTGATGCCCCAATCTAGGTGTACCCTAAATAAATGGATTATAATTACGTGAAAACATTAACTTTATTACCGTTAAAAATAAAAAGTAAATGGAATAATTGATATCTTTTTCCTTGTAACAAAAAAAATCCGTTATTTCATGAGACATATTCACGGAAGAAAACAATGAGAGGCATGAGGTTGATACAATAAAAGCGACCGAAATGCAAAAGTGTATATATATCCGGACTGCCTTCTCATATATTGTTCTTGATTTTTTTTTATTTAAATGGGTAGAATAATGGTTGTCTTCTTAGTTTTTTTTTATGGATATTGTGAAAAAAATTGTTCCATTTTTTGTTGCTCTTGTTTAAATTTACGCAGTAGAAACACAAAAGTATCGAAACACTGTGGAGAAGATTGTGACAGACTTTCTTGTTTTTGTGCAGAAAAACTAAGGGCCTTGAATGAGAGAAAGAAAGAGGCATCCAAATTTACGTCCTCTAATTCATTTATAAGCGATTGAATAATAGTTCTTTCATCTATCTCAACCTTTGTCCGTAACGGAAGAAGGAAAAATCTTCTATTATTTTGCAGTTACAAGAAAGAGAAAACTAACATATTCAGTATACACGTGATATTAGATGAGTGGCATTTCAATATTTATCCGAAGATCCGAACTACTGATACCCAACACTCGTAATTTTGACTATAGACCCACCAATGGTAAATTGTAATATTCTATTAAAATTTTTATATTATTCAAAAAATGTTCTTATTTTTCAATTAACTTAAAAAAACATATTCTTATAAAAGTTTAAATTTTTTTAAAAGGTGTGTTGATTAAAAAATAAAGTTTTCCGGGTAAAAATATATGAATTAGTGTAGGTGCATTGTTTAGTATTGAGTATATTGACAATATAGCAAGTAGGGATGACAATCTCATCCGCATTCGATGAAAAACGGGTGAAAATCCGTTAACATACGGGTGAAACTCAGGTGACGAGTGCAACGACTGATGGAACGGGTCGGATAAGAGTGAGCATCTCAGGACCCATCATCCGACCCACCACCCGGACCCATCACCCACACTCATCACCCTTTATATTATATATATATTAATGATATATAAGATTTCATGACTAATATATTTTTTTAATAATAAATAATTTTAATACCTAATAATATATGTTTACATTTCGAGGAGATGAAATTCATGAAGGACAATGACGTCATTGTCCCTCACCCTGTGAATACGGGTAGAGTGACAAAAGCTACGGATAGAGTGATTGGATCGGATGAAAATTTTAGGTATGGGTCCGACGATGAAAGTAATATATCAGCCCTTCACCCGACCCGGTCACTTATAGCAAGACAAGAGACCGCCCCAGGCCCCCAAGCTCCCAAGTGATACTTCAATTCAAATTTCTCTATTTAGCTCTACAAATTGGCTCCATAGCTACCAGCGGGAGCTCCAGATTCCCGGTTCAGTTTCTATCACTTCGCTTGTTCTGAACATGGGGGACGACGACCACGACAACGGCAACAACCCAACAATGGCTGCCAACGAGAGCAATTTGGAGATTGATGACGAACCCGTTGTAGGGCCCGGCCCGGCTCCCCAGCGCCGCCCTAAACGCCCGCTTCAATTCGAACAGGCCTATCTCGATGCGCTCCCCTCCGCAAATATGTATTTCTCCATATATCTCACTCATCTCATATGCTTATTAAAAGGTTTAGGGTTTTAGGTTGAATCTGCTACCGGTAAACACATTAGGGTTTTGTGTTGATGGTGAATTGACCAGCTCGGGAAATAAATGAAGATGTATTTTGAATCTTTTTGGGTCGAATTTCAGTGTTTTATTAGTTTTTTTTTAATGTGAGATTGAGGAGCTGATGTTGGAATCTGTGTGTTTCCAGGTACGAGAAGAGTTATATGCATCGTGATGTGGTTACTCATGTTGCAGTCTCTCCTGCGGACTTCTTTATTACCGGCAGTTTTGACGGTTAGAGAGGACTGCCCTTTCTGTTTACTAGTTATGTCTTCCTTATGCTTTGAATCTTTGTTCCTGTTGATTCATCTGACGCTTTTATTGTAAAATTACTGTGCTGCTGTTACCACTTTCATACGCTTTACTTAATTTAATTAGTTCAAACTTAAGTGTAACATTATTGAGGATCCTGCTCAATTTACATAGTTCAAAGTGAAAAGAAATAAGTGACTTGACCAGGAAAAAAAAAGTTGACTTAATTGAGATGACTTTGCATCTACTTCTATCTGTCCCTTCTAAGTTTTGTGTTTAGTGTGGATGATCAAAGACTCAAGAGTTGCAACTCTGACTATGCATAACCATCATTCTCTCCAAGTAATTGCCTTGCATATTGAGGTCTTACATCTGCTAACTGAGTTCATCTTATAGACAGATGTCTGGAAATGTTTAATATAAGGGCTGCTCAATTTTATTTTGTGATGCTGCCACTAACAAAATCTAGTGAGTACATGTAACCTTCATTGTAAAAAAAAAAACATTGCTAGAAGAGTTGATAAATTGGTGATATAGGGTAACTGGTCATTTTATTTGCTTAACAGTACTAAACCATGGATATGTTGTGAATACTATCCTATGACACAGGATCATTTGTAGTTAGGTTCGATTGTCATCTGATATTCTGACACACATACCAGTGTCAAAGGCCATCTTAAAACCAGCATCCCTCACATCCCTAGTTACCATGTGGTGTACTGAATTGTTCTACTGACTGTTGATGCATCATATGATTCTTATCAAGCATTGTTAGTTCAATCACACGGGTATCCTAATATATATGAATCTGTCAGGGCATTTGAAGTTTTGGAAGAAGAAGTCTACCGGTATTGAATTTGCAAAGCATTTTAGATCTCATCTGGGGCCCATTGAAGGCTTAGCGGTGAGTTATTTCCTATGTTTCTTTTTGCTTTGTTTCTGTTATAGTTCTCATTAATTTGACCATGGTTTGAGTAGCTTGTTTGAATGTTTCACTTGTATATCATCTTTAAGGTCAATTCACTTGTAGCTACTATCTAAATCTTCCTTCATGCAGTCAGTTATCTCTATGTAGATCAGTGCCTTTTCTGCAATCATCAGCCATGACCTGTTTCAGCAATGCAGGTTAGTGTTGATGGACTCCTCTGCTGTACAATTTCCAGTGACAACTCGGTGAAAGTATATGATGTAGTCAACTATGATATGATGGTCATGCTCCGTCTTCCATTTATTCCTGGAGCTGTTGAGTGGGTGTATAAGCAGGGAGATGTCAAAAGTAAGCTTGCAATCAGTGATCGTAATTCACCATTTGTGCACATTTATGATGTGCGAGCTGGCACAAATGAGCCACTCATTTCCAAAGAGGTACATTTCTTATATCAGACACAATGCTTGCTGAGATTTAATTATCATTACACACATTAAGTTTTCCTTTCCTTCAGATACACTTGGAGCCCATCAAAGTAATGAAGTACAACCCTGTCTTTGACTCTGTTATATCCTCTGATACCAGTGGAATGATTGAGTATTGGAGCTCTGAAACCCTTCAGTTCCCAGAAAGTGGGTATGCCACCAAACACATGATTACATCTTTCCTGTTCCTGTATGTTTGTAGTTTCATAGGATATCTCACTGATATTATTTGAGGCCTGTCAGTATATGCTACAGGTTTGGCCTCTTGTTCTATGCTCAAAGCCATGCGAAGTTTTACAATATCAAAATATTTCCTTGTACAATCTTACTTTCTGTTTTGTGAATGTTAAGTCATGCTATCTGGACAGACTTTAGGGGTTAAATTAGCATTTCATGTAACACTACATTATCATCTGTTAGTGCTTAAGTTATGTCATAGAAGTTTAAAAGATTACCAAGAGTAGGCGATTAATGTCTTGAATGTAGTGCCTTATTGCTCCTTTTCTCACAGTTTCCTTTTCCCATGAGGTTGTGGTGCGCTGCAACATTGCTGTAACAAGAAAGTTTATCTCTTTTTGTCGTTTTTTCCCCTCTCATTGAGTGCACAAGATTTGTATCTCGGAAGAATAAATTTTGGCCTTATTTTTTTTGTTTCCAAACAAAAAGAAACAAGTGAATGCTTTTGTACAATCTTAAGGCTGTTTATTTGAACAAGTAGGATGCTTTTGTATTGCTTCTCACAACAATGCCAGTGACAACTTTTTCTCTTCATTTATTCAGGGTGAATTTTAGGTTAAAAACTGATACAAATCTCCTTGAGATTCTGAGGTGCAAGACTTCTGTTTCTTCCATTGAGGTATTAACTTTGTTTCATTTTATTTCTTTTGATATATAAAATGCTCTTTCTTAGCTTTATCTGAGAAAAGAAGATAATTTATACCACCGTCCGTTCTTTGTTCCTCAGGTCAGCCCTGATGGCAAGCAATTTTCTATTACATCACCTGATCGCAGAATACGTATTTTCTGGTATCGTACGGGTAAATTGAGACGAGTGTATGATGAATCCCTTGAGGTATAGCAACTTGTCGTTTTAAACCCGAGCACCAGATTTATTTGTGATTCCATTGTCATCAATGGTCTTCTTTAACTTCAGGTTGCCCAAGATCTACAAAGAAGTGACAGTCCGTTTTATCGGCTTGAAGCAATTGATTTTGGAAGAAGATTGGCTGTTGAGAAGCAAATTGAGCAAACAGAGACTGCACCTCAGCCAAATGCAGTTTTTGATGAGAGCTCAAATTTCATTATATATGCAACCCTTCTTGGGATAAAAGTAAGATATATACTTCTATATGAAGTCTTTAATGCATTTTCTGAGCCTCGATTTTGCATATTGATGTGAACAGGATAGTCATTGGGTTCTGTTCTGTGCTTCAGGTGGTGAATTTGCACACTAATAAAGTTGTGCGAATTCTTGGCAAGGTGGAAACAAATGACAGATTCTTGAGAATTGCCTTGTATCAAGGTGACAGAAGCAGTAAAAAAGTAAGAAAAATACCTTCAGCTGCTGCTAATGCTAATGAAAGCAAAGAGCCCTTGACTGATCCTACGTTACTATGCTGTGCATTCAAAAAGCATCGCCTGTATTTATTCAGGTATTGTTTTGCTACTTTCTCTATGTTAATTTTCCTTGTGTATCTCTCAAGTGTCCTTATTTTCATTAATAGTATTTCCACTTTCTTGGAAATATACTAGAAGCTCCTCGAGCTTCAATGACTTATTTTTCCCCCATCCCCTGCATCGTTTAAGTTTTCATATACACTTATCTTGTTCATGTGAAGTGTTGCTTTTGTACTTCTCTGCTTTGTTTGATTTATGTTTGCATTTTTACTTCACGTCGAACTTTTGGATGTCATTCTACGATGATATTCAATTTAAAATGTATTGAAATTTGGTGAACCTTTTACTGTATATGGTCTAAAATAGCCGAAGGGAGCCAGAAGAACCAGAAGATGCCAGCAAGGGGAGGGACGTTTTCAATGAAAAGCCTCCTGCAGATGAACTTCTGGCTGTATCAGATTTAGGGAAGGGAACCACAACATCACTTCCAGACAATGTGGTAAGTTGTTCTTCTACAGTTCTAATTTCTATCCGTTGTTTACAGTCTCAATCACGTCTTGATTAAACCTCAACTGAGGGTAGGATAAAAGTATATAAGTTGTGCTTGCATGCTTAAGGAGCTGATATAAGATTCAGGTTACTCTTAATTAAGTTGTTCTCAGTCCTATTAAAAAGTTCAAACTTCTAATAAGCTGTCATTTCAATGCTAATATCAGATCTTAAATTTCAGGCGGTTCTATTTTTTTCTCGTTGTAAAAAAATACTAATGACTGCTTGTGTTCCGATTTCATTTTCCTCAGATAATGCATACTACGATGGGAGATGTCCACATGAAGCTGTACCCTGAGGAATGTCCAAGAACTGTGGAGAACTTTACGACTCATTGTAGAAATGGGTACTATGATAATCTTATTTTCCATCGAGTCATCAAAGGTTTCATGATCCAGACCGGAGATCCTCTGGGAGATGGAACTGGTGGGCAATCTATCTGGGGCCGTGAGTTTGAAGATGAATTTCATAAGAGGTAGTTATTATGTGTTAACTTTTGGTGGCTTGTTCTTTCTTCCGGTAAAAAATAGTAAGAGTGCAGTCCAATAACATGATACAGAAGAGAAGAGTTATACTAGCTATCCAACGTAGCTTTATTAATTTTCAAAGCGTAGGTAGTGAAACTGAAACTCACCTGTAAAATTGGTTGTGCAGTTTACGGCATGACAGGCCTTTCACAGTATCAATGGCTAATGCTGGGCCAAACACCAATGGCTCACAGTTCTTCATCACCACAGTTGCTACACCATGGCTGGATAATAAGCATACTGTATTTGGTAGAGTCGTCAAAGGAATGGATGTTGTACAGGTGAGTTGTTTACCCTTTCCTTTCTTCAAACTTGTCCAATGCTGGGTGATATAAGATTGGCAGCACATCTCCAAATATACCATTCAAGTATTTTTCTTTTTTTTTTTCGTAACAACAGGCTATAGAGAAGACCAAGACAGACAGGAACGACAAGCCTTACCAAGATGTCAAAATCCTTAATGTTACCGTTCCCAAGTGTTGAGAATTGAGATAATTCTTTCAAGTTCACCGCCTTTTAGCAGTCATGACGGAACCTAGTCAGACAAAATTGAGGATGTTTGTGATGAAGTAAGCTGAATTCAGGACAACAAAACAATGCAAGTTTGGTTTGCATTGGTTACGACTTTGATATGACTAAGGTTTCTAATTAATTCTTGTCTATTTGTTGTCTAAATGGAGAGTGATAACAACCGGCGAAATAGGGTAATGAATGGTGATTAGATTATACACCAATAAAACATTGGATGCCATATAAAATGCAAATCTAATGAAGAAAAGGCAACCTAGAAGTTTAGATCAATCAATTTGAGGATTAAGGATATGGTTTTCACCTTTTATTTTACAATTCCTAATCGATAAACTTTTTTTATACAAATTAAGTTCAGCCGGTGGAGATAATTTTTTACATTAAACCTACTAATTTAAATAGAAGTTGTAATGGAAGTAAAATTACATTGTAATGCAACAATTGCCTAGTGAAATTTTTGGGGATGGACATACTTTATGTGTTATAAAACTTGTAAAAGATTTTTTTTTACTTTTTTTGAAGCATGAAATACAACGTTTTTGGATTTTTAGAGACTTCTAGCGAATTTCGTGCCCTTTTCCCTTTTAATTATTTTTTTAAAAAATAACATGTTTTAAATATAAATACTTTATTGTGAATGGACATATTTCATGCATATCATAAAAATTGTACAAACAAGTTTCTCGGTTATATGGAGTAGAGTATGTTTGCAAAATATTTTTAGAGATTTTCGGCAAATTTCGTATAATATACCTTTGAACATTTTCGAAAAACGACAAGTTTTAATGAACCGTTTTTTGGAAATGAACACACTCTAATTTTATGCATCATAAAACTTGTATAAAAAAAAGTTTCATCGTTGTTGAAGCGAGGGTTACAATGTTTTTTGAGGTTTAGAGATTTTCAATGAATTTCGTGTATTATACCATTTCAACGATTTCAAACATAGTAAGTTCATTAAAAATGAATTTTTGGGAATGAACATACTCTATTAATAAGTAAATTTGTACAAAAAAAGTTTCACGGTTTTTGGAGCAAGGGTTAGATGTTTTAAAAACTTTAAAGACTTTTGGGCGAATTTCGTGTATTATACTCTTTGAACATTATAAAAAAAAGACAAGTTTTCAATAATTGAAGTTTTGGGAATGGATACACTCTATGCATAAAAAATTGTTCAAAAACGTTTTACGATTTTTGATTATGATTCCGATTTTTTGATATTTTTGACGGATTTCGTGTACAATTATACTTTGAACGTTTTTAAAAAATGAAAAGTTTTAAATAATTGAATTTTTGAGAAACACACTCTATACATCATATACCTTGTGAATTTCATCGTGATAAGAAGTTGGTGGTGGATATATGTAGGTCTCAATCAGACATATTGGTGTTGTGATCGGCTGGTTGGTGCTTAATATATGGTTGACCGACTATTTTTGTAATTGGGTCTATCGGGTGATCCAAAGTTGCTAGTTCATTGACTCCTTTAACCTTAATGTATATCGCTGCCATTTGTTGCGTTGTAACGGGTGGAATTGTGTTGTAATAGTATTTGTATGCATCACCCAATGTTTGAGGCATTATTGATCCGATGGTATGATCAACGACAAGTATTCCGTTTTCCATTGTCATTGTCTTTTCGAAGATTACCTTAATACGTTATTCGGAGGCCTCGAGCTTTGTGGACAAAATTTTCATTTGTTGCCGCATTATATCTTTAGCTTCTTCAACCCGATTTTTTTTGCCTAGGGAGGTGCATATGTAGTTGATGGGTAGGTATAATGCAGATTGATCACTCGTGCAAATTTAATCTCTTCAGAGAAGTATATGTCCTTAATACCTGAAATCAAAGACAAAGGGCCAAACTCAAATAGCATGGGAGCTTTACAGTTAACCAGACAAAGAAACACGATGTATTCCTCAACAACGACGTTAGTTCGATGAGGGCGAAAATGCGAGCCCCATATCTCACAAAATATTACAAAATCCAATTGTAGTAAGGGTTAGGATCGAACGTTGGGAAAACAATGTGATGATTTGATAGTTTAATCACAAAGCCGAAAGAATAAAACATATAAATAAAATAGGAGAAAAGTATCAGAGACAACATGTCGACCAATCGAAGTAAGAATAGAAGAAATATGAAGCAAAGATAAAAAAAAAAAAAAAAAGGATGACAACACACACAAGTCAGCCGATCAGTGAAGACTAGTTGGTCGATTTGCAAAAGATGACATAAACACAATTTGTAGAAATTAAGGAAAAAGAAAATATTTTTAATTGCATGATCTATAATAAGTAATATTTAAAATAACCAAGTTCGTAGTATCAAAGATAATAAAAGAGTTTTAGGGTTAAAATATAATCACCACAATAAACATATCAAATCTTAACTAATAATAACACAATTTATATATAATATAAATCATGTTGTGAGGACGACCTCGGCTTTAGAATTTTGCAAAATATGAAATACATCAATAACTCAACAACTCTCACATTTTTCTATCAACACTTGGAAGACTAAATAGTAATAAAACAATTTCATACTCAACTCTCGCATTTTGTATAGAATAACCCTAAACTGTCATTACATGAGAGATGCATACTAGTACGGATAAAGATCGTTATCAACATCATAACTTATCCATGCGTTCAGACTCTTCAGACCCTAGAACGAGAGAATTTAACAAGACAAAACTTATATAACTTCAAAGCTTTTATTAATCTAAGGAAAATGGACTGGTTGATCGATCGATGAACACTAGTTGACCAATCACCGTTATTAAACATAAATCATCTTTAAAACTTTTGAATGAAAACTGGATAATTAAACTACTGGAGAGTGGAGAAAACACCTTATTTATTGGAGGATTTATAACCTCGTTTTCCTAGGTTTTGTGATCTAAATCTATCCAACTCTGTCTCTAAGTGAAAGATAACAAACATCCAAATGGACCAACTAAAAGATAGAGAAGGGAAAAAAGAGAGAAAATAATCTTCCAAATCTCGCAAGCGTGTAGGACTATAGTCGGACAACTTGGTGGGTCCGTTCGGGCGATCAGATACAAATTAATTGAGCCGAGTCGAAACACAACTTTTCGAGAGAAACGGTCAATAACTTGAACAACTAGTGGAAGTCGACCGATTGATGCTATATGGTCGGCCGAACGGTTCCTAAACTTCGAGCAAATATTTGTTATTCACTTTTGGATCTCAATCAGTTCCGCCTTGACCTCAACTTTTGTGACCGTAAGGAGAACCTTAATGAGTTGAGGACATTCTTCCGTATATACCTCTATTTTAGCTCCGAAAGAATGCCTACATTACCATTCAAACACAGTTAGATTTCTAAAACACAAAAAGGAAGAAAATCTACCAAAATGCAATTGATCCCAAAATCAAAATGTATCAAAAGGCAAAAGGAGGTGCAAATCTACATTATATGCTCATATAGCCTTAGAAAAAAAATTTAAAATGAAAAATTACAATAATTTTTTTATATTTTATTTTATAGAAAACGCTCGTAGTATGCATCGTATGACTTGAATAGAAATATATTTGAGGCACCGGATATAACAGTATATAGCCTAATAATTTGTTTTTAAAATTAACTCTATTTTACATTAACTTGGTTTTGTGGACATGAACTCAGTCATATAACTTAGTATATAAAGATGTTTCACAATTGTTGATACAATAGATATGGTATTCTCGAGTTTTAGAGATTTCGGGTGAATTTTGTATGTGTTTATGCTTTTTATTTTTTTTAAAAATGAAATAAGTTTTAAAATTTAGATTGTTGGACACGAAATCACTGAAAACTCGTATAATATGTGTTTGAAGAATTTACACACCTTTTGAAGCAACAAATATATGACATTTTTGAATTTTTTTAAAACTTGAGCTAATATCATGTGGTATATAAGCTTTGAAATATTTTTCAAAAACTTTTTTTTTAAATAACCTACTTTTTTTTGACCACTATATAACAATTATGTGTATTTATTAACTCGATAATGAATGGTCCACCTTTGAGTTCATCATAAGAGACGATAATGAATAGTTCACCTTTGAGTTCATAAGAGACGATCACATTATTACCATTTCCTTGTCCTGGCTATATACTTCTTTACTCACAAATTTTTTTGATAATGGAAAGCGGTTCGATACACTAGACGACAAATCGTCTAATGGATCGAAAGACCGATCAAATCGGCAGACGGACTAACCGTCATGAAAGAACCTGAAAAAACCAAAAAAGACAAACAAATCAATAGAAAACTTCGATCACAATGAGCCGAATAAGAGGAGCACCAAAGCAAGCGCCAACAAGCCAAGCGAGAAAGAAACAAAGAGAACATGATTGTAGAAGCAGTGTAGAGCAGAGAACAACTCCTACAGACCACCGGTAAGAACCTCAAATCCTATTCTTTAGAGTTTTCAGATTTCGATCACTTATCCTCGACTCATTCTCACGAATAAATTTAGCTCTTCGTCCAAACGAAACTCATACCATCAGTTCCCCTTCCTATCGGACCACCACAACCTGAAAACAAAGAAATTCTTATGTTTGATAAATTTACTCACATGGTTTGTTCTAGTTATGTCTGATCACCCCTTGGAAAAAAGTGTTGTTTCAGCTACAAGTCTACCGCGTGAAACAAAAAGGCCCTTCATATTTTCACCATGGGTATAAGGGTGAAAGTGAGTATTTGTGGGTATTTATATGGGTAAACGGGTGGAATGATATGACTTGTAGAGGGGGTGTAATTGATTGATTTGTGTTAAATGGGTGGAATTAAGAACGGGGAACAAAAACTCTCATCCTAAAAAATTTCCTAGTGTGAATGTGTGATGGCAGTGATGCTCCTCCGGAAGTGACCGTGTCTTTTTTCTTTTGTCAGTCTCATACGATAATATAAAGTTAAAAATATATGTCTCATTCGTTCGGGCTTGGACCTAAAGCCCATATCTGGACACGTCACTTCCAGCAGCCGGCGGTAGCAATGGAGTCGGGTCTCATCGCAAATTGGTCCAACTTCAGGCCTCCGTTGTCCCCCTGTTCCATTTTTCGCCGTGTTAATAACTTTCCGACGAATTCAACATCATCTTCCTGCATCTCTATCGGTGGAATTCCCCCATTCAGCTGCATTCCCACCACCTTTCATGTACTCCGTTGCTCACAACAGGTTCTTTTTTTTGGCGCTTACATCTTCGGCTCTTTTCCATTCAGTTGAATCATGTGAATTCATCACTTCTCCCTTCAATACTAGTATTTCTTTCGATTGCAGGCTCAATTTGGCAAGGATAATGCTGGTGGACATAGGATTTTGACTTCTGATAGTGCATTAACTTGGGGGAAGGGACTGTTGAGTTTTGCAGGAGCTAACTTTTTGCCAATAGGTGAGCAATCGTGTGTCTGTTGGGATGAACAATGTGTAATCCGTTAGTTCTACCGCGAGTTCAAGTTCCCGACTTTGGAAACTTATGAGGGTTTGCGCTAAGATAAAGTATTCGGACGTCATTTATGCATAACTTTTTTCCTTATCAACTGTTCCCCGGATTTTCTGAACTGACTTAAGTGGAGGGATGGAGATGAACGTCTTGCTCTCTCGCACTTGCTTTTATTCTCCAGCTTCAATTTTCACTTATTTGTCATGATGTGTAGCTCTCATCGGAGCAGTTGCCTTAGGCATAGTCTGTCCTACCCTCGGTTGCCAAGCATCTAGGTACTCCATATTGAACTTCAGCACATTTGGGATTTTCTTTATCTCAGGTTGGACTATATATCCTTCGTTGATTGTGCTTTGTTTTTTTGTTTTTTTTTATATTTGGAATTGCATTCTTTTCACATCCTTCTTGTATATGTGTCACATATAGGGCTTAAGTTGAATGATGGTGAAGTTGGAGAGATCATTAAAGCCTGGCCTGCAGTTATATATGGGCTTGTATTTCCTCAACTTTTTCTGAGTACCTTCTGTATGTTGAGATATCTTTTTCAGTGTATTGCTTAAACAAATTTATCAAGCATCTTTTTATTTTCTGAAAGGCAAGACTCAGTATATTTGTTGCATTTCATAAAAACTATAGCTTGATTTCTTCTGTCTGCTTATCAAGCATTGATAAAGCTGCTGAGTAAATTATACTGAATGAAATCATGACTTCTTAACGTGATCGAATATTTTATAAGCTCTATTAAGGGCATATGCTTATGGTATATTCTATCAAGTGGTAAAAGTTTCTGCTAAATGGAGGGAGCATTGCTTTGTTGACAGACTAAATTGAGTTGTCCAAGGCTATACTTTACCATAAGCAATACAGAAAGGATCAAGTAGTTAGCTCCCTCATCATGCAAAGTGAGGAGGAAAAGTGTGTAGGTTTATAATCATGTGTGTGTCGATTGCACATTAAAAGTGCATACTTTAATAAAATACTTTTGGTATTTTGGAAAGTACAGAAATTGTAAAAAAAGTGCGCATTTAAAAATTGTGGACTTCTATTGTACAATCTGTTGTGAACCTTTTATGCTCCTCAATTTTCATGATATGGGAGTTCCTCAAGGGACTCCTTTCATGAGTATGAAGTAAGTTCACTTCAGTGGTTGATAACTGCTCATTATTTTCTTTTTTGCACCTTTGCTTAAAGCTGCTCTATCCCATGATATCATTGTCCTGCACCATTTTGTAGTTATAAAGTACTATCCTATATGGCATAGTGCTTACTGATGTTTAGGAGAAAGCAGAAAATAGATAGTTCATTTCTTCTTGACATGTTTTCTTTTCTTCCAGGCTTCCATACTGTTATTCTGCCCTTTACTCTCGAGGGTCATTCTTAAAGTTCAGCTGATGCCACAAGAATTCTCTACAGGCACGAGCCATTATTATTTCTGATCTTTTTTGGCTAAAAATAAGATATTGTATGAATATACAAACTTGGACCGGTAAAATTGTATCTGTGGTGTATGTTTTTTTCATGGAACAGGATTGGCAATTTTTAGCTGCATGCCAACAACATTGACAAGTGGAGTAGCTCTTACACAAGTAGGTAAACTCAGGCTTGTTTTTTTTTTTTTTTGCTTGCATGCAAAATTAGTAATCACATTCCAATTTCTGGTGAGAAATCTGCCGTGCTGCTGACATCTTAAGCTTGTTTGCAGATAGTTGGTGGAAACTCTGGCTTGGCACTTGCTCTGACAGTGATATCCAATACTCTGGGAATTTTGGTTGTTAGTTTACGCTTCCCTTTTCTTTATTTATGTAAAATTAAAGCTTATGCATTAACCATCGTGAGTTTTTGCTCATGCACTAATCTCTCTTTTTTTAAGGCAGAGAGAAAACTGTCTACACCAATAAAATTTATGTTTCATATGAACATTCTAATGAACGTTCAGTTTTCAGATTCATCCTGTGTGGATATTGCAGGAACATCAACTTGTAGTTGATTGTTGGATGAATACCCTATGGCTTTTCTTCGTGATTGCCTACTGATTTTTTTATGAACAGGTACCTCTGTGGGTCTCAAAATTTTTAGCTGATGGTTTTGGTGTATGCATACCAACATGGAAGATATTTCGGAGTCTTTTCATCATACTCTTAGTTCCATTATTTCTGGGAAAGGTTATTTTTGTCCTACTTCTTTTGATTTTTCTATAAAGCTTGATCTTCATTGGTAATGCTTGTAAAACTGGAATGCTGTTGTTGAGACGTCAGATAAATCCACATGTTGATAGAATGATAGGTATATTTGATATTATATAGTTGTTAACTCAAGTACTAATTTTATTTTTTTGTTCTTTAAAAATCTTCATCAGTATAATATTTGTCAATGATGCTAGTATGCATTGGTGCTTTGATTATTCATTTGGTCTATGTATATATTTGTGACTGTGCACCTGGGATAGAAGAGGCCGTGGGAGGAAATTGCTAAGCTCACTACAACATTTATCCAGTAATTCTTAATAATGTAAACGCAGTAGCCTAGTTGGCAAGTTTGAGTCATCATACTTATTTGGGAGCTTGGTGGAAGATTTGTCCGTGAGTTGCTAGAGTAACTATTGGTTGCCCTTAGTTCTGTTTTCCTGGGGTTGGTTTTTGTGTATTCCTATCGTTACCTCTAGGCTTTATCTGTAACTTATGTCTGTCAGAATGTCTTTGATGCAATTCACAGCATAGCTAATACGAAGCATAAGGTAGACAGGTATCATCATAGTCATTCTGCAGCCTGAGATGTTAGTTTGAAAAACATGATAACTTCATAATATATGCATTTACAATCTCATTATGAAATATGTGGACTCATATGTAGGTTATGACATTTGAGGCTTTCTTTTAAAATTATACTAGATCATGCCCCTATCACTGTTTGTGAGTACACTAAATCTTTGCCTCTGTTTCATAGGTATCTCGGAATTCATTTCGTGGTAATTTTCTTCACTGGCTCTTCCTCAAATTGCAGTTTCTCATAAAATGTGGATGAGCATGTATGAATAAGTTGTAGAAAGCAGGGAAATCAACATATGCGGCATGTCCTTGTCATGACTTACAGATGTCTTGTAAAGTAATTGCCATTCAGTTATCCCACTAGGCCACTAGAGAAGATATACTTGAAAAATGGCAGCATGCTCGTTTTCTTGCTTTATTTGTGCCTTCTTTATAAGAGAAGTAACTTACTCGTTTGCCAAAGTTTGATTTTCTGCATTTAAATTTATAGGTGTAGCGAAATTTGTTGATGAAAATCAAAGGGCTCTTTCAACGACCAGCACACTCCTCCTTAGTCTTGTAAGTCATTTTTTCAATTGGCATCACCCGATTGATTGAAATGTTTCATATAAAATTTTCTATTTGTTACTAGAACCACTTGTAGAGTTGTAGATGATACTTCAACTGTCTTGACTTCACCATGCTGGTTATAGCAGTATACTGACTGCTTATATGATCCGATTAAATCTTGCTGCAGACACCTTGGATTCAAGTGAGTAAATCTAGATCCTTGCTCATGATTGTTGAGCTTAAGGTGTTTCTTGCAGCTATCATGATGGGAATGTGAGTCCTTTTTTTCTCCTACACCATCCCCTAAGCCTATAGTGCATTTTGTTCCATCTTTCTCCATATTTTGTGCTTATAAACTGACATAGTAAATGCACAAAGTTGTAGTTTTTTATCCATAGTCATGGATTGCTTGGTAAAGTCCAAGGATATCTCAATTGGCTTTATTGGTCAGAAAAATAGAACAAGTTGTGGATAGGTTCATGCTTACATTTGTGAAACCACCTTAAGATATATATATATATATATATATATATATATATATATATA